>JAILYA010000057.1:1668458-2149887 GCA_021437795.1 Rhodamnia rubescens
AAATTTTATCAACATAAACAAATGCACATAAAATTGGTGAGATCCAGTTACTTTGTTTTTTTTTTTTTTTGGTTGCTTGCCTTTGTTTCTCAAATTGCCCGACGCCTGAAGCATCATAAGTTCTAAACCTTTTTTATCTTTTCAAACATGTCTAGTCACTGACAAATGGAAGGGCAGATGCTGCAAGTGGCACATAGATCTGGAAGTTACTGAGGCACACTCAAAGGTTGAGATGAAGAAGATTTTTTATGGAGGTAAGTGATTCTATTTCCAATTTCCCTCTTTCTCGTTGATGACAGCTCTGAAAAAGAAGAGGGAGCTGCCGATGAGAACTGTAAATCAGGGGTAGAATAGTCTCTTCACCTAAAAAAAGTGTTACCGTATATGGTAAAAAGGTAATTCGCATTAGCTAAAAAAACCAATAAAGTTAGGCATAAATTAATTTTAAAATGATAACCGATTTCTAATTTATTGACCATCAATGTGCCAAATAAGCAAATCCTCTATCATTTGCCACGTCAGCATAGCTACTTAGAACCCATCATCCTCATTTTCATTACTCACCTACGCATCCCATTTGGTTTCTTTTTCCTTCAACTCCCTTATCGTTTGATATCCATTCTTTTCTGTTCTTTTTATTGTAGGAAATTGCATACAAAAATCCTAACATTTTGCTCAATGTACAGTGAAGCACTTAGATTCGAGAAAGTGCGATTAAGTCAGAAACAGATGTAGTCAAGTCCTTCCCCAATCAATTTTTAAGAAAAGTCCATTAGCTACTTTGCACATCACTTTGTCAATTAATTCTATGGCTTTCAATCTCAGTACCTCTTAACACTATTCTTGACGCATTTTCGATCAACTAACGGACTGTCCACACTGATGAAGAAGCAAAGCTTCAGCCGCAAGATTCGGAAGGTCTGTCAATCTTATCCTATAAGTAATGCATACACTTTCGTATCGCTTTTTCTTATGCTCTTTGCCCGACTAATTTAGGTAGTATGGAAAATTCCAAACGCGAGGTGAGCCCCGGCATGGTGGCTCCTGGTAGTTCCACTTCTCAATGTTCGCGGGCAACTATGTCTCTCAAACCAGCCAACAAGTCCAAGCTGCAGAATCCTTTCTTCTTAGGAGTCAACCGGTCACATAACCTATTGAAGCAAAATGTGGTAAGAAAAGATCATGACATAATAGTACTCATGTGCAAAATTTGGTTTGGTCGACATTACTTGTTTTAGTTATCATACCTTTTGTGTTCTTACTCATAGATCATTTGCTGAAGGAAAATCAACTCTGCAGACTGTCCCAGGCTGTTTTCTTGAGGGGCGCATCAATGGAAGCATGCAAGCCCCAACTCTTAAATGTTCGGACGGGTCATGACCTCAGAGTCTCCCTTTTCAGAAGGAATGTTAAGAATTAGGCGTAAACTTTGGTATGCCTAAACAAAAAAAAAGTTATGGTTTGCTACGTTTTGTTTAGTTAATCAGATCAAAGAAAGCAAACCTTTCTGCTGCAACTAATTGAATGGTGATGCATTTCCTGATGCTCTCTGGCGAGCAGCGAACATTACACAGGGCACATTGCATATTTCGGGTACATGTGTGCCTAATTTCAAATCTCTTTGCATATTTACGTCTTTGTTCGACAATGTATAAATCGAACTCATCCGCAGCATGGGTTCGATAAAACAAAGGGTCATAAGCAATCCTTATCTCACGCCAATATGCAGAGTTGGTCAGTAACAGAGATTTAAGTATAATACTTCAAGTAATTTCTTTCGCCCTTGAGGTGGTTAGAAAAGGAAAGAAAGAATGTCCTGCACCAACTCTGTTTTCTTGGAAAGTTCGGTGATGGAGTGATTCTTTATACTGATTAGATCTCATCTCTTTAAGAAGATAATTTCATGCTCTGCTCTAGTCACCAGCTTCCTCTGGTAGTCCTACAACCTCTATACAGTCTTGGAAGCAATCACTGAAATTCGTACTGGCTGTCTGAAAATATGCATTGGGCAGAGTACTCCTTATGGATTCGTCAAGATACATATTCAGGAAAACAAACAAGTTGCGACCTGTGAAGTGAAGATGAGGAGATATCCGAACGAGCATGTGGTGCTCTGCTCTGCCTGTCGCGAGCATGGAGACGATCTCGTGTTAAAAGTCTCAATTTTTCAGCTGGAGTTGAGTACCAGAGTTCATTGATTGAGATGAACCTTGGATGTGCCGCTTTAGGCCGCTTGCAAGGCCAATACGAATCAAAATCTTACGACTTCCTTCATTTGGTAAGGAAAAAGAAAATCTAATGATTTCAAGTTAGATTTGAAAAAAATCATTGACAAATAAGGCAATTTGTGTAATTCCCTATCTAAATTACTCTACTAAATATTAGAATCCGATGGAAGATTTAGAGCATTGCTGTACTAATATGACTAAAATCATGATCTTGAGTAATTAGTTTTACTAATTATCATGAGCTAGAACTAATTCTCAATGGGCCAAAAAAAGGCAAATACACGCAATTAAGCTTGAACTGTTTATAGATAGCTATAAATTACAAGCATATTTTGTAGAACCTCAATTAATTACAGAACTCAATGTTTTTTTTTTTTTTTTGTTTTTTTTTTCCCCCCCCCCCCTTTTTTTTTTTTTTTATTTTCCTGGTCGCCCCCCCTTTTTTTTTTTTTTTTTTTCTTTTTTAATTCAATATTAAAAAAAAACATTTAAAAAATTTTAAAAAATTTTATTAAATAAAAAAATTTATAATTTTTTTTTTTTTTTTTTTTTTTTTTAAAAAAAAAAAAACAATAAAAAAAAAAAAAAAAAAAAAAAAATAAAATAAAAAAAAAAAAAAAAAAAAAAAAAAAAAAAAAAAAAAAAAAAAAAAAAAAAAAAAAAAAAGCTCCATAAGGACGTCTTGCCCTTCACTACCTCGTGAATTGAACAAATAATCATGATTGTTACCTAATATTAGCTGGGAAAAATTGAGTATGATGCTGCGGACTCGGGGATTAAGGCTAGTCTTCTATTGTAGCGGTATACAATTTGTAATTCCACTTGGTTTGGAATACTGTAGACTCGCTTGCCGCGGATATGGTGGTTGAACCTAACGTGATGATACCGTTGGTGGGGATACTTCTTGGCCTCCGGAATCGCCACCACCGGAACAACCTGCTTGTTCGGCGCCAAGCTAAACCTCCTTGGCCCTAAGAACAGTATGGGCTAACTTTCTCTACTCGTTTTTTTTTGCTCTCTTTTAGTTTTACATCGGAATAAAATCGGTTTTTGTATTTCTAATGCAACATACAAATCTTAGCTTCTTTGGCATCATTCTTAATGTAATTTCTGCCAACTACCAAATCGTCCCTTTTTTAATGCGTTCGATTCCCAATGTGTTCTTCTTAATGTGCTTCCGAAAGCATTCAGTTGTTTATTGACTTTTCTTCATCGCAGTGATGAGACAAGCTAGCTCTTCTCCGTCCTTAACGTCATTAGAGAAGACGAACAGCTTCCCAAAAGGTAGCTGTCATCCCAGAAATGAATGTCTTCTCCAATTAAGTTGGCTCATGTAAAGCCACAGAACTAGGTTTGATTCAGACGTTACTACCTATTACACAACTTGTGCTCGAGGGATGACTTCCCGTCTCCGGAGAGACGATGAACAGTGCCGGCGAAGTTTTGCACCGGAGACACCTCATTTCTTCAAGATCATACTCTCTCACACGCTTCACACTGGAAGGCTTGTAAGTTCTTTTCTTTAAGAATTCTTCTGGACGTACCAAGGCTTGGAAGGTCGAAGCCTTGTACGCACTAGCCTTTTCTTTCGAGTCAGTTCATGCTAAAATATAATCTGGTCCCGCTTGTTTACGTACTTATGATGACTTTATACGTCATGAAACTAGGGTATTCCGAAGATGTTTGTGAGAAAGTATGGCCAGAATCTTCCCGAAACGGTGCGATTGAGGGTTCCGAATGGTGGAAGTTGGAGAGTGGAGTTGGAAAAACGGGATGAAATGGTTTGGTTATCAAAGGGATGGAAGGAATTTGCGGAGCATTACTCTATCCGTGAGGGCCACTTTTTAGTCTTCAAATACGTAGGGGACTTGGATTTTCACGTGCTCATTTTCGACAAAAGCGCAACGGAAATAGATTATTCGCTAACGCACGCTGACAACAAGAAATTGAACCCCGGCACTGTCAAATTTGTCCCGCCTAAGATGGAAGACGCTGATGGTCACTATAATCTTGGATCCGGTTCCAAATTGAAAGGCTTCCGAACTGATCAAGGAGCCAAGATTTTGCCACAAGATTCAGGAAGTGTGTGAACCTTAGCCTATCAGTAATGCATAGGCTTTGTGTCATTTTTTCTTATGCTCTCTGCTTGGCTCATTCAGGTAGGATGGAAAATTCCAAACGCAAGGTGAGCCCTGCCATGCTGGCTTCTCGTACCTCTACTTCTAAACGATCTCAGGCATCGTCGACTCTCAAAGCAGCCAACAAGTACAAGCCGCAGTATCCTTCCTTCAAAGTAGTTATCCGGTCACATAATCTATTGGGGCATAATGTGGTAAGAGAAGAACCTGAGATAATGGTTCTCGTAAGGTGTCATCATATTGACATTTCTTGTGTTAGTCATCATACCTTTTATGTTCTTATTCATAGTTCATTTGTTGATAAAAAATGAACAAAGCAGAATGTCCCAGGTGGTTTTTTTAAGGGACGCATCAATGGAAGCGTGCAAACCGCAACTCTTAAGTATTTGGACGGATCATGGCCAGTGAAGCTCCTGTACTACCCACAACATGGCTCGGGAAAGCTCTCTGCCGGTTGGGGCGCATTTCAGAAAGGAACTTCTCTAAAGGAAGGAGATGTCTGTGTGTTCGAGCTTGTTAGAAATGATGATATTGAATTTAAAGTCTCCATTTTCAGAAGGAATGTCGAGACTTAGGCGTACACTTAATCTCTGCGTAAACTATGTTTTGTTTAGATAATCAGATCAAAGAAAGCAAACCTTTCCCCTGCAAGTAATTTTTAGCTGCAAGTAACTGAATGGTGATGCATTCTGATGTTTTATGGACACTAGTGAAATTCCGGTTACATGTGTACTTACTCGACAAACTATAAATCGAAGAAGGAGAAAAATGCAGGGTCTCTACAAAAGTTTGAGTCCACCTGTGTAATTGCTTTCACCCACTTCTCTTCTTCCAAGCAATTGTCCCCAGATGCTCGCCGTTGCCAGAGTAGCTTTGTAAAGGAAGCTTCCCTAAGGAAGGAGACCTCCGTGTGTTGGAGCCCTATCGTGTTTAATGTCTTCATCTTCAAGAACTCTTGCACAAAATGATTTTACTCTTCTAACAACAGAGGAAGCATCACGAGTACATTTTTAGTGCTGAAGAAGTTCAGAATTTCCAATCTGAATCTCTGCTTTAGTTTTTTCTGAGACTAACCACAGTTTATGCTGTGATGAACGCGACAATCTTGTGTTTCTCGATGCTTTTTCCTTCAGTGAGACGAATGTGACTGTGAACACAACATTAGGATGCTCCATATATGGTTTCCGTACAAGTCGCAGATCATTACCGAGATCTCTCCATTGCATATTTTAAACATCAAATAGCAGTCTTGTGTTCATCATACAGGTCACTGTTAACACTGAAAAATGATCAACTTTTGGTTATTAGCGATAAGTGATAAGCCGAGTCGATAAACTTCAACAACTCTCCGATAAAGTTATTGACACCAAACATCAGTTATCAATGAGAACCTTCACTATCGACAGCCAAGGTAGATTCCACGAAAAGTTGGAATTCGAAAGCAATAATGATGAATCAACGATGAAACATAACTGGGTGGTTATTTTATAATTTTTTTTATTTATAAGTGTTGCCTAATTCTTAATTATAAGGGTTACTTAATAGTAGGAGATTGTGGAATAACTTCTTGTAACCATAAATAGGATTATAAAGTTATTTATTCTTTCAAATTCCATAACCATTGCATGTAAGGTCACACGTAATTGTCGCAGAGAGTTATAGATACCCCAATTGCATATATCATAAAATCTCCTCATTTAGTCACAGACGTTGATGTGCCAAATATATCTTAACTTTCCTGCATTTACACGGCTGGCCACAATTGCATCAAATCTTCGTACCTTTAAATTTCTTGTCATTAACTTTTCAGTCCAAAATCAACAAAGGAGACCCTTCGCAACCTTTATTGATTCATATAGATTTTTCCATATTCTCGAAGAACATTTCATTATTTTTGGTGAACATCTTTTTGGCTCTCCTGGTGAGATATTGTCACGTCCCCAACCCTTTAGGCTCGATAACATCCCGTTACGATTCGTTTACTTCGATTATTCCCAAGATCCAACGGCCAATAAAAATCGAACTTAATGCAATTGAAATGCACATACGGAAGCGATTACACATCTCCATACATAATACTAAAGATGACTCGGGACAAGAAGGTACGTTCTGTTTACAACACCAATTACGAGTCCAAAAGTTTCAATTCTAACTTCCGGACAAAATGAAATCCTTAGGGTCTCAAAAGTAAATCCATTTTCTATAGTTATTTCCTCGAATATTCATTCTTGTCAAGCTCGGTTTCCATCATCCTGGGACCTGAAAATGTTAATCCCACGACGGGGTGAGAATAAATATCAAGTAAATCAACCCTAACCCTAAACTAAGTCACTAGTACCTCCAGATTACTTCTCAAATCAAAGACGTCAATAACACCAAGTATAGATATGATGCGGACGCAAACATAGACATTGGTAATTTAAACAATCACAATAACCGGACATTCGGTAGTTCAAAACCAAGCTCTACGCATCGGTACAGTAATCTCATTCTCGATATCAAGGCTTGCGTAATAACGCATCAAGCTATCTTGATGTACTTGGCAAAACCCGCGTAATAACGCATCGGGTTTACGTATAATTGCCGGGACCCGTGTAATAACGCATCGGTCTAATCTCATTCTCGATATCAAGGCCTCGCGTAATAACGCATCAGGCTATCTTGATATACTTGGCAATACCCGCTTAATAACGCATCGGGTTTATATATAATTGCCGGGACCCGCGTAATAACGCATCGGGTCAAATCCCGCGTTTAACGCCTCGGGATAATATCAAAACCCCGCGTCATAACGCCTCGGGGTATAAATAAACTCATCACCTGTGTCATAACGCATCAGGTTAACACAACTCATATATTCACCGGTCAATCGATCAAACTTAATCTCGTCAAAATATTTCCCATTGGCCAAGGGTTCACAAATATGATTCTCATTTCAACAAATGTTATGATCGAGTACGGCTCGACTTAGCGAGCATTTAATCCATAGCATACGAGAATACTTAAAGCCACATTACACTAGGCCCGGCACAAATTGCACCGCCATGCAATCAAGTCAACAAGCATAATTCTCGTCAATTCAATCATAATTCACTCTCGTGCCTTACAAAGGATTAAATATCATACGGTTATTCAATTCATTCGACCATGCATAATTCAACTCATAAATCACCCAATTGGATCACAAATTGGTCCCTTAGTACCCTAATGTCTTAATAAAGGGTTAAGGGTAATTTACCTATTCCAATGAGCTAGTCGCGACCTTCAATTCGAGCTTCCGAATCCAAGATTAATTCTGTCCAAAACAGAGCAGATCGCCAATTAAGTTTTGTCGCGCCGTTTAGTCACAATTCTAGCTCTAATCACCAAACCACTTCACATACTCTTCATTAACACACTAATATACGTCGTAGCATGTCTAAACGACAAATTCAAGACAAGGCGACATCAATTCCAGCCTTGAACAGAACTGGACAGCACCTTCCCAGAACAGAGCAGAAAACGATTCTGCTTATACCACCTCCAACAGTCCATAATTTCATCCTAAGCTCCCATTCAATATGAAATCAACTTGCTAAAACCTTCCTCTATATGTTTAATAGGTTCACCGAAAAATTGAAGCCAATTGAACACCTTGAAGATCTCCAATTAGGCTAATCCTTTCAAGTGTGCAAACTGTCAATTTCTGCTCCTCAAAACCCATCTCAAAACAGCCATGAACACCCATCAATACTCAACTAAAATTATCATTCCAACTCAGCCAAGTCGAGTACTATATGTCTAGAATATCCCACACAAATTTTGAAGCAAAATGAGCTCTTGAAACCGTTGTAAGAGAGCTCTCTCTCAAACCGGGTCAGATTCAATCCCGACTGGACCTTTGTCCATTCAATCAGACCTATGGGAAAAACTACCAGGCCAAATTTTGTTCATAATATATCCCTGAAAAGCCAAGACAATTATCTTTCAAATGGAGGTGACCTTACCTTAAAGCGACGTCGGACGAAGGCGATATGGCTGAAACAGTGAAGGGCGTCGGGACTTGTCGGGTTGAGCGATTTTCTGTGGGTGCAGAAAAATGAAGAGGAAGATGGGCTGGTGTGGAGAGCAAGTGTGGTTGGTCTGCTGAAGCAAAAAGGAAGAGAGAGAGAGACGTTTCACCTCCATTATTGATTTGGTCAAGCTTGGAATAGTTAAGCACATGGTCAATTAAGACCAAACCTCCAAAATTTGACACTTGTCCTCATGTTAATAATATCCCATGAGCATTGACCATCATTGACCTCCTCATCTTCCAATTTTCAGTAGCCTAAGGGGACAAAAAGACCAAAATTCCCTTTAGACCACTTAAGGTAAGGTTAATGCTTGAGAGGTAAAATGATCATTTTACACTTGTCGTCCAAAAATTCGATTTTTCCCAATCAAACTACTATCGATGAAGCGACGTCCGATTCAAGACCACAATTGGAATTCTTCATTTCTATTTTCCCTAGTTTGAGAACCCATTCTATCATTAGCCTTGAAGAGGGTCGAAATTCGGAATGTCACGAGATATATTTTGTTGATTTGATGAGACCAAAATGCAAGAACCATAAATCAACAAGAGTTCGACAATGTTGCTAGCAACAACAAGCCATTACCACAAACTAGTAATTAGACGACCACGCATTCCGATACTTGAATCTTGGAGAGTGGCAGAAGGTAATCAACGTGAGGAAGTTGATCTTCCAATTGCATCTCACTTGTTGAGCAATTGAGAGAGGCTGCACTGGATGTCAACATGGTATCAATCATGAGAAGACTATTCGAAGAGCAGCAAAATGATAGGGCTAACTACATCTGCGAGTCATGTAACCGACATAATCAAGTCAACCGTCATCAATGCCGTGAATGATGCCCTCTCGATGCCAAGATCATTCAACGAGTACATTCCTAGTCTTCTCCATTTATTGATGTTTATAATGTTGGTCAAAGTAGTCAACTCCCCATAAAAATTATGTAGTGATTTCAAATCCAAAGGTTTGTCACACCCCGATTCCCGGGCCCGCAACATCCCTACCAAACTCGCCACATGTCATAAATGATAGCGTCCCGGGTATACTATCGGCCTACGAAATTACGGCGCATGCGGAAAGTGCAACTCTCCCAAACAAACAAAATCAGCGGGACAAGATCAAGAGGAAAATCAACTCAATCATTTATCACAAGACAATTTCATTTAATTAACCAAAGCAGAAAAGTCTTAACCCCATTGAACTACGGAAGATATATACAACCCCATACTTCGGGGCGGCTCTTTAGGACCTCAAAAAGATACCCAGGTTGAGTAAGGTTAACTCTCATCTACTCCCGGAAATCCTACGACTCTTGCCTCAGCATCAAAGGGCTTCGTCACTTAGAACCTGAAAAATGGTTTCCACAACGGGATGAGAAATAAATCTCGGTGGATCAACGCCTAATCCCAACTAGGACGTTGATTCGCCGAATATCCTATCACGGTCACACTCGGCAAGTATAACAATCACATACAACTTACCCTCCAGGAAGCCACACATAATGCGATGCGGACACGATATGACGATCGATCAATCCAACGAGACAAGACATCACATCAGCTTGTATATGCAAGACACCATACGAAGTAAATTTATTATCAAATGACCCACGCGACGGCGTGGTCGACCCATACGACCGGTGTGGCCTCAACACTACGATCGGCAGGTGTCTTCGGTAGGACCAGGCATCGTCCCATATCCTCTCGGCGACGGTGACCGAAAGCTATGTATCCAAAGTGCACCTGGCACGGCATAGCGAGCATGTGCATTCCAAAAAGGAGCGTCGGTTCGTCATAAGCTGCGACCGGCATCCGACAATTCGTGTGATCCGTACGATTGGCACGGGCACGAATTGACGTACATCCGACAAGTCGTGTGGTTTTGCACGACCGGCATAATACGAGCTTGTCGAGTCCCGTACGACCGGCACGGTTTGACCCATCATATGACCATTCGTGCACTCGGGCACATCCGACAACCAATCAATTTTTATCTTTTACTTTTAGCCGAATGCTCATGCGGACGTGCTCAAAGACTCGGCCCCGAGGCCATTTTCATGCTAAAACATGTAATTTAATCCCACACATGATCATATGAATGCACAATTCACAGCTAGTCTCGCGTGCGGCGCGGATGAGGGAATACATCTAAATCTCAATCAAATCACCGCACTCAATCAAGCGATCAAATCCACGATTGATTAGTCAATCCATTTAATCCGATGATAAAGATTAATCTCAAATTTCTCAATTTATTAATCGGTCGGTTGGTTCTAGACTATCACTCACTCGCGATCATACAACGGTAATCAATACGGCCTAGCAACCAATTAGCCACGGACAACCTAACTAATTTGACTAATTTAATCGATCGCGGCCATTTATCTTAAATCCCGGTTTCTATCTAAATCGACCACGATCGTTCTACCTAAACACCCTAACGATCAATTAACTAATTCTAAGCGCAATTAGCGCCCTAATCGGGGTTTAGGGGTTAACCCACCAAAACGACGGTCGATGTCAAGTCGGACACGAACTTCGAGATCGGGCCGAAATCACTGTTCACGCCGGTTCTTGTTCACATTGGCCGCATCTGTTCACGGTCGATAACTTCAGCAAGACGCTCTCGGGATGGCGACGAGGCCTCGGGGGCTCACGGTGAGGGGTTTCGGGTTGGTGGCTTAGGGGGGCTGGGACGAGACGGCGGTTGGCGGGGCTGGTCGGCTCGAGGTCGGGCGGCTACCGGCGAGGTGATGGCGGCGAATTTGGAGGTCGGGCTCGGATTTGGTGGCCAAGAAGGTCTCAAGCGGCACAACAATGCCCGAGTCGCCGAGGTCGGGTCCGACCGTGGCGGGCAAGGCGGGCAGGTGGCCGGATCTCGGTTGAACAGGCATCGGTAGTGGTTGGCCGGGACGAGGTGGAGGGGTCGATGGGGGCCGGGGGTTTCGAGTCGAGGTCGTCGCGAGCCGTTGCTCGTGGCTGTTGGGATCTCGGGCTCGCGGGGCCGAGCCGACGACGCCAAGAACGAGCTAGAGGACGGACGACGAAGCTTGGGGCGGTGGAAGATGGTGGCGGCGATCGGATCTGCGAGAGGAAGAAGCGGCATCGGTAGAAATGGAGGTGGGTACGGCAGTTCGAGCTGGAGGTTGCGGTAAGCGGGGCTCGCGACGGCGGTTCACGGGTTGGAGTCGAGGGCGGAGCGGCGGTGGTGCGAGGTCGAGCGAGGTAGCAGCAAGAATGCAACGGGAGGCGTCGGGGTGGAGGTCGCGCAGGCGAAGAAGGAAGGAAGAAGAAGAAGAAAGAGGGAGAGAGAGAGCTCGCGTGGAGGGGGAGCGGCAGAGAGAGAGGGGGAGGAGAGAGAGTAAGTGGGTGGGTGGATGGTTTGATGGTGATGGGACAAGCGGTGTCCCATCACCATTAAGCCTTTCGTCCTTTAGTGCATTAAGGCTACGGACGTTTGAAAATTAGGTAATATAAGACTAGTTGGACATTTGGCTCAACCGATAGAGTGAAATTTTATTATTTTTACGAGATCGGACTCGGTCGGGGGTTAGGCTCGGGTGCGCGGATTAAAAAATTCTAAATCGCGATGACTATGATTTTCGAAACATAATCTAAACCGATCGATAAATCGGGAACCGTCCAAATTTCGTCTCTTAATTCCTTAAGATCCAAAATTTTATACCGATTAAATTTCAATATCAACTCTTTTATTGAATTTCGACATTTTACGCGGACCTAATTTTCGGGGTGTCACAAGGTTAATCGTACTCCGGCAACTTTACGTAAGGCATAGTTTGGTTTTTTGGGGGTGATAGTGAAAAAGTTGACGGATAAGTCACCCTTCGCCACTCTATAGAACCGTACATGAGATTTCACCTAATACGGCTCCTCGTTCAATTCTTTCGAAGTTATTAGGTCATTTTCCTTGTTCTAGAATCTCCTCCCTTCTTCCACTCCGGCCCGAAGAGGAGGCCCAAATCTTCTAATCAAGATTAGAATAACTGAAATAGTCAGGCTAATGTTGGTCAAAGAAACCAAATTGGTAACAACAATTTGGTAAATCAAACTAGTTGACAGGTTGGTCAATTGCTGAATATTGAAAATGTAAGGCGAGTAGTTCCGGAAAATGTAATGGCAAGGGTGCCATTGGTATATCACCCAATGTATGTTGAGCCTAACACGCGTGATAAGTGTTAAAAAATTCATAAACCTATTGCATTGGTGCCACTTTAGTCCTAAATCTTTTAATTGTGCCAATTCTGTCCTAAACTTTTTGTATTTGTGCCAATTGAGTCCGTTCAGTCAATTTTGGCTGGAAATTGCTGATGTGGACATCGATTGTCCAACTTGGCATGGACGGCGCCGATGTGGACAATTTTCATAAATTTTATTCTACAATAGTATTTTTCTTCTTTTTTTCTTTTTTTGTTCTTTACTCTTTTTTTTTCATAGAAGGCCGGCGATGGTTGCCGACCAACCCCCGCAGCCCTAGGCGACGCCGGCGGCCCCGATTGGCACCGGGCGAAGGTGTCGCGGCCCTCGCCGGTACTCAATCAAGAAAAAAAATAGAGTTAAGGAAAGGAAAAAAAATGTCAACGTCAGTGCATTCCATGCCACGTAGAACGACCAATGTCCACATAATTTATTTTCAGTCAAAATTGGTCGTATAGACTCAATTGGCATAAATGTAAAAGGTTTAGTATTAAATTGGCATAATTAAAAGGTTTACGATGAATTGACACTAATATAGTAGATTTTGCAGGATTTTTTCTTACTTTAATTGGCATGTTAGAGGCAAAATTATCGGATGGACAAAATGGCCAACCAAATCCATAGTTAAACTCTACACGTTTTCTAAAAAAGTTTGACAACAATTGGGATTAGACATGAGTGTTATAATAAATGGTTGTAGGAAACCGCATCTCTAATAGGTCAAGTAACACGCTCTTTCCAAAAGGTTTCAAAATGCCGACTTTGCCATTTTTACTAGCGAAAATAAAAAATCGACTATTGAACACATTGTTCGGTTTACAGCCTAATGTGGGGAAGCATGGACAAATGAGTTTTTAAGACTTAGGTTATATTCTTTATGTTTTTCAAAAGCTAATTTCACTTGGTATACTTATTTATCACCTTAGTCGGTTTATAATTGGGCAAAGATCAAATGACAATTTCATTCTCAATCTCATAAAACGATACCCGAAATATCAATCGCCGACGTGGCTAGACTTTGTTGATATAATAGTTAGTCGGTCGATCAGCTTATTGTTCAATTTAAGAAAGGTTATAAATAGATGTCTCACTTTGCTTTCAACAAAAGTACACACGAATTTGGCTTTCGATGGATTCAAATTCAATCTTAGAAAAAGTTTGAGGGCCAATGCTTTGCCAATTTATTTCAATTGATAACGAGAATATCTAAACACGGGCTGATGATTAAAAGACATAGATAAGGGGTCACATGAAGGCTTTACATAACACGTAACTTTAATAGAAAGTTATGAGTCGATGTGAATCGACCAAGACGAAATTATTGAACTAGATGTTGCGAATTTTGTGCTCGACAAGCCTTATGTTTGCTTATCCTTAAAGCCTGCCAAAATAAAAGAAAACAAGAAAAGATAGGGCTAAGGGTTGTCAAATTTACTCGTTTGACATTCATAAGTTCATTGAAATTTTTTATCTACTCTTAAACATGGCTCAATAAAATTAATCAGAAAGCCAAGTTATTCTGAGTAAAGAAGATTCAATAAATAAAAGATATTGCAAATGGCACCATTCATGGAATTATAGCACAATTAATTGTATTCTTTTCAAGAAATATATTCAAGAACAATTCGATAAGAAAAAAACAAATTTGGCGATGACAATGGTGCATATAATGACTCTTGACTATCATATTTAAAAAAAAATTGAATGATTGATGATTCATTCAATTAATTTTAAAAGGGACATATGTTGACAAATCAATTTATGATCAACTTTTGATTATTATCTACAAGAAGCAAATCAAGTTGATAAATAATTTTATCAAAACAATTGACAACTCTCGATGTAGTCATCAAACATCAATTATCTATGCGAACCTTCACCAGTCGATAAAATCATCAACAACAATTGCATATTTTACTTAGTGTTGGAAGTCGAAGGCAGTAATGACGAATTGACTGAAACATAACTGCTGGATGGTTATTTTATAACTTATTATTACAAGTGTTGCTTAATAGTGGGAGATTGCGGAATAATTTCTTATAGCCACGAGATAGGATTAGGAAGTTATTTGTTCTTTCAAATTCAATAACCATTGTATGTTACCACCATACGTAACCATAAGTAGATAGTTATAAATACCAAAAATTTATTCATTGTAAAATCTCCTCAATTAATCCCTCAACTCAACGTTTTTTAAATCTTTATCTTGACTTTTCTACCATTTATCTTTACCTACATTTGCATGGGTGGCCATGATTGCCTCCAATCTCCGTGCCTTTAAATTTTTTGACATTCACTTGCTTATCCAAAATCAATAAAAGACCCTTTACAACCTATGTCGATTCATCTATATTGTCGAAGCATATTTTATCAATTTTTGTGAAACAATGATTCTCTCTAGTGATCAATGCACAAGTAGATTCGGATTGAAGTCTAGTAATCACTTATCTGAAATAACAAGAATGGATTTTCAAAGCCAGCATTGGCATTGAAGGAGGAAGGTCCATAAGAGGACTAGTCTTTCACATTTTCAACTTACATCACAATGAATGAAATTGAGCAAAATATTGAATGTAACCCAAATATTAGCCGCAAAAAATTGAATATAATCAACGTAAAAATGGCGAACTCACAGCTAAGGAATTTATGAAAGCGAAAGTTCTTCAGTTTGTAGCAGTACCCAATTTTAAATTTCCAATTCTTGGTTGTAGGTAGAGGTGGCAAAATTGGTCAAGAACCATATATTAACCCACTTTTAAGTGAGTGGATCATAAATGGATTGCTTAATAAATTTAAGTGCGTTATAAATGGGTCACTTAACAACTCAATGGGTCATAAATTGGGTTTTAAATGGGTCCTAAATGGGTTACCTTACTATCTTAAGTGAGTCCCAATAAGATTTTCTGATTTTTTTTTGTTTTTTATTTTTCTATTTTTGGCTTTTTTATTTTTTTCTTTTATTATAAAATCCGCTGCCTCCGCTTGGTTGTCGCCGCCTTCCACCCGCTGCAACTGCCAGTCGCGGCGAGACTTAACTCGAAGAAGAAATGCCCACACGATCCTCTTATAGTGCTGTTCTGAGGCACTTTCGATGAAAGCCATGGAGACAATCTCGCGCGATCATGAAGAAGGGCTTGGGCATATTCATGCCATTCAACAGCTCAAGGGCAGTCCACTTCATCGATTCTTTTCATCCCCGATTCAGCATTCTTCTTCCTTTCCGCGAGAGCATTCTTTTTCCTTTATTACTTTCTATTCTATTGAACATATTTTGGTCAGAAAGACGACAATTAGCATTTTCACATTGGGCAGGAAAAAATGAAATAAATCTAGTCCATCCATCTGCACCCTGGTCTTATAGGAAAAAATGAAATAAATCCAGTGGCTGGGCGGGCGGTGGCGGCGGCGGTGATGGGCGGGCGGCTCGCCGACCTGTCCGTCGGTTGAGGGATTTAATATTGAAGTGTTTTATAAATATGGGTCGGGTTGGGAATGGATCAGGTATGAATTGGGTCAGATTTGGGTCAAAAAAATCGTATTATGCATAACTAGATCATAAATGGGTTAATGAGTCAATTTGGGTCAGACCATTTATGAATCAACTCAAACCTGACCCCAACCAACCCACCCATTTGACACCTTTGGTTGTGGGAACTACTAGTAAGACTGTTCCAGCAATAATTTTCCTAGATGCCTAGGTTAATCTGGACTCCGCAGAGGATATAATAGGTTGACTACCTTAAACGTGATTGATACCAGTTGAATTTGAGTGTATTGTCTTACCACTTTACCCTAATCATCTCTAACGGCTGGAAAACAATTCCCTTCTTTAGCTCGGCATGCAGAAAAGTCTTTTAAGTGGCGATGGTCATACTGATTACTCATGCAATATTAGAGATGCCACAAGAACTCGATATATAAATGTGTCACTTTATAATTACGAGCAACTACTAAATCGTCCCACTTTTAATGCGTTCGATTCCCAATGTGTTCTTCTTAACGAGCTTCAGACAGCATTCACTTGTTTATTGACTTTTCTTCATCGTCATGATGAGATACGCTAGCTGTTGTCCCTCGTTAACATCATCACAGAAGATGAGCAGCTTCCCAGAGGTAGCTGTAATCACAGGAACGAATGTCTTCTCCAATTAAATGCTACCTTCAATTAAGTTGGCTCATATAAAGCCACAACAGAACTGGGGTTAGATTCAGATGTTACGGAGTCTGGAGCTCAAGGGATGACTTCTCGTCTCCGGAGAGACGATGAAGAGCGCCGGCGAAGTTTTGCACCGGAGACGCCTCATTTCTTCAAGATCATACTCTCTCCGACACTTCAAGCTGGAAGGCTTGTAAGTTCTTTTCTTAAGAATTCTTTTCGACGACAAGCCTTTTCATTCGAGTCAGTTCGTGTCAAAACATAATCCAGCACCGCTTGTTTACGTACTTATGATGACTTTATATGTCGTAAAACTAGGGTATTCCAAGGATGTTTGTGAGAAAGTATGGCAAGGATCTTGCGGACACCGTGCGTTTAAGGGTTCCGAACGGTGGAAGTTGGAGAGTGGAATTGGAGAAATGGGATGATATGGTTTGGTTATCAAGGGATGGAAGGAAATTACGGAGCATTACTCAATCTGTGAGGGCCACTTCTTAGTCTTCAAGTACGTCGGGGACTTGGATTTTCACATGCTCATATTTGACAAAAGCACAACGGAGATGGATTATCCGCTAATGAACGCTAATGACGGCAAGAAATCGAACCTCGACACTGTCGAATTTGTCCCGCCTAAAATGGAAGATGCTGATGATCACTGTAATCTCTCAGGTGGACATAAAAGTCTAGACGGTTTCATGCCGAAGAGAAAAGAGAAGGATGAATTGCATCCAAAACCATTTCATCACAAGCCCTCCAAAGTGCTGAAATCTGATCCTATTAGTTTCGTCGATGATGCTACTACTTCGCATGCAATTGTACTCGGATTGGGTTCCAAATCAGTAGGCTTCCGAACTGATCAAGGAGTGAAGCTTCTGCCGCATGATTCAGAAGGTATGTGAATCTTAGCCTATTAGTAATGCATATGCTTCGTGTCATTTTTTCTTATGTTCTCTGCCTGACTAATTCAGGTAGGATGGAAAGTTCCAAACGTAAGGGGTGCCTCGCCATGCTGGCTTCTCGTAGCTTGACTTCTGAACGTTCGCAGGTGTCTACGGCTCTCAAAGCAACCAACAAATACGAGCCGCAGTATCCTTCCTTCACAGTAGTTATCCGGTCACGTAATCTATTGAAGCATGATGTGGTAAGCAAGGATCCCGAGATAATTGTTTTTATGTGCAAAATTTGGACAGGAATGACGTCTATTACCTTCTTGTAAGGGACCATCGTATGCCTATATGATTCGGGCTTGCCTATTAGGTTATAAAATACTGGTCTGGTCAACATTTCTTGAGTTAGTCATCATAAGTTTTATGTTGTTACTCATAGATCTTTTGTTGATCAACTCTGTAGACTGTCGCAGGCAGTTTTCTAAAGGGACGCATCAATGAAAGCATGCAAACCGCGACTCTTAAATATTCAGACAGATCATGGCTAGTGAAGCTCCTGTACTAACCACAGCATGGCGCGGGAAAGCTCTCTGCCGGTTTTGGCACGTTTCAGAGAGGAACATCTCTAAAGGAAGGAGATGTCTGTGTGTTCGAGCTTGTTAGAACTGATAATATTGAACTCAAAGTCTCCATTTTCAGAAAGAATGTCGAGACTTAGGTGTGAACTTTTGTAGGCCCGCAGAAAAATGTCTGCTTCACTATGTTTTGTTTAGTTAATCAGATCAAAGAAAGCAAACCTTTCTGCTGCAAGTAGTTGAATGGTGATGCATTCTGATGCTTTCTGGAGACTAGTGAAAATTGCACAGGGAAATTGCATCTTCCGAAATTCCGGGTACATGTGTCTTTGTTGTAATATAACGCGCGGAAACTAAACAGGGATCTTGCAAATAAGTCAATGCGGAAGACGTAAAAAATAACGAGAAACGATAAAGGACACTGGTGATTACGTGGTTCGGTCCGAATGTCTGTACCTACATCCACGGGGAGAGCAAGCAAGAATAATCCACTATAATCGGAGAATCGCGAGTTACAATCGCTCAATACGCTCGTGTTTCCCGCACCTAAATTATACCCAAACCCTAGCTGCCTACAAATAGAACAACTCACAAGTGGATATAATAATAAATCAACTTAGATGTAACCTCACGAAGCACAGAATCACCGTGTTCCTGGAATTCCTTCGTGCGAACTTCTCTATGCGACCTCAAGACTCCACGCGGTGATGGCGATGTCAGAGTCTTCCTTCTCGTGCGTCGCTCAAGTCACACTGTTCGGTTTCTGCAGAAGGGAATTAAAGCACAAAACCCTTCTTTTGTTTTATTCATGAACAACCAACGTTTCTGCCTTCAAGTGGGCATAAATATTATGCTCCCCTCTTTTTCGTCCTTTTGTGGCAGAATAAAAAACCTTTTTTTTATTTGTTCTTTTAGCCTCAAAACAAATTCACGGGCTCACAAGATAGACCCCAAAAACAGAATATACGTGTGCACTTCTTTTATTCGACCAGAGGAGTCCATGAAACCAATCCGATCAAATCTTGCATATTTCAAGATTTTTTTTCCGTCTCCGTAAAAATTCAAACTCGAGACACAAAATAACAATTCTCCACCTTGGCTCGATATTTGAAGCCAAATCAATAAGTGCTCATCATCCATGCTTGTTCTCCCATCGCCCCAATGGGCGATCACTCTACAGACGCTTAATAGTGCTCAAGCGAGCTTGAGCTTCGCCAATGGAAGGCTTAGTCATCATGTCCGCGGGGGTTCTTCATTGTCGCAATCTTTTTCACCACAACAAATCCCTTCGCTAAGACATCACGGATGAAGTGGTATCGATATTGATATATTTCGTCCGCTCATGATAAACCGGATTATAAGCCGGATAAATCGCACCTTGGTTGTCACAAGTGTATATCAACACTTTTCTCTGTTCTAACCCAAAGTCCAAGAGCAAACCTTGTAACCATATCGCCTCTTTCGCTACAAAGGTTAGTGCCATGTACTCCGCCTCGGTCGATGACAAGACTACGTGGTCCTGTAAGGACGCATTCCAACTAATCGCACCACTTGCAAGCGTAAATACGTACCTCGCTAAAGACCTCGCACTCATCCAAATCACCGCATAATCGAATCCACATAACCTGTGGTCTCACTACCATTATTATCCCTTCGGTATACTATACCAACGTCTGCTGTCCCCTTCAAATATCTCGAGTATCCATTTCACAGCCTTCCCAATGAATTTTACCAGGATGCTTCATATAACGACTAACAACACCGACGACTTGTGAAATATCGGGCCTAGTGCATACCATAGCATACATAATACTACCCACCGCACTAGAATAAGGAACACGGGAAATATGCTCCTCCTCCTCCTCGGTTTGCGGTGATAACTTAACCGAAAGTTTAAAGTGCTTTGCTAATGGAGTACTCCAGATTTATTTGATCGCATATTAAAACGTGCAACAATCTTCTCAATATATTTCTTTTGAGAAAGACGTAATAATCCCGTAGCCCTGTCACGCAAAATCTCCATACCCAAAATTTTCTTTGCAAGCACCTAAATTTTTCATCTCAAACTCAGCACTCAACCGCTTTTTCAAGACATCAATATCGGACATATTTTTTTTGCTATCAACATATCATCAACGTATAACAAAGCAAATATATCAAAGACCCATCATCCAAGTCTCCTAAAGTAAACACAGCTATCCATCCGACTTTTCGAATAGCTTTGACTAGCCATGAAAGCATCAAAACGTTTATACCACTGTCTAGGAGACTATTTCAGTCCATATAAAGATTTCTTTAATAAGCAAACATGATCTTCCTTATCCGGAATAGCAAATCCCTCTGGCTGCCTCATGTAAATTTGCTCCTCCAACTCACCGTGAAGAAATGCCGTTTTTACATCAAGCTGCTCTAACTCAAGATCCTGTGCAAGCAACTAAAGCAAGTAAGACACGAATAGAAGTATGTCTTACCACAGGAGAAAACACCTCATTGTAGTCAATGCCTTCCCGCTGTGTATACCCCTTCGCAACAAGCCTCGCCTTATACCTCGCTACCTCGACTCCGGGAATGCCTTCTTTCCGTTTGTAGACCCATTTACTTCCGACAATCTTCTAGCTCTTGGGTACTTTAACTAGCTCCCATGTCTCGATTTCGATGGAGTGATTCCATCTCTTCACTCATAGCCCCTAGCCACTGCGACGACTCGGAACTAGCCATCGCCTCGAGTAAGACGAAGGCTCATCTGTCTCCACCTCGTCACCTACGGTCAAAGCATAAGCAAAATCCGTATAAGCATAACGTACCGGTGGTTTAATTTGCCTTCTCTATTTGTCTGCGGCTATACTACGCTGCGGCATCACTTGGTTGTTCACTATCACCGACTTCGAGGAACCGTAGCCTCATCTGCAGCCTCAACATCTATTACTTCCGAGGTCTCCGAAGTCTCCACCGAAGCTCCACCTCACTATTGACACCATGATCCGTCTGTTCTGCTGGTAGTGTCTCGTAACTCCTCTCGTCGAAGCATTGCAGTCTCATCGAAGATTACATCTCTCGCTAATTAGAAAATCGGGTGATCCGGGATCGGTGCACCACGATCTGTAGCCTTTCACCCCATGTGCATAACCCGAAATATGCACTTCTTCGACCTCGGCTCAAGCTTACCATCACTAGCATGAGCATACGCGAGACATCCGAATACTCGTAATCCGGAGTAATCAACGGGTTTCCCCGACCATACTTCCTCTAGAGTCTTCCACTCGATAGCAGATGATGGAGATCGATTAATCGGGTAACGTGCCATGTTCTTTGCTTCGGCCCAAAATTCCTTACCTATTCCAAAGATGCGAAAGCATGCTCCGAACCCGCTCAAGTAAAGTTACGTTTCTTCCGTTCGCCACGCCATTCTCTGTGGTGTCCCTGTGCTTGTGCGATGTCTCACAATCCCTTCTCTCTCGCAAAACTCGGTAAAATTTTTACCACAGAACTCCATGCCGTTATCGGTTCTTAGGCACTTGATCTGTTTATCCGATCGCTTCTCAATCAAGGCCTTAAACTTTTTAAACCGATCAAACACATTCGATTTGTGCTTCGTAAAGTATACCCATACTTTTCTCGGAATAATCGTCGATAAAAGTCAGCATATAACGGGCACCTCCTTTCGAAGGAACCGGAAACGGGCCCCGGACGTCCGAATGAATATATTCTACCGGTTGCTTGGTCGAATGAATACCAAGTAGTAAACTTAATCCCTGCGCTGCTTCCCAAAGATGCAATGCTCACATAAGTCTAACTTACTTGTCTTTTGACCCTTTAACAACCCCTTATCACTCAAAGATTGTCATACCCGCCTCACTCATGTGCCCTAAACGCATATGCCATAAACGAGTTAAATCAGAATCCGACTCACCCGATGAAACCGCAGCAGCCTCTGTCACGGTCTCTCCCAAGTAGATGATAGAGAGAACTCACTTTCTTCCCTTTCATTATCGTCATAGCACCTCGAGAGATTTTCAGCACTCCACCTTCAGCGGTGTACTTGCACCCGATATCATCGAGCGTTCCCAAGTGAAATAAGGTTCTTCTTGAGCTCCGGTACATGCCTCACATCCGTCAATGTGCGCACCACGCCATCGTGCATCCGAATCCGAATCGTCCCTATCCCCACAACCTTCGCAGTCGCGTTATTCCCCAACGTAACTCTACCACCATCTGCAGTCCGGTAAGTAGTAAACCAGTTCCTATGAGGTGTCATATGATAAGAACACCCCGAATCTAACACCCATTCGTCTCCTGACGAACCTATAGTCGCACATAAGACAGCCTCTACATCACTAGTGCTCTCCTCAAGAACATTCGCCACACTTGCTTGTGGCTTTTCGCTTATCACCTCTGTTTCTCAACTTAGGACAATCTCTCCCGAAGTGCCCCTCTTCGTGACACTCAAAACACTTCACGCGTCCCTTGGACTTTCTATGGCGTGATTTAGATCGCTTTTACCTCCGCTGCTCTTTGGACCCTCGCCGTTGTTCTCTACCTCGTATAGTCGCACATAAGACAGCCTCTACATCACTAGTGCTCTCCTCAAGAACATTCGCCACACTCGCTTGTGGTTTTCTCGCTTATCACCTCTGTTTCTCAACTTAGGACAATCTCTCCTGAAGTGCCCCTCTTCGTGACACTCAAAACACTTCACGCGTCCCTTGGACTATCTATGGCGTGATTTAGATCTCGCTTTTACCTCTCGCTGCCTTGGACCTTCGCCGTTGTTCTCTACCTCGAATCACTAGTCCCCGCGCTACATCTTGCGCTAGACTATCATCTCGCAACTTTCTCTCGCCATTCTTTAGAAAATAAGGCGGACTTTACCTCTTCCGAAGTAATCGTAGTACGCCCCTACAATGTGAATCAGTAAAGTGCTCCCATGACTCGGTAAAGAAGCCAACAACATCATGCCATGCTCTTCATCATCAAGTGTCTTACCGACATTCTTCAAATCCATCATGAGTTTATTAAATTCATCTAGGTGGGTTCGATAGACGTACCTTCGGTATATCTAAACTGAAACATTCTCTTCAACATATATAAGCGATTGTTCAAACCTTTCGTTACATAGAGCGCCCGAAGCTTTGCCCACAATGTTGCGGTATCCTTCTCCTCGCCTACCTCTATTAACACTTCATCCGATAAATTCAACAGAATTAGACTTCTAGCTTTCTTCATTACCACATCCTTTTCAAGATCTGTCATCGTTTGGGCAACTCGGCCTTGCCCTCCAATGCTTCTACTAAACCTTGAGTTGTTAATATCGCCTCCATCTTGAGGCTCCATAACCCAAAGTTGTTCCTCCCGTTAAACTTCTCAATTTCAGCTTTCACCTCAGGACATAATTGCAATCACACGATATTCGGATAATAATCGACAAGCAAAAGCCCCAAATCACAATCCGTAATATCCGATCCTATGCTCCGATACCAATTGTTGTAATATAACGCGCGGAAACTAAATCGGGATCTTGCAAATAAGTCAATGCGAAAGACGGAGAAAATAACGAGAAACGATAAAGGACACGGTGATTACGTGGTTCGGTCCGAATGTCGGTACCTACATCCACGGGAGAGCCAGCAGAAGAATAATCCACTATAATCGGAGAATCGCAGATTCTAATCGCTCAATACGCTCATGTTTCCCGCACCTAGATTATACCCAAACCCTACTGCCTACAAATAGAACAACTCACAAGTGGATATAATAATAAATCAACTTAGATGTAACCTCACGAAGCACAGAATCACCGTGTTCCTGGAATTCCTTCGTGCGAACTTCTCTATGCGACCTCAAGACTCCACGCGGTGATGGCGATGTCAGAGTCTTCCTTCTCGTGCGTCGCTCAAGTCACACTGTTCGGTTTCTGCAGAAGGGAATTAAAGCACAAAACCCTTCTTTTGTTTTATTCATGAACAACCAACGTTTCTGCCTTCAAGTGGGCATAAAATATTATGCTCCCCTCTTTTTCGTCCTTTTGTGGCAGAATAAAAAATCTTTTTTTTATTTGTTCTTTTAGCCTCAAAACAAATTCACGGGCTCACAAGATAGACCCCAAAAACAGAATATACGTGTGCACTTCTTTTATTCGACCAGAGGAGTCCATGAAACCAATCCGATCAAATCTTGCATATTTCAAGATTTTTTTCCGTCTCCGTAAAAATTCAAACTCGAGACACAAAATAACAGTCTTTATACACGAAGCATAAATCGAACTCCTATGTAGCTTGGAGAGTTGATCTAACAGAGACTTTAGTATATTCCTCCAAGTTATATCTTTCACCATTGAGGTGGTCACAGAAAAGGAATGAAAGAATGTCCTGCACCAACTCTGTTTTCATGAAATATTCAATGGTCTCTAGAGATCAATAACACAAAAAGGAAGTTTCAGTAAGAGGCTAGTCTTTCCCCATTTTGCCTTACAAAATGGATGAATGACATCAACAGAACCATTATGAATATTACAGCAATCATAAACCTGAATCACCGTAAAATTTCCAGAACTCATGGTTGGCAGGTATCCCAATTTTCTTGACCTTAGGGCTTAAAAAATAAAGTAATAATACCATCCGTCAGTGAACTTGCTTGTATCCCCCCAAAGAAATCATCAGCAGTCAAACTATCTAGCGGTTCTGATGAGTCGAACGCAACCGGATCAGAAGAAACAGTACTACTCGGTTTGCCGTTTTTGCTTATGAGATTGCTGAAGCGGCCGTTGACTTCCGCACCCTAGATGTGCCCCCATCTTGGAGCGTTTCGTCTCCAAGTATCTCTTGTTCTCCTCTGTTATTGGAGTACTAGGGGGACTCTCCCAGCAATAGCCAAGCCATAACCTTTAAGCCCCACATACTTTGACGGGTTGTTCGTCATCAGCTTCATCGTCCGGACTCCCAGGTCAGGCAACATCTGCAGTATTAGTCAATATGTTAAGCACCATATGCTATGAAAAGTTTGATGATGGAGTGATTCTTTCTACTAATCAAATCTCGCCCTTTTAAGATTGAGAATTTGAAGCTCTGCTTTAGTCACCAGCTTCCCCTAATAGTCCTACACATCATGTACAATTTCTGAAACGGTCACTGAAATTCATCTACCTTTAAATTTAGGATGACGATGTTAGTTTATTGATCTTCTCTATTCCACAAAGCATATAATGACAAGGACCATGAACCAACCTCATTCAGAAGCTAAATTATTTGGGACCTCTCGCATCGTTATAGTTTCTGACTAAAGCAAGAAATACCTGAGCACCAATTCCATACTCTCTAGAGTCAACGGGCAACCCGAGTTCAACATTTGCTTCCACGGTGTCACGCCCATCGTCCTGCAGGTTATAGGCACGTAGTTTGTGCCCCAAACCTATGCCTCTTCCTTCGTGCCCTCTGAGGTGTACCAGCACGCCCCTACCAGCCGCTTCTATCTGCTGCATCGCCTGTGCAAGCTGGTTGCCGCAGTCACATCTAGCAGATCCAAATATGTCTCCTGTGAGGCATTCCGAGTGTACCCTCACAAGGACATCTTGGCCATCTCCAATGTCACCCTGTTCAGACGATAAACTACAAAGTGTGAATCACAAGATGGGAAATATTGCTGTCTGAAGGAAGGACATAAAACATAATTACGGCGTTCCTATATCAATTGCCAGACACATACAGGCCCCCTTATCATAAACTTCAAAAAAGAATTATCATTCCCATCAGTTCACTAATATCCTAACAATCATTTCTCCTGATGTCAAACATTCCTGTCCAGACAACGTTGTTATCCAAGATAAATTTGGCACTCCAAACTATGATTAGACAAATTTTTACTACTTTCATTTTAATTTAATGGCATTCAACCAAAAAGATACCATCAATTTCTCAGGACAACCAGTTCTAGTAAAAACACTGTCACACAAAATCATGCACTGGAAGTACATAAGATGAAGCACAAATTGAAGTTGTGTTGAAAACGCACTGCAACAAACAAGATTCTCAAAGTTTACAATTAATCCATTTGAAACTCTCTGTTTAGTAGTTTTTGGATTCTTCAAACAGTTTTAGCAATTAACTCATAATTCATCTTACCTTGACCATTGCAATGTGCTCAATTCCATCTAATTTTGATCTATATATAGCAATGGGCTGTGAATGGACCCCACATTGTTGGTAATCTTGCAGCACCGGCAAGTTCAACTGGTTTATCTCTTTTCCGGCGGTACCTGTAGATTTATGCATCTAATGAGCAGTGAAATCATTTCTCACTCACACAGTATAAGAAGCTTCTCAATATACAAGTCAGGATACAACAAACAAGCACTTTTTTTTGTCGATCTAGATGTCCTATCCTTATTTGCTGGTGATAATGCCGAGAATGCACCTCAAACTCGACCTCAGTTAACAGTCAACTGGCAAATCCTGGCGCGGTTATAATTAAATGTTATTGTAAGACACCGAGTTAGAGAGGAACCCATATACTAATCTAATGGTGCACATTCCAAAGGCCACTCAATATGTGCATGAATTCAATTGTACATCGGCATGGCGCTGGCGTTTTATTAGATCCGCCTTACTTGACATGCAGTTGCAAATTTACGGCACCCCATTGTTCAATTTCACTCCCCTGCGAGGGCATTTTATTATATGAATGAACAGCAATATAGAATAGCCTCATAGTGATATGAAAAAAAGGTAATCGAAATATGACGAACATAAAATTGAATAGCAATATCGAATAGCCTCATAGTGATATGAAAAAAAAGGTAATCGAAATATGACGAACATAAAAGTGTGGTGACAATCATTAGAGAGGGGGGGCGAGTGTTTCGCCGGAATTGCTCCGCAACAAATTGTCTTTCACCGAAGTTTGATTTTCAACTTTTAAATGGGATAAAGGATCCTGTGATGATCTTAGGTAGGAGAGATCCTAAGAGTCGGAAAAATCAACACGTGAAACTCTGCAAAGATTTCAACCGAATAGTACAAATGTGATCCTATCCAGAGTTTGACTTGATGGAGAGAATTCGTAATTACGATTCGAAAGGAATCGATACAAGTGGAAATGAAAGAAATAATACAAACATAGACCAAACCAGAGTTTGACTTGATGGGTTAGCTTAGCAGCTACAATTTCTTCCAAAGAACAAAGAACCAACGCACCCAAAATAGTTTCAAAGTTTGACTCAATGACAATGCTTTGAATACTCTTTGATAATGCGCCGTAGTTTGACTTGATGGAACAAGATCTCGGGATAAAGATAGAGGACAAAATTGGACTCGACGGCGAGAATCGAAAGTTGCAACTAAGAAAAGTAAATGCAATGCGATAAAGATAAGATAAATTTGTTGATTTTTTTCATGGGAGGAGGGGGGGGGGGAGGATCTTCTCTCGTAGCCGCTTGGTGGTATTTATAATGGTTGGAATGGTAATCGCCCTCCAGCGATTGCATATTTCACGCGCCAAAAGTTGTCACGCTCTTCATTTTCTTCAAATCTTTCGACTTGGTCTTCGAGCGGTTATTCAACTCCAAATAACCGACGGTGTTGGTGCTATCGTCTAATCCTTCTATTAAGGTCGGTCGTGGCCCATGTTCTCAATTTCTTGGGGTTTTGAAGTTCATAATCACAGTAATCTGTCGATAGGATGCTCACCAGTTCTTCTATAGATCGTGAGGATCTGCCCATGTTCTCCGCATTCCATGGTCCTTTGACTTGTTTTCGGGACTTATTTTGATTCTATTTGCCTTAAAAGTATCTTCCCGCCATATAATTTAAGAGAATAATTCTTCGGCAATCCTTGAAAAGGTTTTGAACCTAGTGGGATTGCCTCTCGTTGGCGCTCAAATTACCATACGGTTTAATAACATCATCAATCGATGCATACCGATACTATCGCATGCTCTGCATAAGTTTTCTTCATTGTCTATTGAAACACTATTCCTTACGTGTCTATCACGTGTGTCGATTCTTCATGTATCCCACTCAAGTGTCGACTTCTCATATGCTTTGCATGTTTGTTAATCCCTCACGTGATGCAAGCATGTACCGACCTCTCACGTGCACGTATTTCCGCGGGCAAATAGGACGAATTATTTTGAGTGCCAACATCAAGCAAAGAAAGTTCCGGCCATGGATCAAGTTAGGCCCAGTCGTGAACAAGTTTGCATGCATGCTGGCAATGGACCATGACACGTCTCGATTACGTAAGAGGCCCCATCCAGGTCTCGAGTAAAGCTCTGTCTAGTTGTGGCTGATTCATTCTTTCCCTTTTCCAATTGCATGAAATGTATCCCTTTCCTTTCTCAATTTTGGCATCCCCACCTTCCACAAATGCCTTGATTCGAACTTTTGCTTGAGGTGATTCAAAGGTGGCAATGTATCATGCCCCAGTATGGAATGATTCCATGCCATTACGATCGGAGGGAGGGAGGGGCCCGGCTATCAAAAGGGCTTTCAGACACGACCTTCAAAATCGAAATGGATCAAGGCTTTGTGTGCGTGTAAGAGGTTCTTATTGAAAAACCACATTAATTGATACCGCAAGGACTTGAGATACTTGCTTGAAATTTTGAGGCGGGTCACATATTGATCCGGTTAAGTTGTTAACAAACTTCCGTGGTTTTAGCCAAAAACATATCCATAATTCCTAAATTTGAAATAGTACTGTTATATAATGAGAATGTGAGAATAGTCAGTTGAGAATAAGCTTTGACTTTTCATGTGTTAGGGGTGGGTGACTCGAGATTCAATATAGGTCTCATTTGGAATCGGAAGCCTACTCATTAGAACAGGTTTCTCATTTTTGGAAATCCGAAACCTAACCAAAGCACATCCATGAACCTATAACCTACCCCGTATACTTTGGAATCTAAAACATGGAACCTACTGTCACGTGGTCTTAGGGTCTACCCAGGTTACACCAAGACTTATAATTGAAAGATTGCAGTGCATCATTATGTTTAATGAACATAATTTGCTATTACAATCCACTCGACCACAACTCATATTTAATCACACAAATGAATATGAAACTTAACAAAGTAAAAGTCTCACTCATATATAATGTCAAAAATGAAAGTTCGGACTAGTAGTTCCATATACACATTGGAATCCCGTAGGATTGCACAAAGAAATATACCAAAAATAACATAAAATCTTGTTAAGGTTCCATCTAACTTTCCATTGGAATATGTTCCTCAATTGTTGGAACCTGGAACTTGTTATGCATACTTTGGAACTTGGAAGTTGGAACGTGAAACCAAATCTAGGGTCAAGTTTGAGGCTCGATGGTCAATATTAATTAGATATAAGATTCTAGGGATGAGCATAGTTTGGGTTAGTTCGGCTCCCTAAGGAACATGGGACTTGATTGGTGGTCTCAATCACCAATTTTAGGAAGCCGAGGACCGGACCGTCGCCCTATCCCAATTCAAGTGTGAGCGGTTCAATGGAACCGGTCGAAGAATAAAATAAGTTAGTTACGCATTCCTGTTGGGTTTCATAGTAATCTAAAACGTAGCGGAACGAAACCCTAACGCAAGATCCATGTGTATATTGAAATCGAATTGGGAATTAGATGCGTACCTTTTTGGAATCGTGAGCGGATCGATCGTCGGTCGTGTTTGATCAGCGCCCCAAGCATTGCGCCTCTACCGGTATCCACACACACAAACATAATTTTCGACGATCCGAGTGCTAGCTCGTCGATCTCGGAGAAACTCTTGCACCTGTGAGCGAGAGAACCGTTCTCTCTGTATTTTCCTGTCAAGATACTCGAAAATCGACGATTAGCTTAATCTTGGGGCATCTCTAGGGTTATTATTCATAACCCTAGAGTTCGCGGCCTGGGCCCCATGATCGCGGTCTAGGCCCACGACTTCTATTAAACCGTCCACTTGATCGTGCGTTTATTCGTTATCTCGATAATGCGCACAATCGCATAGATATTAGGAAAATACAATTTACTTCTCAAGTAAATTCAGGCGTAGAGAAAATTTACTAATTCAATTCGCCATCGTGTGCGACCCGTAGGTTCACTAGACATTAGCAAGTGTACTCAAAACTCTTTTGGCCCGTAAATCATCAACGGTCTCTAGCAAGACATTATGACTACCTAAGTATAGTGAATATCGATTTTCCGACACAACCTAAGTCACAACTAATATTAAAGTATCAACCATAATTGATTCTTAGGGCGGACCGCTAACAATCTCCCACTTGCACTAGAATCAATTATACAAATTAAAATCCCTTTGTCACTTGATACCCGAGTTAAGCATAAGGTAGGACAGGTGTCATCTTTATATAGCCCAAACTCTTTTTCCCATTACCGCAGCTAGATCGTTAAACCAAGTGGTTGACTCTTCAACTCACTTGAGCATGGCCATGCATTTCACGGTCTTAACTCTACAGAGGCCGGGATATCTACTCTCGTTATATGAGAGGGACAAATCCCATCTTGTCTACTCACATCCCTCAAAGACGATTCATGACATGCCCCAGCCATTACCTTTATAGTCACTGTTACGGTGACATTTGACAATGTCAAAGCATGCCAATTCACGTCTTGGAATCCATGGCGGACTCAAGTCAAAGGATTATACTCTATAGCTGCGATGAAAAATACCGATGACATCATATAACAATCCTACAGTATTTTCATAGTGGGTCTGTCCAATACGATGTTCTCCAACATGTATTCCATGCGATCAACTTAATATCTCTATATTCATGACCCATGAAACTTGGTCATCGGTTGACTCACATGCTAGTCTAAAACACCATCATGGCCCCAATGCACAATGATAATTGACTAGGGACATTTAGAATATTAATATCCACTCTATTAACAGAGTTCCACGATCAAATCACGTATTTGATTATCTATTAAGGATATTCAATATTCGGGGAACAAAGATTTCGCATTCAATCATATACTCGAAAATAAAGCGAAATCAAATATAACATATAATTTATTAATGAACAATAACAATGTATATAACATATACTCCCACTCACATTAAGACCAATCATTAATGTGTCTAAGGCCTAAAGCGTTACAATGACGCTCATGCTTAGATTGTGGAAGAGCCTTCATCAAAGGATCGCCTACATTCAACTCCGTTGCAACTTTGCACATCTTGACATCACCTCTCAACAAATTCTCGAATGAGGTGATACTTCCCGAGCATGTGCTTGGTCCTCCGGTGAGACCTAGGCTCTTTAGCCAAAGCTATGGCCCCATTGTTGTCACAATATAGGTCCATTGGATCGAACTAGCGGGACCGATTCCCGGTTCTTCTATGAACTTTCAAATCCAAACGAGCTTCCTTTGATGCTTCAAGCAAAGCAATATACTCAGCCTTTGTTGTAGAATCCGCAATGTGTCCCGCTTGGAACTTTTCCAGCACACCGCTCCACCATTCACGCAAAAGACAAATTTCGATCGCGATCGAAGATCGTCTTTGTCGGTTTGGAAACTAGCATCGGTGTAACCACTTACGGTGATATGTTCCTCACCTCCATAGACTAAGAATAAATCCTTAGTTCTTCTTAAGTACTTAAGGATATTCTTGATGATTATCCAGATGAGGTTCACCTGGATCTCGACCGGTATCTCGCTTGTCATGCTCAATGCATAAGCAACATCACGGACGAGTGCACAAAGATAGCATACATGATGGATCCTACAATTTGAAGCATAAGGAATCCTACTCATGCGGTCTCGCTCATCTTGTGTCGAAGGACACCGAGTCTTGCTAAGACTTATGCCATGTGACATTGGGAGAAAACCTTTCTTGGAATCTTGCATATTAAACCTATTGATGACTTTGTCAACATATGTACTTTGACTCGGTCAATAAGTTTCTTTGATCTATCTCTATAGATCCCGATTCCCAAGATATAGTTTGCCTCTCCCATGTCCTTCATGGAGAAACATTTTCCTAGCCATGTCTTAACCGGATCGAAGCATAGGAATGTCGTTTCCAATGAGTAGTATGTCATCCACATACAACATTAGAAACACAATTGTGCTCCCACTAGACTTCTTGTAAACACAAGCTTCTTCTTTGTTTCGATGAAGCCAAACTCTTTGACAGTTTCATCAAAACGAATATTCCAACTCCGAGATGCCTGCTTCAATCCATAAATAGAACGTTGAAGCTTGCATATCTTCCCAAAGCATTATCCGGTAATGTAAAGTCTTCGAGGTTGTGTCATATACACATCCTCCTCTAAGTTTCCATTAAGAAAAGTCTGTCTTTACATCCATTTGCCATATCTCATAGTTATAATATGCGGCAAATGCTAGGATAATCCGAATGGACTTAAGTATAGCTACCGGCAAAAAGTTTCATCATAGTCAATACCATGAGTTTGTTTGAAACCTTTAGCTACCAATCGTGCTTTATGGATGTGAACGTTTCCATCCATATCGTTTTCTTCTTGAAAACCCACTTGCACCCTATAGGTTTGACACCTTCGGGTGGATCAATCAAAGTCCAAACTTTGTTTTGATACATCGAGTCCATTTCAGATTTCATGGCCTGAAGCCATTTATCGGAGTCCTGGGCCCATCATAGCTTCAGTATAGGTCGTAGGCTCATCATTTTCTATCAATAATAGATGACGATGTTACGTCGGTGAAAACCATATCTCATAGGCTCTCAATGTGTTCTTTCGGACCTACAAACTATAGGTTCCACTAGAGTAGACTCTACAACTCTTTGTAGATCTAATTGAGGTTCCTCATGAACGGGAACATCCTCCCGTGGCATAATAACTTCTTCAAGTTTTACCTTACTCCCATTGGTTCCCTTAGCAAGAAACTCTTTCTCTAAAAAGACACCATTTCGAGCAATAAACACTTTGTTCTCCGATGAGTTGTAAAGTAGTATCCTTTCGTTTCCTTAGGATATCCCACAAAGAAGCATTTATCGATTTGGGCCCAAGCTTATCGAAAGTAAACGTTTTACATAAGTTTCGCAGCCCCAAATCCTTAGAAAAGACATACTAGGAACCTTTCCTGTCCATATTTCATACGGTGTCTTCTCTACAGCTTTTGATGGACTTCTATTTAGTGTGAACGCTGCAGTCTCAAGTACATAACCTCAAAAAGATAATGGAAGATCTGAATGACTCATCATTGATCGAACCATGTCTAACAAAGTTCGATTTCTCCTCTCGGAGACACCATTCCACTGCGGTGTTCCAGGGGGAGTGAGCTGTGAAACAATTCCACACTCCTTGAGATGGTCATTGAACTCTTGGCTTAGATATTCTCCTCCTCGATCGATCGAAGAGCTTTGATATTCTTGCCAAGTTGATTTTGTACTTCATTCTGAAATTCCTTGAACTTTTCAAAGGACTCAAATTTATGTTTCATCGATAAACATATCCATATCTACTTGAAATCATCGGTAAATGTAATGAAGTACGATAACCTCATCATGGTCAAGAACTTAATGGTCCATACACATCAAGTATGTATAATAGCCAATACTTCTTTTGCTCTTTCACTTTGATTAGTGAAAGGAGCTTTTGTCATTTTGCCAACTAAACAAGATTCACTTGTATCAAATGATTTAAAATCAAAAGAATTTAATAGTCCATCATTATGGAGTTTGTGAATTCATTTCTGGTTTATGTGGCCCAATCGACAATGCCATAAGTAGGTCGGATTTAAAAGTAGGTCGGATTTAAATCATTAGATTAATTCTTTTTGTATCTATATTATAGATTGGTACATCAAGATTCGGAACATATATCCCATCCACAATATGGGCGCTACCATAAAACAATCCATTAAGATAAAATGAACAACTATTGTTCTTTATATCAAAACAGAAACCTTCCTTATCCAAACAAGAAACAGAAATAATATTCCTGCATATAGCAGGTACATAGTAGCAATTGTTCGGTTCCAAAATCATGCCGAAGGTAAAGCTACATCATATGTCCTTACGGCTAATGCAGCAACTCTTGCTCCATTTCCAACTCATAGTTCCACTTCACCTTTTGCGAGCGTTCTACTTTGCCTTAGTCTCTGCACATTCAAACAAATGTGAGTACCACAACCGATATCTAATACCCATGAAGTAGAGCTAGTAGTAACATTTACTTCTATAACATAAATACCTGTCACGACCCGAACCCTCCGAGCTCGTCGACATCCCACCCGGCCATAATCTTGTACAGTTCTCCAGGATCCAAAGGCCAACAAACACATCACGGAAGTAGAAGAAATCCCCGTACCGGAAAATAACGATACTACGATAATTTGGGATGATAAAAATAAACTCATGTACATATATACATAGTTGTTACAAACTATCAAACCTAGGGCTTCGGGGGCAATCGTACAAGCCCGTGACCAACTATAACAAAAGGATTACGTGGTCAAAGCCCGCTACACTCCCAAAATAAAACGATCTACCAAAGTTAAGAGACCAGCTACTCTAGGCCTCATCCTCGCTATCCGGTACGATATCGACTCTCGCCTCCAACTCATCCTCGTCAAGCTCAAGTGGCTGTTCCGCATCCGATCGCTCTACAACCTCCCCATAGTCTCTTGGTACCATGACCTTGGGGAATATCGAATCTCCTAGGCGGATTATTCATTGCTGATGCGGAGTATCTGAAAAACAACGAACCCACGACGGGGTGAGATAAAATCTCGATAAGCTAGCCCCTAACCCTAGGTTAGGGCTCTAGTGCCTCCAGACAAGTTTTAAAAACAGCAACTTTTCAACATATCCTTCTTCACCTCAATAATTCAACTAATAAATTCCGAAATATTCCATACTTGTTCGAAAATTCCCACACTTTCTCAAATATTCTACGTTACACTCATATTGATATTTCACGTCTCGCATTGGAATAAAAAAAATATTCCACGTTGCTCCAAAGCCCGCGTTCCACGCTTCAGGCTATCGTATAAAATTCCACGTTACTCCAAAAATATTCCACGTTACTCCACGACTTCATACAAGTTCATAACATTGAGCCTCGGACCTTTATGGAACACGGCTCCATAAACATATATATATATATATATATATATATACTAGGGTCTCGGACTCATAGGAATACGATCCATAAATCACGGTCTCGGACACATAGGAACACGACCGGATTAAGTCTCGGACAATTAGTCGAACACGACTCACTTTGGTCTCGGACGACTTAATTGAACACGACTTTCACACTTTCTCGGTCTCGGACAATCGGACGAATACGGCTCACTTTGGCCTCGGACGACTTGATTGAATACGACCATCATACTTTCCTCGGTCTCGCACAATCGACGAATACGGCTCACTTTGGCCTCGAACGACTTGATTGAATACGACCCATAAATCTCGGTCTCGGACACATAGGAACACGACCGGATTAAGTCTCGGACAATTAGTCGAACACGACTCACTTTGGTCTCGGACGACTTAATTGAACACGACTTTAATATTTTCTGAGCGTAATACGCCTCGGGATATTATAATACTCATAACCCTGCGTTCAACGCCTCGGGGTATAATAATAATAAAGCCCGCGTCACAACGCCTCGGGCAACATATGGTCTTATGAAATACGAACCCCGCGTCATAACGCCTCGGGGTAAAATCCCACATTTCCTCTCTTTCATTCCACTTAAGACCATATACCACAATAATTTCCCGATCGCTCATCCGATACCACACGATCCTTTAAATACTTCCGATCGATCAATCCTTGCCACGTGATTACGCTAGATTCCTTGATTAGCGGATCGAGACCATCCGGTCTCACCAACTTTCTCCAACAAAAGATCGGGACCATGCGATCTCTCCAATTTTTCTCAATTGCCCAATCGAGACCACTCGATTAAATTGCACTAGGCAAATACTCGATCGGAACCACGTGATTCACTCACGTTAGAGAATTAATAAATCGGACCACCCGATTGACTCACGCTAATCCATAGATTAAACCAGACCTCCCGATCAATCACGCTACCACATAAATTTAATCTACGCCTGGCGCCCATATTATACTAACGTAGAAATTTATCCGGGCCGATCAAATATTAATTTCTAACGTACAAATAAATTCACAACTATAGTATTGAACTATAGTAATACCACGTCTAATTAAATACTGTGGCATAACAACATTTAGTCCTATATAAATAAACACCATGGCGTAACGAAATTATGTCACATACAATTAAATACCGTGGCATAACAATAATGTCACATATAAAGTAACTACAGTTAAAATCTAATTTAACCATAGTTAAAAAAATAACTGGAGTTAACACATAACCCAACCATAGTTCAATTATTAGCAAAAGTAACTATGGTCAACTTTGACCATACACAATCTCTCTTGACTTTACTATTCATGCAAGATCACCAATTTCTCTCTCCTCTCCCTCTCATTCTCGGCCATGGCATGAAAATGACTAAAAACCATCAATTTTTCACCCAAATCTACTAAATCTCAAGTCTATTAGCACCCTAGATACCTAATCTAAGGTTAGGAACCAACTTACCACTATTTTAGCAAGTTTTCCGGCGAGAAACCGAAGCAAAAAGGCCCTCTCTCAAACCGGGTCAGATTTGCCTCGTCCGGACCTTTGCCCCTTCAAACGGGCCTACGGGAAAAACTACCGGGCCAAATCGAGCTTATAATATGTCCCTGGAAAGCTAAGACAATACGCTTTCAAATGGAAGTGGTCTTACCTCAAACCGACATCGGACGAAAAAGTTATGGCCGGAACAGTGGAGCTGTCGGGACAGGGCAGCGGGTTGGGCGAGAGAGAGAGAAGTGAGAGAAAATTGTGTGCAAATGAAGAAGATGAATATGGTGGATAGATAAGCTAGGCTAGGATATTTTGGGATGAAAAGTTTGACTAGAATTCTTGGTCTTAGAAATGATGAGACAAAGACTTGTGGGTCCCACTAATAATTCATCTCCTTTCCCATATCCACCCAGATTTCACTTTTTCGAACACTTTGGGGCGAATCGTGAAATACACATGCTCGGGATGAGGCGACATCCAATATATTAATATTGAAATCCTTGAAAGTCCGACGTTCAATTCTGAAGTCCAATTCATTTCAATTGTTGGCATTCTTTATTGTCGATATCTAATTTCGAGATCTCATTCAATCATTAGCCAGTAAGAGGGTCGAAATTCGAACGTCACAATACCCGAAGTGGAAGTCTCACTTCCCTTCTTCTTTCAGATCCTCCAAATATTTCTTGCAATTCCTCTTCCAGTGCCCTTTGATTCCGCAATGGAAGCAGACAAAGACGCTAATCGGACTGGTTTGGTCTTGGGATCGAGCTTGGGCTTAATGCCCTTGCCTTTACCCTTGGCCATCCCCGGCTTCTTAAAGCCTTTCCCCTTTTGAACCATGAGAACACTAGGGGTAGGGTTCTTCTTGATATTCTCGCTCAGCAGTTTTGAGCATCCCATGCAGCTCGGTCAAAGTCTTATTCGGGATTATGCATGTTATAGTTCATAACAAACGTGTCATAATCATGAGGCAAAGACCGGAGAATAATGTCGTAGCCAACTCTTGGCTAATGGGAGATCCCGATCACTCCAGGTTTTCAATAAAACCTATCATCTTTATGATATGTGGGCTAACCGAGCTCCCACTTGCCGGCTTGCACTCAATCAAGGACTTTACCGCCTGGTACCTTTCGGTGCGTGCTGTTCTCGAAACAGATTTTTCGGGTTCTTGATCATATCATAAGCCTCCACGTTCTCAAACCGCTTTCGAAGGTCCGAGTTCATGGTAGCTAGCATCGGACATGATGCATCCAATGCATCATCTTTATGCTTTTGGTAAGCATTCCTCTCAGCATGGGGAGCATTGGAAGGAGGTGCCTTCTTGGGGAGTGGTTTCTCAAGGACATAATCCTTTTTCTCTTGCTTGAGAACAATTCTCAAGCTTCGTACCAGTCCAAGAAGTTTGAACCATTCAACTTGTCCTTCTCAAGGACCGATCGCGATGAAAAGCTTGATGCGAGCTAGATGTCATTATCTATACAACAAATATGCAAAGTGAATTGTTCATTAATATAATTTATAATAAACTCCCACTATACTCATACAAAAGAAAAATGTCCCTATAAGTATAGTGGATCAAGACCCATATTTCACCAAGACTCAAGTAAACTTTGGCTTACCGCTCAAGACTCGGTTATTTAGGTAGACAACTTTTTGTCAATTGTATCAAATACAACTCCTAATTGTTGGGGTTGATATCTCATATCTTATTCCCAAACTATATGCCTCAAGGCCCAAAACCATTTTGATAGCCTTGTTAAGTAAACCAATCTTGACATATGAATAACCATTATTCATCCTACCTTACTCAAATAGTTAAAGACACCCGGCTTGCGATCCATCCTTTGACGATTCAAGCATTGATAGGTGTATGATTGGAAAGGCATCATATTATTACTTAATATTATCAAGGACCTTTTTGAATGTATTTATACAATGATGAAGGTATGCATATTACAAACATAAATAAAACATCATTCATCATAACAAATCATACAATGATTCTACCGGGTGCGAACAATCCAAGCAGGGGTCAAGGGGGCTGCACCCCCTTGTGGGGCTCGAGGGCGGCGACCCTCGCGGGGTCCAGGGGCAGCGCCTCTGCGGTGGTCTCGTGAAACCGCCCACCCCCTTATACCGATTCTACTAGAGAGGACGATTTCAACTAAACCATCCCTATACGGAATTCATAATTTCGTATTCTTAATAGAACACATTCGGATTAATCACATTGATCCACGTTATCGCAGGAATTCGAATTCGCTTCATACGTACATTGATCATATCAATCCATATTCCCAATCCATCTAATGTCAATTTCACGTAATCAATTCGGACAAGTATCACATCTAACCCTAATTCAGAATCAATCCACACATACATCACATGTATCGGCAATTAGGGTTCGCTATTCAATTTCAATATAACACAAGCGGCTCGATACCACCGTTGGGTTTCATAGTAATATAAGACGTAGCGGAACGAAACCCTAACGCAAGATCCATGTGTATATTGAAATCGAATTGGGAATTCGATGCGTACCTTTTTGGAATTGTGAGCGGATTGGCTGTCGGTCGTGTTTGATCGGCGCCCCAAGCGTTGCGCCTCTACCGGTATCCACACACACGAATAGAATTTTCGACGATCCGAGTGCTAGCTCGTCGATCTTGGAGAAACGCTTGCAACCCTGTGAGCAGAGAACCGTTCTCTGTATTTTCCTGTCAAGATACTCGAAAATCGACGATTAACTTAATCTTAGGGCATCTCTAGGGTTATTATTCATAACCCTAGAGTTCGCGGTCCGGGCCCCACGATCGCGGTCCGGGCCCATGACGTCTATTAAACCGTCCACTTGATCGTGCGTTTATTCGTTATCCGATAACGCGCACAATCGCATAGATATTAGGAAAATACAATTTACTTATCAAGTAAATTCAGGCGCAGAGAAAATTTACTAATTCGGGTTCGCTCATCGTGTGCGACCCCGTAGGTTCACTTGACATTAGCAAGTGTGCTCAAAACTCTTTTGGCCCGTAAATCATAAGCGGTCTCTAGCAAGACATTATGACTACCTAAGTATAGTGAATGTCGATTTTCCGACACAACCTAAGTCACAACTAATATTAGAATATCAACCATAATTGATTCTTAGGGCGGACCGCTAACAATTCCATCTTTATAGCAAGTCATTCTCTCTCATTGTATCTCCTAGTCGATGTTGGGCACCCATCCTTTTTGTCAAGTTGAGCCATGGTGATCCGTCTTCTCGTCTACATAGATGTGATATGCGGATGGACACACGAAGGAGGATAAACTAAGTTTATGTTTGAATTTATGAAATAAAAAAATAAATAAATGATATTTATATAGTTAGGGCAGTCCGGTTCCTTCTTGGAGTCGGACCAACCACAACTAGTTTCAATTTATGAAATCGAAAATCGGACCGAAGTCTTTAGAAACCGGTCCAACCCTGGCGGTCCAATCCAGGCAGGTCCTGATATGGGCAGTCCATTATGCTCAATTCTATAAGTGTCTAATTTAGCCCAAATCTAATATGTCAATATGTAGAACATTTTGTCTAGAGAAACCACCCGTTTTTGAGAGGCGTTTATTCTTAAACTACAAATCAGCACATTCCTTATTCAAGATGGTTATTGCCTTTTTTTTTTCAACCCTCTGACCTCGTATCCTAATATACGAATGAAGCCATGAACACTATAAGAAAGGGAAAAATGACCAAAAAGTCCTAAATATGTCATATTGTGGCTAATTTAGTTCTAAACCTTTTAATTTTGTCAATTGAATCCTAAACCTATCCAAATTTTGCTAATTGAGTACATTCAACCCTTTTTTTACTAGAAATTGATTGTGTGGTCGCCAGTTGATCTTATTGGCTCGGCCGGTGCTAACTTAGATATCTAAAATATATTTTTTAAAATTTTATTATTTTTTGGTTTTTTTTTCTTTTCTTTAATTTTTGTCATGAGCCTCATCGACTCTTGGTGAGGGCCGTGACGCCCGATCCAACAAAGGTGTCATGGCCCTCACCCGGAGCCAACGAGGGCGGTGACACCCTCGCCTAGTGCCGGCGAGGGTTGGCCGTGCAGGCCCTCATGCCAAAAGAAAAGAAAAGAAAGAAATATAAAAAGAAAGAAATAACCAAAAAAATTATTAAAAATGCAAAAAATATCTTACAATGTCCACGTTAGCATAGGCCATCGCTTGTTATGCCATGTAAGACTACCGGTGTCACGTCCCGAACCCTACGAGCCGTCGACATCCCACCCGGCCAACAAATAAGTACGGTTCTCCAAGATCCAAAGACCAACAGATATAACACTTGCGAAGCAGAAACAATTCCCCGTACATAAATTAATTAACATCACGATGACTTGGGACGGTAAAACAACTTATGTACATATACACAATTATTACAACCTTCAAACCTAGGGCTTCAGAGGTCACCGTACATGCCTGTGACCAACTATAACAAAAGATTACGTGGTCGAAGCCCGCAATGTTTCCAAAAGAAAATACTCTACAAAAGCTCAAGAGGCCAACTACCCTAGGCCTCGTCCCTCGCTATCCGGTACGATATCGACTCTCGCCTCCAACTCATCCTCATCAATCTCGGTGTGGCTGTTCCGCATCCGATCGCTCTACAACCTCCCCATCTTCTCTTGGTACCATGACCTTGGGGAATATCGAATCTCCCTGGGCGGATTATTCATTGCTGATGCGGAGTGTCTCGAAAAACAACGAACCCACGAAGGGGTGAGATAAAATCTCGAAGCTAGCCCCTAACCCTAGGTTAGGGCTCTAGTGCCTCCAGCACAAGTTTTAAAAACAGCAACTTTTCAACATATCCTTCTTCACCTCAATAATTCAACTAATAAATCCTGGAATATTCCATACTTGTTCGAAAATTCCCACACTTTCTCAAATATTCTACGTTACACTCATATTGATATTTCACGTCTCGCATCTGGAATAAAAAAAATATTCCACGTTGCTCCAAAGCCCGCGTTCCACGCTCCAGGCTATCGTATAAAATTCCACGTTACTCCGAAAATATTCCACGTTACTCCACGACTTCATACAAGTTCATAACATTGAGCCTCGGACCTTTATGGAACACGGCTCCACATATATATATACTAGGGTCTCGGACTCATAGGAATACGACCCATAAATCACGGTCTCGGACACATAGGAACACGACCGGATTAAGTCTCGGACAATTAGTCGAACACGACTCACTTTGGTCTCGGACGACTTAATTGAACACGACTTTCACACTTTCTCGGTCTCGCACAATCGACGAATACGGCTCACTTTGGCCTCGCACGACTTGATTGAATACGACCATCATACTTTCCTGGTCTCGCACAATCGACGAATACGGCTCACTTTGGCCTCGGATCGACTTGATTGAATACGACCCATAAATCTCGGTCTCGGACACATAGGAACACGACCGGATTAAGTCTCGGACAATTAGTCGAACAAGACTCACTTTGGTCTCGGACGACTTAATTGAACACGACTTTCATACTTTTCGAGAATAGGCGCACCCGCGTAATAACGCCTCAGGTCACTATCCCGCGTTTAACGTCTCGGGATATTATAATACTCATAACCCCGCGTTTAACGCCTCGGGGTATAATAATAGTAAAGCCCGCGTCATAACGCCTCAGGCTATAATTCCTCAATCCAACATCGAGCCCGCGTCATAACGCCTCGGGCAACATATGGTCTTATAAAGTACAAACCCCGCGTCATAACGCCTCGGGGTAAAAATTCCACATTTCCTCTCTTTCATTCCACTTAAGACCATATACCACAATAATTTCCCGATCACTCGTATGATATCACACGATCCTTTAAATACTTCCGATCGATCAATCCTTGCCACATGATCCCGCTAGATTCCTTGATTAGCAGATCGAGATCATCCGGTCTCACCAATTTTCTCCAATAAAAGATTGGGACCATGCGATCTCTCCAATGTTTCTCAATTGCCCAATCGAGACCACTCGATTAAATTGTACCGGCAAACACTCAATCGGGACCACGTGATTCACTCACGTTAGAGAATTAATAAATCGGGACCACCGAGACTAGATCATACAAGACCAATGGCCAAATCGAGCCACAAGATTAATTATGCTACCGCAATAATTAATCTACGCCACACAAAATTAATTCTACTAACGCAGCAATTACTAACGGCCGTATCGTTCGGAATTAGACTAACGTACAATTAATTCACGACTATAGTACTAAACTATAGTAATACCATATTTAATTAACACTGTGGCATAATAATATGTTGTCACATAAAAGTAACTATAGTTAGAATATAATCTAACCATGGTTCAAAATTAACTAGAGTCAATAACTAACCTAACCATGATTAAATAATAGCATAAAGTAACTAGAGTTAGGCATAAAGTAACCATGGTCCAACTTTGACCATACCCAAATCCTCTTGACTTCACTATTCACTTCAAGAACATGATTTCTCTCTCCTCCTCCCCTTCATTCTCGGCCAAGGCATGAAAATGGCCAAAAACAACCAATTTTTCATCCAAATCTACTCAATCTCAAGTCCCTTAGCAACCTAGATACCTAATCAAGGTTTAGGAACCAACTTATTTGATTTCTAGCCAAATCCTTTGGTGAAAATCAACTGGAAACCGAAGCAAAAACTCCCTCTCTCAAACCGGGTCAGATTTGCCTCATCCGGACCTTTGCCCCTTCAAACGGACCTACGGGAACAACTACCGGGCCAAATCGAGCTTATAATATGTCCCTGGAAAGCTAAGACAATAAGCTTTCAAATGGAAGTGGTCTTACCTCAAACCGACATCGGACGAAAAATTTATGGTCGGAACAGTGGAGCTGTCGGGACAGGGCAGCGGGTTGGGCGAGAGAGAGAAGTGAGAGAAAATTTTGTCCAAATGAAGAAGATGAAGATGGTGGATAGATAAGCTAGGCTAGGATATTTTGGGATGAAAATTTTGACTAGAATTCTTGGTCTTAGAAATAATGAGACAAAGACTTGTGGGTCCCACCAATAATTCATCTCCTTTCCCATATCCAGATCGGATTTCACTTTTCCGAACACTTTGGGGCGAATTGTGAAATATACATGCTCGGGATGAAGCGACGTCCAAAATATTATTATTGGAACCCCCGAAGGTCCGACATCTAATTTCGAAGTTAAATTCGCGATCAATCTCGATTAATTGAAATTTCAGCGTATCTCAAACTAACGGGCGGCTTTTAGGAGTTACGCGTATCGACCCGTGATTTATATCACGTTTAAGAATTTCTCGAGCCATGGCGACTTTGGTTGTCATTCAATTGCGAGGGTCAATCACTAGTCCCGATGGGCACGATTGTTAGAAAATAATTTAGGGACGTTCGAACCCATACAAGGTCAAACGGAATCACCCGTGATCCAAGCGTAGGGTATTATCCAAATCGTTCTTTAATCATTCTAGGATCGGCCTATATTAGTCCAAAATATTCCCTCGACAATTTTCATGGCCAAAGAGTCAATCCAGGATCAAGTTCTTAGGTCCACGTACTTGATTTTCCTAGCTAGCCATTCCCATTTGGTTAGTCTACTCGAGAGGGATCAACTACGAGTGAAATTAGATCGAAATACATCAATGAGATATTTCATTCATTCATAGCTTCGAAAGTGGGTCGGAATTCAGGATGTCACAACCGAGGACCACGTCATCTATTTCCGATCAAAATTGGCTTAATGGACTCAATTGGTAAAACATGAAAATTTTTACGACTCAATTGACAAAATTGGAAGGTTTATGACTATATTGTTTAAAGTGCAATAAGTTTAGGACTTTTTGGCCAATTTTCCCTTGAACGAAGACAACATGTCCTGTGGTTTCTACATAAACAAATTAACTTGGGAAAAATGTTTGGACAGTGGGGCGCAAACGTAGAATGTGACATTCATAATGGAGATATGCCAGTTATAAATGGGGATCTGGGCCTTAGCACCATTACCCTTCAAGAAAGATGGCCACATCACCATTCCAATAAAGGGATACTCTTATTTGAGTTCTCTAGCATTTCTCAAGGGCAGAGAGAGGCTCGGGCATTTGGAGCCATGGAAAAGATGCTGGAGAGCTCACTGGACATTTAGCTCTTGATTCAGCATTTAAGAAAAGTCTTTGGAGAAATGTAAAGGCTTTTAATCTAAAGGAATTTGGGAATGCATGATTATTTGGTAAGATGTAATTGCATAGTGCATTGAAAAGCAACTTCAACATAATGTTATTTGGTAAACATTATAATTGGAAAGTCCTTTGATGTGACGAACTTTAATTTATTAATTTTAATTTGTTTAAAATTGAAAAAAATGACTGTATTTAGTGTGGAGAGTAATGTAAAAGAGACACAAGAACAAATTTATACAAGACACCCACTTCATTACAATAAGGGTTAATACTACGAAAAACCCCAAACCGGTACACCTATGACAAATTTACCCCAAACTATTTTTTTAACCATGAAAAATCCCAAACCGATACACTTGTGATAATGTGACATCCTCGTATTCCGACCTTTTTCGAAGCCGTGAATAAATGAAAAGTCTCGTTGATGTATTTCAGTTATATCTCACTTGAGAATGGCCATCTTGAGCAGACTAACCAAATGGGAATGGCTAGCTAGGAAATTCAAGTACGTGGACCTAAGAACTTGATCCTGGATCGACTCGTTGGTCATGAAAATTGTCGAGGGAATATTTTGGACCAATATAGACCGATCTTAGAATGATTAAGGAACGATTTGGATAATACCCTACGCTTGGATCACGGGTGGTTCCGTTTGACCTCGTATGGGTTCCGAACGTCCCTGAAATTTTTTCTAATGATCGTGTCCAATGGGGACTAGTGATTGACCCTCGCAATTGAATGACAACCAAAGTCGCCATGGCTCGAGTAATTCTTAAACGTGATTTTATCACGGGTCGATACGCGTAACTCCTAAAAGTCGCCCGTTAGTTTGAGATACGCTGAAAATTCTATTGATCGAGATTGGTCGCGAATCGAGCTTCGTAATTTGACGTCGGACTTTCAGGGGTTTCAATAAATAAAATTTTTGGACGTTTCCTCATCCAAGTGTCCGAATCCTTCGCGGTTCGCCCCAAAAAGGTTCGGGAAAAGTAGATTTGGACTGGATATGGGAAAAGACCCATTTGCCCTCGAAAAATATCCCATTTTTCACTTGGAACGAAGGGTATTTTGGTCATTTTTCCCTTTGGCCGAGATTGACTAGTCAATGATGGTGGAAATAACCATTTTTCTCTTCTTGCTTTTCAAAACCAATTATTGCCTTGACTATTGATCATCTTCATCATTCTACCAAAATTGTGATCAACTTTTCTCTCTCCATCTCCCTCCCCTCACTTGGCCGAACCAACATCTTGCCGCCGCCGTCACCGGAAAAATTTCGTTGAGCCGCCGCCGACTCGGTTTTGAAGCGCAGAGGTCGTGGGCTACCGTGGGTCGTCGGAATCGCCGCTAAATTCAAGTTTTCTCAACCGTTCAACGGAGGTTTTTGCGAATTTTTGAGGTAGGATTACTTCTAAACCTAAATTAGGTGGTTAGGTTGCTAATAGACCATGAAATTGTGGATTTTGATGAAGAAATGGTTGGATTTGAGCTTGGATGAGGGGGGTGGCCGAAAATGCAAGAACAAGTAGGGAAAAAAAAATGGTGTCTTGCATGAATAGTAAATCCAAGAGAGAGAATGTGTGGTCAAAGTTTGACCATAGTTACTTTTTACTAATAATTGAACTATGGTTAGGTTATTTATTAACTCTAGTTATTTTTTTAAACTAAGGTTAGGTTATATGTTAACTATAGTTACATTATATGTGACGTTATTTCGTTATGCCACGGTGCTTAATTGTATGTGACATAATGTTGTTATGCCACGGCAGTAATTAAATGTGGTAGTCTTATAGTTTAGTACTATAGTCGTGGATTTATTCGTACGTTAGAATTAATATTTGATCGGCCCGAATAAATTTCTACGTGAATATATTATGGTCGCATGGCATAGATTAAATTATGTGGTAGCGTGATTGATTGGATGGTTTAGTTTAATCTATGGATTAACGTGAGTCAATCGGGTGGTCCGATTTATTAATTCTCTAACGTGAGTGAATCACGTGAGCCCGATCTATTCCGAGATAGTATGATGGTCGTATTCAATCAAGTCGTCCGAGGCCAAAGTGAGCCGTATTCGTCTCGATTGTCTCGAGACCGGGAAGCTATGAGGGTCGTATTCAATCAAGTCGTCTCGAGGCCAAAGTGAGCCGTATTCGTTTGATTGTCCGAGACCGGGAAAGTATGATGGTCGTATTCAATCAAGTCGTCGAGGCCAAAGTGAGCCGTATTCGTCGATTGTCCGAGACCGAGAAAGTGTAAAAGTCGTGTTCAATTAAGTCGTCCGAGACCAAAGTGAGTCGTGTTCGACTAATTGTCCGAGACTTAATCCGGTCGTGTTCCTATGTGTCCGAGACCGTGATTTACGGGTCGTATTCCTATGTGTCGAGACCCGGTATATATATATATATATATATATATATATATATATATGTTTATGGAGCCGTGTTCTATAAAGGTCCGAGGCTCAGTGTTATGGACTCTTATGATGTCGTGGAGTAACGTGGAATATTCCCTGGAGTGACGTAGAATATTTCTGGAGAAACGTGGAATTTTCGGAGTAAAGTAGAATTTTATACGATAGCCTGAGGTGTGGAACGCGGGCTTTAGAACAACGTGGGTTGTTGTTATTCGATCCAAAACATGAAATATATATATATATGAGGGTAACGTAGAATATTTGAGAAGGTGTGGGAATTTTCGGAATGGAAATGAAATATTTCGGGATTTATTGGTGGAATTATTGAGGAAAAAGGAGGATATGTCGAGCTTCGTTGTTTTAAAAATTTGTCCTGGAGGCACTAGCGACCTCGAGTTGGGGTTAGAGGTTTTCCTATCGAGATTTTATCTCACCCCGTCGTGGGTTCGTTGTTTTTCGGACCCTCCGCCGCATTAGTGAATGATCCGCCCCGCAGGTCGTGGCACCCGAAGAGGATGGGGACGTTGTGGAGCCTTCCGATGCGAGCAGCCTCCAGAGTAGGATGAGGCCTAGAGTAGCTGGTCTCTTAACTTTGGTAGATCGTTTTATTTTGGGAGTGTAGCGGGCTTCGACCACGTAATCCTTTTGTTATAGTTGGTCACGGGCTTGTACGGTGGCCCTGAAGCGCTAGGTTTGATAGTTTGTAACAACAATGTATATATGTACATGAGTTTATTTTTATCATCCCAAGTCATCGTAGTATCGTTATTTTCCGTACGGGGATTTCTTTCGCTTCCGCGATGTGTTTGTCGGCCTTTGGATCCGGGAGAACGTACAAGATTATGGCCAGGTGGGATGTCGACGAGCTCGAGAGGGTTCGGGTCGTGACATCCCCGTTTAAGTGGTATCGAGCAAGGATTGCTCGATCCAAAGTTGGACGAAGGACGGAGTGATAAGGAGCGATGACTTTGGGATGATTAGACAGAGAAACCTTAGGTGTTTACGCGAGCTAATCGCGTTATACAGGGCATTTGAACATGCGCCTGTGATTTGCGTGATTGATTGCTTCGTGTCGCTTGTTTGTTGTTATTGTGGTTGGATCGTTCTTCCTAGAAATGATTATTAGCTTTGTGCTAATTGATAGGTTAAGCAAGTGTGAAACCGCTAGACTCGAGTAGGTGGCATAGATTTCTAATTCCTTGGTGGAATTATGTTGGTTCGTGTGTTGTGATAGTAATGGATATGGAAAATCAAGGTAGAGGTTCCAGAGCAAGTGCTAGAGGAGGATCGAGAAGAGGTTCCGGGGGAGCTTCTAGTTCGCGACCTACAGTTAGAGAAGATCCGAGAGTGGATGGAGTCCTTAGGGCTCTTGAAGAGATAGGAAATCTCATGGGTAGCGAGACTCGGGAACGAGCTGCCGCTATTGCCCAAGCCGCCGAGGTCATTGTTTCTGCCGGCTGCCGCTCGCCCAAGGGGGCAATGTGAATCGTGGGAATGACAATGGGAATAGACAGATGCATCAACTTGTGGAACAGTTTCTAAAGTTGAAACCGGCAAAGTTTTTGGAAAAGGAGACCCTGGAGTTGCACCTCGATGGATAGAGGATTTGGAGAAAGCGTTTGAGGTTTTGGGTTGTACCGAGGAGGAGAAAGTGACCCTGGCAGTATATCAACTTCAAGATACGGCCGGTGATTGGTGGAAGGCCACCAAGGGAAGAGTGTTCCGGAGGGCGCGGCCCTGAATTGACCTGTCTTCCTTCAAGTCTTCAATGAAAAGTATTTTTCGAGAGCGCTCGGGAGCGAGAAAATGTTAGAATTTCAGCAGCTTCGCCAAAACCATATGACGATAGATCAAGTATGAGGCTGAATTCTCGAGACTGTCGAAGTATGCTCCTAGGATGGTAGAAAATCCACTTGGATAGAGTGAGGAGGTTTCGGGACGGATTACGGCCGGAGCTCGCGATCAATTGATCCTGCTGAACTTGAGGGACTATGACGAGTTGTATGAGCGGGGTCGGATGGTGGAGCGAGACATGAAAGAGAGGGCTGCCGCCTCGGATCGCGGTTCATGCCGGCTAGGGACAACCGCCGTTTGGCAAGAGGCCAATAATGGGAAACCGACGCTTCGTCCCTCCGGTCGGGAGAAACAATGGGAAGCCGGTGTATCGGTCCAACCAAAATTGCCGATTTTGTGGCGGGAGACACGGGAATGGACCTTGCCCAAGTAGAACTGGAGCGTGCTTCAAATGTGGAAAATTTGATCATCATGTAAGGAGTTGCCCGGAGCTAGCCCCGCAACAGCGATTTCAACCCCAAAGACCTCAAGTGAGACCTCAAATAAGGGCTGCTCCTCGGAATAATCGTAACAGGCCGCCGGCTCAAGGGAGAGTGTATGCGGTGGCGCGCAATGAGGTTGAGAATGCGCCGGGAGTGATCACGTGTACGGTCTCCTTATGTGATCATGCTGCATATGCTTTATTTGATTCTGGAGCATCACACTCCTTCGTATCCGCTCAATTTGTGGAGTTAGTGGGATTGAGTTAAAACGCTAGAAGTAATATCGCACGTAACTACGCCCTTAAAGGATAAAGTATTGGTTACCTTAGGGTGTATTGGTTGTAAGATAGTCATTGGTGGTAGAGAAGAATCTATAGACCTAGCGGTTTGACTATGTATGATTATGACATGATAATTGGAATGGATTGGTTGGGAAAGCAAAGAGCTGTTTTTGATCGTGGTAGCAGGGTGATCCAATTTAATCCGATTGGACATCCTAGATATGACTTTATGGGAAGTCGAGGAGGAATCTCGATTCCCTTAATTTTCGTCACTTTGGAAGTGACTAAGTCATAAGCGAAGAATGCCAAGGATATTTGGCTCTTGTGGTGGATTCATCGATTGAAGGACCGAGGCTAGAGGATATAGCCGTGGTGCGCGATTATCCCGAGGTCTTTCCTCAAGAATTGCCGGGATTGCCACCGAAAGAGAAGTCGAGTTCATGATCGAGTTAGCGCCGGGAACGGAACCGATCTCCAAAGCGCCCTATAGAATGTCCCTCTCGTAGTTGAAGGAATTGAAGGTTCGGGATGCAAGAGTTCTTGGATAAAGGATTTATCCGCCCCGAGGCATCGCCTTGGGGAGCGCGTGCTATTCGTGAGGAAAAAGGACGGGTCATTGCGATTATGCATTGACTATCGGCGCTTGAATCAAGTGACTATCAAGAACAAGTATCCGTTGCCAAGAATAGATGACTTGTTCGATCAACCGCAAGGCGCTGCATTGTTTTCTAAGATTGATTTGAGGACGGGTTACCACCAGTTGAGGATCAAGAAGGAGGACATACCGAAGACCGCTTTCCGTACCGGATATAGGCATTATGAGTTTGCGGTCATGCCTTTTGGATTGACCAATGCCCCACTGCCTTTATGGATATGATGCATCGAGTGTTCGGGAGAATTCTTGGATCGGTTCGTTATCGTGTTCATTGACGATATATTGGTGTATTCGAGGAACGTGGGAGAACACGAACGACACTTGAGTATTGTCCTACGGACCTTAAGAGAGCACTCGCTCTATGCTAAGTTTAGCAAGTGCGAATTTTGGCTGGATCGGTAGCGTTTCTTGGACATATTGTCTCTGGAAATGGAATCTCAAGAGACCAGGTAAAGATTGAGACCATGGTAAATTGGCCAAGACCGACATCGATTACGGAGGTTCGAAGTTTTCTAGGCTTGGCGGGATATTATCGACGATTTGTGGAGAAGTTCTCCTCGATAGCTATTCCATTGACGCAGCTTAACGAAGAAAGAAACTCGTTTTGAATGGACAGATAAGTGTGAGAGGAGTTTCCAAGAACTAAAGCATAGGTTGACGACGGCACCGCCCCGACGATACCATCCGGTCCTGGAGGATTTGAGATATATAGCGATGCTTCGCTAAAGGGACTAGGATGCGTATTAATGCAGCATGGTAGGGTGGTTGCTTATGCGTCGCGACAGTTGAGACCTCATGAATTGAACTATCCAACGCATGATTTGGAGCTTGCGGCGATAGTTTTTGCGTTAAAGATTTGGAGGCATTATTTGTGGGGAGAAAAATTTCAGATATATACGGACCATCGTAGCCTTAAGTATTTGTTCTCCCGGAAAGAGTTGAATATGAGGCAGCGTCGTTGGATGGAATTATTAAAGGATTACGACCGTGATATTTTATATCACCCCGGGAAAGCGAATAAAGTAGCAGATGCTCTTAGTCGGAAATCGAGCATTGCGCTTTTGATGGTGAAGGAGTGGACTTTACTCGAAGAGTTGAGGGATTCAGAATTTAAATTCGAGGTTTGCAACCTCTCAAGTCTCGTTGGCAACTCGAGAATTGAGCCAGAGATTCGGGCGAGAATTAAGACTCGCAGTGCAAGAGGATCCCGATATTCGGAAAATTTTAGAGATGGATGCGACTACAAGAAAACTTGACTTTCAAGTGGCCGAGGACGGAATTTTGAAGTTCCGTGGACGTCTATGTGTCCCGAATGATGAGGAGCTTAAGGAGAAAATTTTGTCGAAGCTCATCGAAGTAGCTACGGTGTGCATCCAGGTAGCACCAAGATGTATCGAATCTCCGTCAACATTACTGGTGGAATGGAATGAAAGTCGACGTGGCTAAGCACGTAGCTAAGTGTTTGACGTGTCAACAAGTAAAGGCGCAACATTGCAAGCCCTGGAGGATTACTTAGGCCGTTAGAGATTCCCGAGTGGAAATGGGAACATATTACCATGGACTTTGTTATGGGATTACCAAGGAGCCAAAGAGGGCATGATTCGATTTGGGTAGTCGTCGACGGATTGACGAAGTCCGCACACTTTCCGGCGGTACGAAAGGATTTCGCAATGGAAAGGTACGCTGAATTGTATATGCGCCGGATAGTCCGACTCGCATGGAGTTCCAAGAACAATTACGTCGGACGGAGACCCTAAGTTTACTGCAATCTTTTGGAAAAGTCTTTAGAATGCTATGGGAACTCAAGTGCGGTATAGCACCGCATATCATCCCCGCATGGACGGACGGTCGAGAGAGGACAATACAGACACTTGAGGACATGCTGCGAGCATGCGTGATAGATTTTAAAGGAGGTTGGGAGGAACAGCTACATCTAGTCGAGTTTGCCTACAACAACAGCCTTCCAAGCAGAGTATCGGAATGGCACCATTTGAGGCGCTGTATGGCGAGCTTGCGTAACTCCGGTATGTTGGGATGAAGTTGGCGAGAGGAGTATAACGGGACCCGAGCTAATTCAGCAATCTGTTGAGGCAATGAAGGTGATCCAGAGAAAGACTAAAGACTGCCCGAGTCGTCAAAAGAGTTATGCGGATAGACGACGTAGACCTTTGGAATTTCGGGTGGGAGACCATGTTTTCCTGAAGGTGTCGCCGATGCGAGGTTTATCTCGATTTGGGAAGAAAGGAAAGTTGAGTCCGAGATACGTAGGCCCATTTGAGATTTTAGAGCGGATTGGGACATTGGCCTACCGACTCGCCTTGCCGCCGAACTTGTCCCAAGTTCATAATGTCTTCCACGTGTCCATGTTGAGAAAGTACGAGCCGGACCCAACTCATGTGCTTGGATCATGAAGTTGTGGAAGTAGATGAAAGGATATCTTACGTGGAAAGACCAATGCGAATAGAAGATAGGAAAGAGCAAGTTCTAAGGAACAAGACGATTCCATTGGTGAAAGTGATATGGGAGCATCATGGAACGGAAGGGGCAACCTGGGAAAATGAAGAAACGATGAGCCAACTGCACCCCCATTTGTTTGAATAGATAAGTTTCGTTGTAAATTTCGAGGACGAAATTTTTGTAAGGGGGAAGAATTGTGACATCCCGTATTCCGACCTTTTTCGAAGTCGTGAATAAATGAAAAGTCTCGTTGATGTATTTCAGTTATATCTCACTTGAGAATGGCCATCTTGAGCAGACTAACCAAATGGGAATGGCTAGCTAGGAAATTCAAGTACGTGGACCTAAGAACTTGATCCTGGATCGACTCGTTGGTCATGAAAATTGTCGAGGGAATATTTTGGACCAATATAGACCGATCTTAGAATGATTAAGGAACGATTTGGATAATACCCTACGCTTGGATCACGGGTGGTTCCGTTTGACCTCGTATGGGTTCCGAACGTCCCCGAAATTTTTCTAATGATCGTGTCCAGTGGGACTAGTGATTGACCCTCGCAATTGAATGACAACCAAAGTCGCCATGGCTCGAGTAATTCTTAAACGTGATTTTATCACGGGTCGATACGCGTAACTCCTAAAAGCCGCCCGTTAGTTTGAGATACGCTGAAAATTCTATTGATCGAGATTGGTCGCGAATCGAGCTTCGAATTTGACGTCGGACTTTCGGGGTTTCAATAAATAAAATTTTTGGACGTTTCCTCATCCAAGTGTCCGAATCCTTCGCGGTTCGCCCCAAAAAGGTTCGGGAAAAGTAGATTTGGACTGGATATGGGAAAAGACCCATTTGCCCTCGAAAAATATCCCATTTTTCACTTGGAACGAAGGGTATTTTGGTCATTTTTCCCTTTGGCCGAGATTGACTAGTCAATGATGGTGGAAATAACCATTTTTCTCTTCTTGCTTTTCAAAACCAATTATTGCCTTGACTATTGATCATCTTCATCATTCTACCAAAATTGTGATCAACTTTTCTCTCTCCATCTCCCTCCCCTCACTTGGCCGAACCAACATCTTGCCGCCGCCGTCACCGGAAAAATTTCGTTGAGCCGCCGCCGACTCGGTTTTGAAGCGCAGAGGTCGTGGGCTACCGTGGGTCGTCGGAATCGCCGCTAAATTCAAGTTTTCTCAACCGTTCAACGGAGGTTTTTGCGAATTTTTGAGGTAGGATTACTTCTAAACCTAAATTAGGTGGTTAGGTTGCTAATAGACCATGAAATTGTGGATTTTGATGAAGAAATGGTTGGATTTGAGCTTGGATGAGGGGGGTGGCCGAAAATGCAAGAACAAGTAGGAGAAAAAAAAATGGTGTCTTGCATGAATAGTAAATCCAAGAGAGAGAATGTGTGGTCAAAGTTTGACCATAGTTACTTTTTACTAATAATTGAACTATGGTTAGGTTATTTATTAACTCTAGTTATTTTTTTAAACTAAGGTTAGGTTATATGTTAACTATAGTTACATTATATGTGACGTTATTTCGTTATGCCACGGTGCTTAATTGTATGTGACATAATGTTGTTATGCCACCAAGTAATTAAATGTGGTAGTCTTATAGTTTAGTACTATAGTCGTGGATTTATTCGTACGTTAGAATTAATATTTGATCGGCCCGAATAAATTTCTACGTGAGTATATTATGGTCGCATGGCATAGATTAAATTATGTGGTAGCGTGATTGATTGGATGGTTTAGTTTAATCTATGGATTAACGTGAGTCAATCGGGTGGTCCGATTTATTAATTCTCTAACGTGAGTGAATCACGTGAGCCCGATCTATTCTCGAGATAGTATGATGGTCGTATTCAATCAAGTCGTCGAGGCCAAAGTGAGCCGTATTCGTCGATTGTCTCGAGACCGGGAAGCTATGAGGGTCGTATTCAATCAAGTCGTCTCGAGGCCAAAGTGAGCCGTATTCGTTTGATTGTCTCGAGACCGGGAAAGTATGATGGTCGTATTCAATCAAGTCGTCCGAGGCCAAAGTGAGCCGTATTCGTCCGATTGTCCGAGACCGAGAAAGTGTAAAAGTCGTGTTCAATTAAGTCGTCCGAGACCAAAGTGAGTCGTGTTCGACTAATTGTCCGAGACTTAATCCGGTCGTGTTCCTATGTGTCCGAGACCGTGATTTACGGGTCGTATTCCTATGTGTTCGAGACCCTGGTATATATATATATATATTATATATATATATATATATATATATATATATATATGTTTATGGAGCCGTGTTCTATAAAGGTCCGAGGCTCAGTGTTATGGACTCGTATGATGTCGTGGAGTAACGTGGAATATTCCCTGGAGTGACGTAGAATATTTCTGGAGAAACGTGGAATTTTCGGAGTAAAGTAGAATTTTATACGATAGCCTGAGGTGTGGAACGCGGGCTTTAGAACAACGTGGGTTGTTGTTATTCCAGTCGAAACATGAAATATATATATGAGGGTAACGTAGAATATTTGAGAAGGTGTGGGAATTTTCGGAATGGAAATGAAATATTTCGGGATTTATTGGTGGAATTATTGAGGAAAAAAGGAGGATATGTCGAGCTTCGTTGTTTTAAAAATTTGTCCGGAGGCACTAGCGACCCGAGTTGGGGTTAGAGGTTTTCCCTATCGAGATTTTATCTCACCCCGTCGTGGGTTCGTTGTTTTTCGACCCTCCGCCGCATTAGTGAATGATCCGCCCTGCAGGTCGTGGCACCCGAAGAGGATGGGGACGTTGTGGAGCCTTCCGATGCAGAGCAGCCTCCAGAGTAGGATGAGGCCTAGAGTAGCTGGTCTCTTAACTTTGGTAGATCGTTTTATTTTGGGAGTGTAGCGGGCTTCGACCACGTAATCCTTTTGTTATAGTTGGTCACGGGCTTGTACGGTGGCCCCCGAAGCCCTAGGTTTGATAGTTTGTAACAACTATGTATATATGTACATGAGTTTATTTTTATCATCCCAAGTCATCGTAGTATCGTTATTTTCTCGTACGGGGATTTCTTTCGCTTCCGCGATGTGTTTGTCGGCCTTTGGATCTTGGAGAACCGTACAAGATTATGGCCAGGTGGGATGTCGACGAGCTCGGAGGGTTCGGGTCGTGACAGATAATTTTACCCAAAACTATTTTTTGACAATAAAAAAACCTAAACTGGTACACTAGTGACAAATTTACCCCAAACAATTTTTTTTTTACTACAAAAAATCCAAACTAGTATATCTACGATAAATTTACCTTTCGTTAAATTGGGTTAATACCACGAAAAATTTCAAATTGATACAGCTATGACAAACAGAGGGTGAAAACCCTATAGTAGTATACTCATGAACTGTCATGTGTCATCTAACTTAGCAATTTGACGGTTAAATTTAACGAAAACTAACAGAGGGTAAATTTATCACTGGTGTACTAGTTTAGGGTAAATTTTTTACAAGTGTATCAGTTTAAGATTTTTCGTGGTCAAAAAAATAGTTTGGGATAAATATATCACCGATGTACCAGTTTAAGGTTTTCCGTGGTATTAACTCTTACAATAAATATAGTCACACATGTCCCTAACAAAGTATGTTATCATAACCAAACACACACGCCACATATTACAGACCATGAAATGCACAAATCTAACCAATTGAAAGTAGATCCATCGAGGGCAGGGGGGTGGAGGAACTTGCAGTTGAGCGAGCGAACAAGTAGTCGATCGAGCTGTGCGAAGCATTCCTAGAAAATAGGGTTTTGATTCAGCAAAATGACACCTGGAGTGTTAAAATTTATATACGACACTCATTTTAGTGCCAATATATTTTTTTGGATTACTTAAGTGTCAAATCGAAAACAAATCACTTAAGAGCAAATTCCAAGCTAAAAACGATCACTTAAATGTCAATTCAGGGCTAAACAATACTTGTGATACTTTTTTATTAATTTCTTAATATTATGTGAAAATTTTTTTTAAAAATCAATCCACATGGCAAATTGTTTTTAAAATTCAGTCCACATGGACACCATGTGGACTTTTAAACTAAAAATTAAGTTAATTTTTTTAAAAAATTAAAATTTAATAGAAAATTTTAACAAAAACTTACGATTGCAGAGGCAAAGAATGTGAGCCCTTGCCGTCATCGCCCGTCTTCCCCGCCATCATCACTTGGTGATGGTTGGGGGAGTACTGCGGGGCCGCCGACCCCGACGACCCCCCCGTCGAGACCTCATCGGGGATCGGCGAGGCCCGGCCGTGGCTAGCCGAGGCCCCGAAGACCCACGGCGAGGTCGACCTCACCCAAGTGGCCGGTGATGGTGGGCGGCACCCTCGCCGCCGCAACTTTAGCATTTTTTTTTAGTTTATTTTTAGTTTTTTATTTTTTAATATTACGTGGATTTTTTATTGATTTTAATTTTTTTTGGCTGACTAGGATCTTCTAGTGAGAAACGTAGATGCCATGTATGCTTGCGGCGATGCTCATCGAGTAGGCATTGAAATAACTGTTTTAAAAAAATTGACACTTAAGTGATCCGAAAAAAATATTGAAACTAAAGTGAGCGTCTTAAACAAATATTACCACTCTAAGCATCCTTTTGCTAGTTTGATTCTAGTAGGGGAAAAATTTGGACTTTCAATAATATTTTGGGGGCAAAAAATGCAACTATCCAAAATTCATTAGTTGAAGGCTATAGCATTCCAAAAATGCTAAAAGCTCATTGCATGTGGGGACCCACCTTGAGCTTTCAACTTTGCCGAGGCCAGCATTTGGCTAAATAGATTTCAAAATCGTTTGTCAACTAATCCAAATTTTCCCTAAGGGTCTTTGGAAGCCCATGGCCTCTTCCCAAAACTAAACCAAACGCACCCTAGACTATTTGGTCCAAGTGTACAAAGGGAAAAAGGAGAATACTTATGAGATTGTAACTAGTTCAGAAAATAAAAGAAAAGCCAAAGGCAAGTGATGGTTGAATTTCTAAAAATATCAAACTTTAGGTCCATTCACAATTTTATCAATTTTTTTTGTCTAAAAAATTTCAAACTTTAGGTCCAAGTCCCAAATCTATCCCTTTTTTTTCTCAAAAAGTACCCCAAACTTTAGGTCCACTCCCAAATTAACCTCAAACTTTTTATTTTGTCTAAGAGAAAAATCACCAATTTTTATTCTAATCTCAAATCTGCCCCCATTCGCCCTTTGTCCAAAAATCACCGTTAGGCATCCCTAATTTCGTATCCTATAACTATTTCATTTTGGATAATTTCAAAAAACTTTTATTGTGGTCTATTTGTTATCCATGTGGAAATGTTAGGTTGGGCCATTCCTATTGCCCCATTACTTTGCTAATGGTTAATTTTTTTTTTTATCAACGTGAAAATGTTATGTCAAGTTGGGATTGGACCACGGGTAGATGTGAGAATAGATTGAAAGTGTGATTTTTTTAGACAAAAAAAATTTTGGGGCACTTTTGAGATCGTATCTAAAGTTTGGGCTTTTTCCCGAGACAAAGAAAAGTTCGAGACAAATTTAATCTTTGGACCTAAAATTTGAGGGCTTTTCCTATATAAAAAAAAAGTTTGTAGTAAAATTGAGACTAGACCCGTGGTTGAGCGATTTTTTAGAGAATTCGGTCAGCTTTCAATTGGCTCATCACAACCGAGTATACAATGTACACATATTGCTATACTAGTATGCGGCCTCAACCGAATCTTCCACTGTTCATCTCGGTCGACCTAAGTGAGTTTCTTATCGCTACCGGCATTGCTGAAAATGGAGTCTCGATCACCACATTGTCCCTACCAATGTGCTCAAACATGCATACATCTTGTGACATTCGAATTTCGACTCTCTTCCAGGCTAATGATTGAATGAGATCTCTAAATCGGATATCTAACAATAAAGAATGCCAACAATTGAAATGAGTTGGACTTCAAAATTGAACGTCGGACTTTCAAGGATTTCAATATTAATATATTGGATGTCGCCTCATCCCGAGCATGTGTATTTCACGATTCGCCCCAAAGTGCTCGGAAAAGTGAAATCTGGACCTGGATATGGGAAAGGAGATGAATTATTGGTGGGACCCACAAGTCTTTGTCTCATCATTTTTAAGACCAAGAATTCTAGTCAAACTTTTCATCCCAAAATATCCTAGCCTAGCTTATCTATCCACCATATTCATCTTCTTCATTTGCACACAATTTTCTCTCACTTCTCTCCCTAGCTCAACCCGCTGCCCTGTCCCGACAGCTTCACTGTTCCGGCCATAACTTTTTTGTCCGATGTCGGTTTGAGGTAAGACTACCACCATTTGAAAGCTTATTGTCTTAGCTTTCCAGGGACATATTATAAGCTCGATTTGGCCGGGTAGTGTTTCCCGTAGGTCCATTTGAAGGGGCAAAGGTCTAGACGAGGCAAATCTGACTCGGTTTGAGAGAGGAAGTTTTTGCTTCGATTTCCAGCTGATTTTCACCAAAGGATTTGGCTAGAAATCAGGTAAGTTGGTTCCTAAACCTTGATTAGGTATTTAGGTTGCTAAGGGACTTGAGATTGAGTAGATTTGGGTGAAAATTTGGTTGTTTTTGGCCATTTTCATGCCTTGGCCGAGAATGAAGTGGAGGAGGAGAGAGAAATCATGTTCTTGAAGTGAATAGTGAAGTCAAGAGGATTTGGGTATGGTCAAAGTTGGACCATGGTTACTTTATGCCTAACTCTAGTTACTTTATGCTATTATTTAATCATGGTTAGGTTAGTTATTGACTCTAGTTAATTTTGAACCATGGTTAGATTATATTCTAACTATAGTTACTTTTTATGTGACAACATGTTGTTATGCCATGGTGTTAATTAAATATGGTATTACTATAGTTTAGTACTATAGTCATGAATTAATTGTACGTTAGTCTAATTCGAACGCACAGCCGTTAGTAATTGCTACGTTAGTATAATTAATTTTGTGTGGCGTAGATTAATTATTGCGGTAGCATAATTAATCTTGTGGCCCGATTTGGCCATTGGTCTTGTATGATCTAGTCGGGTGGTCCCGATTTATTAATTCTCTAACGTGAGTGAATCACGTGGTCCCGATCGAGTGTTTGCCGATACAATTTAATCGAGTGGTCTCAATTGGGCAATTGAGAAACATTGGAGAGATCGCATGGTCCCGATCTTTTATTGGAGAAAATTGATGAGACCGGATGATCTCGATCCGCTAATCAAGGAATCTAGCGGGATCACGTGGCATGGATTGATCGATCGGAAGTATTTAAAGGATAGTGTGGTATCGGATGAGCGATCGGGAAATTATTGTGGTATATGGTTTTAAGTGGAATGAAAGAGAGGAAATGTGAAATTTTTACCCCGAGGCGTTATGACGCGGGGTTTGTACTTTATAAGACCATATGTTGCCCGAGGCGTTATGACGCGGGCTCGATGTTGGATTGAGGAATTATAGCTTGAGGCGTTATGACGCGGGCTTTATTATTATTATACCCCGAGGCGTTGAACGCGGGGTTATGAGTATTATAATATCCCGAGGCGTATTACGCTCGAAAATATGAAAGTCGTGTTCAATTAAGTCGTCCGAGACCAAAGTGAGCCGTGTTCGACTAATTGTCCGAGACTTAACTGGGTCGTGTTCCTATGTGTCCGAGACCGAGATTTATGGGTCGTATTCAATCAAGTTGTTCGAGGCCAAAGTGAGCCGTATTCGTCGATTGTTTGAGATCGAGAAAATATGAAGGTCGTATTCAATCAAGTCGCCCGAGGCCAAAGTGAGCCGTATTCGTCCGATTGTCTCAAACCGGGAAAGTATGATGGTCGTATTCAATCAAGTCATCGAGGCCAAAGTGAGCCGTATTCGTTTGATTGTCTCGAGACCGAGAAAGTGTGAAAGTCGTGTTCAATTAAGTCGTCCGAGACCAAAGTGAGTCGTGTTCGACTAATTGTCCGAGACTTAATCCGGTCGCGTTCCTATGTGTCCGAGACCGTGATTTATGGGTCGTATTCCTATGAGTTTGAGACCCCTGGTATATATATATATATGTTTATGGAGCCGTGTTCTATAAAGGTCCGGGGCTCAATGTTATGGACTCGTATGATGTCGTGGAGTCAAATGTGGAATATTTTTGGAATAACGTAGAATATTCGGAGTAACGTGGAATTTTATACGATAACCTTGAGGCGTGAAACGCGGGCTTTAGAGCAACGTGGGTTATTGTTATTCCGGCCCGAGACGTGAAATATCAATATGAGGGTAACGTAGAATATTTGAGAAGGTGTGGAAATTTTCGGAACGAAAATGAAATATTTAGGGATTTATTGGTTGAATTATTGAGGTGAAGAAGGATATGTCGAGTTTTGTTGTTTTAAAACTTGTCTGGGAAGCACTAGAGCCCTAACCTAGGGTTAGGGGCTAGCTTATCGAGATTTTATCTCATCCCGTCGTGGGTTTGTGGTTTTACTGGATCCTCCGCCGCAATAATGAACGATCCGCCTCCAAGGTTCGGGATTCCGATGGACATGGAAACCGTAGTAACCGAGTACCCAAGTAGGAGAGGACAAGACGTACTATAGGCATGTGACTACAATTAGGGTGGACATTGAAGAACTCTTTTGGAAGACCCATACTTATGTGGCATGGACATACCGCCACTTGGATATGGTGATGGGACCATTGACGGGGATTAGGGTAGTTGGCCTCTCGACTGTTGTAGAGTGTTTTATTTTGTTTGTGTAGCGGGCTTCGACCACATATCCTTTTTGTTATAGTTGGTTACGGGGCAGACGGTGGCCCCCGAAACCCTAGGTTTGATAGTCAGTAACAACTATGTATATATGTACATAAGTGTGTTTTTATCATCCCAAGTTATCGTAGCGTTGTTGTTTTATGTACGGGGATTATTGTGCTTCCGCGATTTATTTGTTGGCCTTTGGATCCCGGGAGAATCCGTACGTAAGTATGGCTAGGAGGGGATGTTATCGAGCTCGCAGGGTTCGGGTCGTGACACATCTGATTTAGACAAGATTCTTTCTCGAACGTGGGCCAACCACCAGAGCAAATTCAAGCAAACACTACAGAAAAATGGAAAACAAAATGTACATTTTTGCTAGGGGTTATTTGCATATAAAAGCGATATGAACCAGTCGCATAGTAGTATGCCAAAAAAGGTAATCAAAATATGAGGAATAGAAAATCGTGGCCACAATCAATAAAAATGAATGGCGAGTAAAGAAAGTTTCGGTCATGGATCAAGTTAGGACCGGTCGCAAAAAGGTCGCCTGCATGCCGACAACGAACCCGGGCACGTCTCGATCATGTAGCAGGCCATCCCGGTCATTAATCGAGCTCTGTCTAGTTGTGGCTTGATTCGTTCTTTCCCTTTTTTCAATTGCATGAACCTTATCCCTTTCCTCTGTCAATTTTGGGCATCCCCACCATCCACAAGTGCCTTTCATTCGAACTTTTGCTTGAGGTGATCCAGTCCACAGATGGCAAGGAATCATGCCCATTCGATGGTATTACGGTTCGAAGGAGAGAGGGACCGGGCTTCAAAAGGGCTTTCAGACCTAACGTTCAAGTTTGAAATGGGCTAAGGCTTCGCGTGCATGTTACGAGGGTCTTATTGAAAAACCACATTAATCCGTGCCGCGAAGACTTGAAATACTTGAATGAAATTTTGAGTCAGGTCACGTATTGATCTGGTTAGCAAAATTCCGGGTTTTATCTTTAAAAATATCCATATTTCCTCAATTTGGAAGAACACTATTAAAGAATGAGAATGTGAAAATATTATGTTTGGATGTTTTTATTTAGTCATAACATTTCTTTTTTTTAGAAACTAGCCGTAAACTTTTTCAAATAGTAATAACCGTTATGTTTGGCAAGAAACTTAAGCATTTTCAAATGTTTGTTTTGCACTGAGTTTTTTTTTTCCTCATTTAAAGGTATGATTCGAGGGCTTTTGGCCAACATATCTGCGAAAATTTCAAAGATAATACATGACTAATGGTCAATGTTAGTTAGTTACAAGGGTCTAAGTTAGCCCCAGGCTAATATGTCAATAGGAAGAAGATTATCATAAATTGCTATATATATTAAACGACCATTTTCCGTTATAATGAGTGTTTTCTTAATTTATAATCTAGTAGTTTATGTTATTCTGATATGTAAAACCGATAAAGAGAGAAGTTTCTAATTGATTATGGCATTAGAAGAAGATAATCAAACAATGTCTAATGTGCGAAATCTCTATATGATAAGTAGGAACACTTACAAGGCTAAGCAGTTGAATGAAAGGGCAGGGGCTGGAAAAAAGCACACTAGTGAACAAAAAGATTTGGATTTGATAAATGCTTGTTCCTTACGCAACTCAAAGCACAAATGCAAAGAACCTTAACATTCAGAGCTCTTAGTCTATACTTTCGTTTTCTATGACATCGTTATCAAAGTCATTATTTCCAAAATAGCAGCCATGCATTATCACAAAAGTCCAAAAATTGAACCATTCATGCAAAGATATGGTCCCCATGTATTCTTTTGTTTGATAAAGCTCTATCAATAAATAAATAAATAAAAAGAGAGCTGCGCACGTAGCTCGGACTAGAAGATGCAATAATTGGAACGGACATAAGACAGAGGGGTGTCCCATCTCCATCCCGGGTCAACCTTTAGAAAAGATGCTTTATGAAAAAGCTAGAGAGTCCAAAGCGTCGATTACTCGGAAATGGATTAGCATGTGGAACATCGCGCACAAGATATGTTTGCCACAATGTGGAAATAAACCAATAGATTAATGTTTAGCCAAATTGGCTACTATTGTAAAATTACGTGGGAACCAGAGGATCTTGCAATTTAAATCCTAAGCGATATAACGAGATCACTAGAGAAATTAATCAGGAATAATAAATAATACGAGAGATTTATATAGTTCTATCGGAATATCAGTACATACTACATGGGAGAGTCAATCGCAAAACATATACTTATTAACTGGAGAATTACATAGTTCTAATTGTTCACGTTCAAGTATTTTCTAGACCTAAAATACATCCAAGCCCACCGTGTTGGTGTCATGATGTAGTTGTCTCACTTTGTTCTTGGGAAGGACCCAAGTTTGGTGTTTCTCAAGCTTCCATTGGTTGTGGCAATGGCATAGTTTTAAAACATATCAGTATAACATGCATGAATATGGTTTTAGGGTAAAATTGGCGACCAGATAACCAAACTGGTGAAAAATAGTAGGTTTCGGTTTTAAGAATTGGGATATTGGCTTTGATGGGTAGGTTCCACCTTCTGAAAGGTGGAACCTAGAACCTAGAACAAGTCATTGTGCTTTTATGTTCTATGTCTGCGAGCGGCATCGCAGGTATTCTATAGCGCTAGATGAAGAATGTGTAATCAAGAACCATTTGTTTGAGTTTTCATTTCATGCGATATCCATGATCGAGAGTTTTACTTTGTTAATATTTCATATTTTTATTGTGTCTAAATATGAGTTATGATTAGTGGATTGTAATAAAGAAATGGTGATTATTAGATGTGGTAATTCACTACAATCATTAATTGAAAATACGAGTAAAACTTGGATAGACTCTACAACTGACCCTAGAACCTATGATTAGGTATGTTCTAGGCTTCAAAAAAGGGGAATCGGTTTCGGCGGTTAGATTCGAGGTTCCAAGCGGAACTTGAAAGGAACTTAGAACCGCTTACCCCTAATATTAGGGGCTTCCATTTTTCAAGCAATAATTTTTTGTGAAAGTGCTTCAACAATATATCATTCCTCCATTTCTAAGTGTTAGTTTTAATCTATTTTGCTTTTATTCATACTTCAATTCAACTATTTTTCTTAACCTTCTGAATTTTAATTTGGTCCTTATCATGATTATTTGTTAATGTTTTTTTACTGAAATTACTATATACAATACATCATATGGACATTCACCTCGAGATAGAGAAATATTGTTGGCCTCATACTTTAACATCTCTATTGGCATGAAATTAAAAATACTATATAAGGTATTTTTCAGAAGTTAAAATAAAGTTCCGCTAAAATATAACTTGAAGATTAATGCAGTCTATACTTTGAACTTGATGTTGCTGTAAAAATACGCTTGAGAATATTAAATTACTCAATCAAGTAAGAATCAATTACGTCTTCAACCTCACATTTTTACAAAGAATAATCCATGAAAAAAATCCATGAAAGACCTGTGCATATATTTAAGAAGATCGCCAGTAATTAGTGAATCTCCTCCTGCCTTCCAAATTTGGATTCAAAAAAATTTCCAATTTTCCATAATCTCTCACCTTTCCTTTCCCAACTATGGGAATTACTTTTAAAAAAATGGGTCAAAAATCTTTACATACTCGTTTAGTCTGTAACATTTTGATTTTTCTCACTATATCTCTTCACACGCAACGCATATGCTCTATTTCTAATACTAATTAGAGAACAATTTAAAATGTGAATAAAATTACCACAACTTAACACGTTCATGGAGCTTGTAGGTCGTGTGTCATATGCTTCTAGGTAGTCCGGCGACTCGGGCCTTAGAATTTTCCCACCTGGATCATAAAAAGGAAAAAAAAAGAGAAAAAAAGAAAAGAAAATGGACTTAATAAAGCCATGTTTTCTTCCATGGTAGGTTACAAACAAAAGAATACGAACATGCATTTTATTTTTAATTAAACCTGTGTATAAGTCATGTCCAAAGAGAGCATCCCTCTCGAGTTTAATTAGTCATAATTATTTGTGGTTAGAAATTAGTCATTATCTTTTCAAAGAGTCATAACAAATTTGAGGATTTAGGAGTAAATTATGGCTGGCAAAAAAAATTGAACAGCTTCAACTTTTCCTTATCAATCATGTTTGTCTATTTTTAAGGGATAAATGCACTAGAATTCTAAAACTTGTCGCGAAAGTGTAATTGAGCTCCAAAATTTACAAAAAAAGGCAATTGAGTAGTAAAACTTGTCAAATTGATGCAAGTAAATTCTTTTGTACATAATGTTTTCACTGTATACTTTTACTATTTACTCGTAGTGTGTACTTGTCTTATAGTAATTCACGAGTTCGAGAACTCCCTTGTTCTTTGCCTATAAAGGCCAGTGTGTTGTATTGGTTTGGGGTGGACTAGCCCTCCCCGAAATAAAAAGTATGCTTCAATACTCCCATGGCTTTGTAAAATCTTTATCCTCTTCTCCCTAGAATGGTGTTGTCTTCTGGTTATAAAGGTATTGTTAGCTTGAAATGATGTTTTGTTTATAAGTATGCTTCAGTTTTGTTTTGGTTATAAAGGTCTAAAGCCTTACAAGTTTTATAGCATAGTTTCATGATGCTTGAGGCAGTCCCTAGTTATGGCTTGAGGTAGCTATTTGGTGAGGGATAGCATACCTACTTTGAGCATCGTGTTTCTACGCTATGACACTCGAATGGTGTCAGAGCATAGTTTCATGATGCTCGAAAGTTAAAAGGTTGTCCCTAGTTATGGCTTGAGTAGCCACCTGGTGAGGGATCACATACCTACTTTGAATCTCATAAACTGTGCGTGTTTTGGACTTGAGCCAACTTCGATAGCCAAATTCCTGAGCTTGATCAGTTCACGGAGTTTTCAGGATATTTCATGTATTACTAGGTAGACGGGACTCCATGCTTGTATCCTTGTTTTAAAAAAAAAAAAAAAAAACATGCTTATATTATGTGGGATTTTTGTATGTGCATTATTCCTCATAAACTAGGTAGTTATTATGCAAAAGATCCTTATCAACTTAATTACACAGAGAAAGTACCTCATGACTTTAATTAGTCTTAACATCTTTTCTTTAGAATTTTATGATAACCTTTTTAATTAGTCAAAATGTTTATATAGACACACAGAATTAGGAGCAATTTGACATTCTAATCTAAGAATTATAGTTGGCAAAAAAATGTAAACAACTTCAAACCGAGTTCTTCACTTAAAAGCATGATTGGAGGGGCTTTTTGTCCATCGGATCTGTGAGAATTTGAAAGATAATACTTATTTTCAACTAATGGCCAAAATGTTAATTGGATATGTGGATAGAAGTTAACCTAAGTCTATTATATCAATAGATAGAAAATCATGGAAAAAATTGCTGTTCAATACATAAAACAGTAACGTTAAACTTCGTTTTTTCCCTGTAGCTTAATTATAATGTTTTTTTTTTTTGGTTGGAAGCTTAATTATAATGTTAGTTCCACATTTTCGATATGATTTCATTGACTGTGCAAGGGACGGGTTTAAGAGTAGTACCTAATCAATGTTTGTCCATTGACTTGTAAGAAAGTATGGATTACGACTAGTACATAAGGATGAAAGGACTGTTTGCGGTGGGGAAGGATGAAAGAACTGACAACTCATCAACGAATGTCCGTCAAGGGTGGAGGAAAGGGTAGGAGACATGGACAATGGTGATGGTGACTGGTCAATAAACGAACAAAAATGCGAGAATTATCCATTTCTATACTAAGGGATTGACTGGTGTTTAGTTAATGCCTTAACTAAGGATAGGTTAGAATCTCTATTCTGCAATTATTGAATTGCCAATGATATGATGATTTTAGTTTATTTTTTGTCGAATTGATGATTTTATGTTGACAACATCAGTTTCTTGAGAAATGATACAAAATGCAGAAGAAATGTACTTACTTTAGCAAAATGATAACTTTATGGTAATTTGTTCATATGCACTTATTCCTCATAAACTGGGTAGTTATTATGCAACAAGATCCTCATCAACTTAATTAGAAAGAGAATATCCCTCATAACATTAATGAGTCATACCATTTTTGTGTTAGAAATTAGTCATCACATTTTTAAAAAGACATAACAAATATATGAATTTTGGAGTAATTTGACATTCTAATCTAACAATCATGGCTGAGATTGAGAAAATGAGAAAAAAAACCCAAACCCACCGAAGCATTTGCGTTAACTAGAATAAAAATGAGGAACCACAAAGCAATGTCCATTGGGGTCACTATCGTTTCCCGGATTAATTTAGTCTTGTACACAATACCAGTATTTAAGAAAGCAAACTAGTTTAAAATTTAATAAAGAGCAGAAAAAAATTCCATTTCATTTGAAATTATGCTCTAACAATTCTAATTGAAATTACGTCTAATGTGACAATCACAATTGACATTCTTATGCCACATGTCGCAACGTCATCCGCCATGTGTCAACACGTCATCCAACACGTGTCTCCACGTCATTCGCCACGTCATCGGTCATGTGTCCTCCGATCCTTCTATCGTGTGCCCTCCGTGCATGCTGCCATGTGTCATACTTGCTCTCTATCGCCATGCCGACCGTCGATCGTTGACTTTGATTGTTGGCTTTGATCGTTGACTTTGACTTTGACTTTGATCGAGCGGCTCCCTGAGGTATTCCAACGTCTTGGTTTCATTTTTTGCATCATTTCTTTCCATATTCGCAGTCTTAGTACTACTTTGTTAGTATTTTTTTTCAATGGATAAGATGGATGTGCCAATACCCATTCAAACCGTGTTGAATGGATCCAATTATATTTTATGGGCTCAAGAAATGTCTATTTTTTTTAGAGGACGCAAACTTTGGCGATATGTCATTGGTGAGATTTGCTTGCCTAAAAGAACCGCTAGGGAAACCGACGACAAATTAAATGAGTATCCGGAGGAATGAGACAACAAGAATCATCTCGATTTTAACGTGGTATCGACATATTTTGATTCCTTCTATCGGGCTTCAATTTGGTTGGCCCAATACAAGCAAAGGAAGCATGGGATTTGCTTGCTGGTTGTTATTCCAACTCGGATATTGCTCATTAGTATTAGCTATTAGGAAATTTGCATTGTATGCATCAATGTATAGGTCAGTCTATTAACGATTTTTTATCCTCTATGCATGCTATTTGGGATCAATTGGCTCTATCTCGAGCCAAAGTGGAATGCTGATATCGACACCTTGAAGTTCGCCGAATATCGTGATCATATGCGGGTTATGCAATTTCGATGGCACTTAATGATGACTTTGAACCCATACAAGCTCCGCTTCTACATCGTAATCCATTGCCTCGTCTTGAGGCGCTTGTTTCAAATTATTGACTGAAATATTTTTGAAAGTTATATTTTGAGTTTGGTAATGAATTCGATTCAAATTCATTGGAATGCCTTTTGGTTAAATCTTTATTTTGCACTATATGTGTTTGATTGAATCTATTTCGCCATTTGTGTGGTACTAATTGATACCATCTATCGGAGATAAATCATATTGATAATGACCCCTTAACCAGTTTTTCCATTGAATCTTTCCCGAGAAATTGTTGTTGATTCCACACGCCTTGAAAGTTCCACTTATGTTGAATTCGGAACACATAGCTCCGAATAGGTCGGGTGAGAGATATTCAGAAAACCCAATTTCTTGTCCTGTCTTAAAAACCCGACTCAAAAGAGAAAAGAAGACGGACTCAAATCCATCTCTCAACCTCGGAGATTGATTAAAAATTCATAAATCATCCCATGAATTTTTTTTTATTTGATTGGATAGTGTATATCCGGTATGCCCACAACACAAAATGGCCGTTTATTCTATTTACATCATAGAATGATTATTCGATTCTTTTTCCTCTTTTGATGATAAAAAAATCAAAACTTCTCGAATTATCTTAATCGTAGGATTTTGCTTGCTACTTTGAAGGCACATCATCCTATTCTCTCTACTCCTAGAGACGCGGTTCTTGCAACTCCAGCCTTTTTCTCATCCAATAGTCCCTTACTCGTACGTATTGTCATCAAAATGGTCATCTTGCATCCACTTACTATCGACGTCAATCTAGGCAACCTACAATGACAAACAACCGATCTCGATATAGAAGTCCACCCGCACGCTCATCTACTACTATTGCTACTATTATGGGTTCCCCGAACAACTCATATGTTACTTTATCCTTAGAGGATCTCCCTTGCATTCTTCGTGAATCGGTACTCTTAGCCCATTTGTATCTAATACCTCCGCTCCGTCTGTCACTCCGGTACTTTTGATTCATGGTTCTTTGATTTTGTATGTTGCGATCACATGACCTCAAACATCAATTTGTTAAAATCAAAGTCGTTTCTTTCACAAACACCAACTATTCATATAGCTGATAATTCACGGATGCTAGTTACCCATATAGGAAACATATCAATGTCCACATTGACATTACCCGACACTTTTATTATTCCTAAACTCTCCTTAAATTTGATATCCGTGGGTTAACTATGTGAACTTGGCTTCGACATTTACTTTTCTTCCGTTGATTGTCGTGTACAGGATCCACAGACGGGGACATAATTGGGACAGGCCATAAAGTGGGACCCCTATTCGAGCTTATCTCTTTAAAGCTTCCAAATACTCCTCGTTGTTGTGCTGCCACAATATCATCTAAAACTTGACATTCTCATTTGGGTCATGCTTCTTCCTCCGAGAGTAAGTCATTTGATTTCTAGTGGTCATTTGGGTTTCGTTGACAATAAACATTTTGATTGCTTGCCATGTAAGTTGGGAAAACATCACACATTGCCTTTTGATCCGAGTGAATCTATTTCTCATCCTCCTATTGATTTGATCCACTTTGATATTTGGGGCCCATCTCCTATTCCTACTATGGAAGGATCCCGCTACTTAGTGATTTTTGTGGATGATCATTCTCGTTATACGTGGATCTATCTTATGAAGCATCACTCCGAATTGATTCGTATTTATCGGGATTTTGTTGCTATGGTTAAAACACGGTTTTCCAAAAGCATCAAGATCTTTTGTATCGACAATTCCATGGAATACGAGACAAAGAGTTTCTTAAAATCATTTCTCAAAATGGCATTGTCATTCACCGTTCTTGTCCAAGAACCTCTCAAGAAAATAGTCGAGCCGAGCACAAACATTGACACATATTAGATGTTATCCACACATTACTAATCTCAACCTCTTGTTCGGAACAATTGTGGCGAGAAGCTTCTCATCTCGCTATATATACTATCAATCGCACTCCATCACCTACTATTGATAATATCTCTCCTTATGAGAAATTTTATGGCAGCATTCCTAATTACAATCTTCTTCGAGTTTTTGGCAGTGCTTGTTTTGTCCATCTTCTTTCAAATGAATGCATGAAGTTAGAACCTTGTGCTCGCCTATGTTGTTTCCTTGGGTACGGAATTGAGCATAAAGGGTATTGATGTTGGGATCCTATCTCTAATCGATTCTCGCGTATCTCGTCACGTCACCTTTTGGGATCACAAGATGTTCTCTTCTCTTCGCCCCTTTGACTCTTCTCCTACTATTCCTTTCTTCACTCGATCCTTCGATGGATCTTTTTCCCGAAGATATATTATCCGAATCTTCCTCTAATCTTGATGCAGTACCTCCGGTGATCCCACTTCGGTAGCTCCTTATTTGTCCGCACTATCCGAGGATTTTCCGGACTTGGTCATTACCTCTTCTCCCTGCTCGTCGTTCCACTTGTGTAAGTCAGCCTTATATTCGGTTCCACTATTGCTTCTTTTCATGAGCCTCGTACATACATAGAAGCTCGAACTAATCCTCTTTGGTAGCAAGTAATGGCAGATGAGTTATGTGCTTTGGACAAATCTCAAACATTGGATTTGGTTGATATGCCTCTTGGAAAGTCTCGCTATAGGTTGTAAATGGGTGTGTAGGATCAAAACTAAGGCGGATGTACAAGTAGAACACTATAAAGCTTGATTGGTTGCAAAATGTTTTACGTAAGAGTATGGAATTGACTACGATGAAACATTTGCTCCAATTGCATGTCTCACTTCGGTTAGAAGTCTTTTTTTTGTTGCGGCCATTAAGCGATGGTCTCTATTTCAAATGGATGTTAAGAATGCCTTTCTCAATGGCGATCTTATTGAGGAAGTTTATATGAAGCCTCCTCCTAGGTACACTGTTGCTTCTAGTAAAGTATGTTGATTACGAAGAGTTTCATATGGACTGAAATAGGCTCCTCGTGCATGGTACTCAAAGTTCAGCTCCACCATGGAGCTTCTTGGCTTTAAATCTAGTTTCCATGACAATGCTCTATTTGTTCGGAAAACATCTCGGGACTATTCTCGTTGCTATTATATGTAGATGATATGGTTATTACTATCAACACAGAGATTTCGAGGAAGAAAATGATATTCCTCTATTTTCTCGTATATTTCATTCATAATCCTTTTACAATGGCCTAGAGATATATATACAGATAAAGGAAAGAATCCTAAAAGGTATATCTTCTATCCTAACTAATTGATATCATACAATCTCGCTAATTACAACCTAAACATATCTTTTATGATTACAATATCTTTTACGACTCATTCTAACACTCCCCCTCAAGTTGGTGCATAGATGTCGTGAATGCCCAACTTGCCAAATGAGTTGTAGAAGATCTTGCTTGATACCGCCTTTGTCAAAATATCTCGCTAACCGATCTTCGGGATCGAACAAATGGAAATCGAATTACCCCGTTGTCCAAGTTCTCGCTTGATAAAATGACGGTCCACTTCAACATGTTTGGTACGGTCATGTTGAACTGGATTATGTGAGATGTCAATTGCTGCTTTGTTGTCACAAAACAGCTTCATCTCGGTTCTCGGAGCGAATCCAACTCTCGACATTAATTTCTTAAGCCAAAGGAGCTCACACAACCCTTTCGCCATCCCTCTAAATTCGGCCTCTCGCACTTGATAGTGCCACCACCTTCGTTTCTTGCTCCTCCAAGTAACTAAGTTTCCTCCCACGAAAGTGAAGTATCCCGATGTTGATCTTCGATCATAGGCACTCCCGGCCCGATCAAGATCGGCAAACCCTTCGATCTCAAGATGATCCCTTTTCGAGAATATCAAACCTCGTCCCGGAGAAGACTTCAAGTAGCGAAGTATATGCAAAGATCGCATTCATATGATCTTCACTCGGGGCATGCATGAATTGGCTAACCACACTTACCGCATATGCAATGTCGGGACGCGTATGCGATAGATAAATTAGTTTGCCAACTAACCTTTGATATCTTTCTTTGTTCGTTGGCACTTGATCTAGATACTCCCCAAGTTTGTGGTTCCGAATAATCGGTGTGTCTCTTACCGGTTTACAATCCAACATTCCCACCTCTCGCCAATAAATCTAGTACATACTTCCTTTGTGAGAGAAATATTCCCTTTGTTGACCTTGCTACTTCAATACCTAGAAAGTATTTCAACCCCCCAAGATTTTTTCATCTCAAACTCCTCGGAAAGTTTCTTTTGGAGTTTAGATATTTCCGTCGATCATCTCCCGTGATAATCATATCGTCAACATAAATGATCAACGCCTGTTACCTTTCCTTGATGTCGTTTCAAAAATAAAGTGTGATCCGAATCACTCCGGGAATATCCATATCTCCTCATCGCCAAAGTAAACCGGCCAAACCACGCTCGTGGAGATCGCTTCTGCACCATACAGGTGATCGTTTTAACTTGCACACTGCCTTGGGTTGTAAGGATGCGTTATAACCTGGTGGAACATCCATATAAATCTCTTCTTTAAGGTCACCATGAAGAAATGCATTCTTGACATCATATCGGGTGTAATGGCCGGTCTAGATTAGCCGCAAGAGATAATAAGACCCGCACGTATTAAGTTTAGCAACAGGAGAAAAAGTTCCCCGATAGTCAATCCCATATGTTTGCGTATACCCCTTCGCAACCAATCTTGCCTTGTACCTTTCGATGGACCCATCTCGCTTTATACTTTGCAGTAAAAGACCCACTTACATCCCACGGTCTTCTTACCCTTGGGCGGATTCACCAGCTTCCAAGTCTCATTTTTCTCCAAAGCGACCCATCTCCTCCTCCATTGCTTGAGCCCACCGGGGATCTTTCAGAGCATCATGTACTCCTTCGGAATACGAACCTGCGAAACGTTTGATACAAACGCCTTTAATGGATCCGACAACCTTTTGATTGACACATAATTTGCAATGGGATAGGCGGATCTCTTCTCTTCGGCGTCCGGCGAATATCTATTTGGAGGTTTACCTCGATTGTGCCTATCGGGTAATTTATATCCCACATAAGTATTAGGCTCCTCAAAGACACAAGAAGGAATAAGAGAGCTTACCTCGGGAATATTCTCGGGAGTTGGGTCGGGTATTAGAGAAGAGGGAAGTCTGTTCTTCGTGATTCCGCCGAGTTCGTGGTGCCTCGGATGATGGATCCTCGGACGTTGGCTTCTCGGACGATACCATCTCGGATGATGGATTCTCGGACGATGGCTTCTCGGACGATACCCCCTCGGATGATAGATTCTCGAGATGATACCATCTCGGATGATATATTTTCCACTTCTCCGGAGAATATACTACCAGAAAATTCACACCAATTCGTCCTTTCTATCGTGTCTCCCCCGAAAGGAAGAATTGGAGTCCAGTAAAAAGATTCGGCTTCCACAAACGAGACATCCATAGTCACATAGGTTCGCCGTGTAGAAGGGTCGTAGCAACGATACCCTTTCGGTGGATGCCATACCCCAGAAATGTACATCGCCGTGCACAAGGATCAAGTTTTGTCCGTTGATTCTTCGGGATGTAAACAAATGCCACACACCCAAATACTCGAGGAGGAATAGTTAGGACAGAAGGTAAAGGTACATATGTAGATAAGGTCTGCAATGGTGTCTTGAAGTTCAACATTTTAGACGGCATCCGATTGAGAAGATGGACAGTGTAATGACAAGATCTTCCCAAAATCTTTGAGGCACGTGTTTCTCAATCAACAAAGCTCGAGCTGTCTCAAGGATATGTCTATTCTTCTCTCTCGCAACACCATTCCGCCGAGGTATTTGTGGGCAAGATGACTCATGGATTAGACCATGTTGTTGAAAGTATTCCTTGAGATGTTCATTTATGTACTCCCCACCATTATCACTTCTTAAAACCTGGACCTTACCACTAAATTGGGTTTGTAACAAAGTACGAAAATTTCTAAATACTTTGGTTACCTCATTCTTGTTCTTCATCAAGTAAAGCCATGTCATTCGAGTACGATCATCAACAAATATCACAAACCACCTAAATCCGTAAAAAGCGGTAATAGGAGATGGACCCCAAACGTCTGAATGTATCAAAGAGAAAGGAACTTCACTTTTATTCAAACTTATGGGATATGAAACTCTATGACTCTTAGCTAATATGCAAGTTCGACATTGTAAGTCCGAATCCTTCACATTCAAAAAAAGATTAGGAGGTGACCGTTTCATATAGCCAAATGACGGATGTCCCAACCGTCGATGCAAAAGCCATATCTGTTTTTCCTCGTTGATGGATATGCTTCGAGCATTATTTGCACTCCCAAAATCGAAGTCATCAATGTAGTACAGCCCCCTCTCTTAGTACCCCGCCCAATTATCTCCTTCGTGAGAATATCCTGAAATAAAACGAAACGGGGATACATTATAACAAAGCACAATTCAAATCCTCGGTGACTTGCCCAATCGAAATTAATTTAGTTGATAATGAAGGGACAAGCAAAGTGTTAGGAAGAGAAAATGCGGGGAAATTGCAACAACTCCAGCGCCGATCACCGGATAGGTTAATCCATTAGCATTCGAGATACTACCAACTCTTGGTTCCGAGGTACGAATAAAGTCATCGGGAGTAAAAGTCTTATGATCCGTGGCTCTCGAATCAATGACCCACTCGATTGCAATTGGCCCGAGTACAACTAGCCAAAGCAATCCCATAGTTACCTTCCGTCATCACAAAGCATGTGTATCCATCCGAGATAACTGGGATTCTGCGGTCACTACGAGCTTTCCCTTTCCCTTCGCTTGCTTTCGAGCCTTCAGCTCCTTCCACCATTCCGGATATCCGTGAAGTTTAAAGCACGTCTCCCCGGTATGTTTAGGATTGCCACAATTCGAGCAACCTCCCCCAGGAGAACTTTTCTCGACGTGATCCTTCTTGCACAATTCCAGGCTTACCTATCTGCAAAGCAACGGTTCTTGATTCGGGTTTGACATGCGTCTTCTTCCCGCGAGTTACCATGATCGCCGAATCATGGACAGTCCCACTATTTGTCAAGCATTACGGCTTGTCTCATGTCTTCTCGTCGGATACGCGCATATGCTTGTTCAACCGTAGGAAACGGCTGTATCTGCAGGATATCCGCTCTAACCTTATCAAGGCGGTCATGCAGCCCATCAAGGAATATGTATACTCGATCCTCTTGTACAGCCATATTGTATCGTTCAATGTCTTCGGGACACCGCATTGGATTCGGGCGGCGGAAGTCAATTTCTCTCCACAACCCTTGAAGGTTGTTGTAGTACGTCTCAATTGATCCTCCTCCTTGTCGCATCTCGAGCAACACGCCTCTTCAAGTCATAAACTTGAGAAGCATCTATTCCGTCAAAGAAGGTCGTTGCAATCGCATCCCAAACAGATTTCTTTGTTGGGAAACGAATAAAATTGCCAATCAACGCCGGATCCATGGAGTTGATAAGCCATCCTTTCACGGTTGAATCTTCGGTCTTCCACCTCCGAAAGCCAGGATCCCGTAGGGAGTGGCCGAGGGAGGTCTCCATTGATATATCCCACTTGTCTTTGCCCGTAACGTACATCTCGACAACCTCGAGACCATAATCCATAATTGGCTCCATCCAGTTTAATTGAAATCGAGATGAAGCCGAATCATTCTGTGGTGTTGGTGAGGGAGGAGGAGGAGTCGCGGTTCGAGTAAGAATCGAGTTAATCCGGTGGCCGATTCTCCAAAAACGTTTCGGTGGTCGAATTCCCCCTTGGTTTTGGGTGGGAATCAATGATTCGGTAGGGTCCCGATCCGCCATGGATCCAAGGTCACTCGTAAGAAAGATGAAGAAGATCGGGACCGCCGGAGTCGATGATTAACGTACATGACCCCCAAGGACCAAACCCTAGGGCTCGATACCATGTTAACACAGAGAGATTTCGAGGAAGAAAACGATATTCTTCTATTTTTCGTATATTTCATTCATAATCATTTTACAATGGCCTAGAGATATATATACGAGATAAAGGAAAGAATCCTAAAAGGTATATCTTCTATCCTAACTAATTGATATCATACAATCTCGCTAATTACAACCTAAACATATCTTTTATGATTACAATATCTTTTACACTCATTCTAACAATTACCGGTGATGATCATATTGGTATCACAAAGCTCCAAGCAATATCTTAATCAGTAGTTTGAAATGAAAGATTTGGGTCAACTCAATTATTTTCTTGGCTCGGAGATTGCCTCGTATTCATCGGGGTAGTATCTTTCTCAAGCGAAATACACCACTCGATCTTCTTTCTCGTGCATGACTCACTCGATACCAAGGTTGTTGCAACTCCAATTGAGGTAAATGTAAAATTTAATGACAACGATGGAGCCGTTTCGTCGAATCATACCTTTTATCAATAGTTGATTGGCAGCCTTGTATACCTTACTATTACTCGCCCCGATATTGCCTATGCGGTTCACATAGTTAGTCATTTCATGACCGCACCGCGTACAACTCACTTTCTTTGTTGTTCTTCACATTCTTCGATATATCAAGGACACCTTGTTTCATGGTCTCCATTTTTCTGCCAATTCTAGTTTAGAGTTGAATGCTTATTCAAATTCGATTGGGCAAGGGTTATCCTCTTGATCGTCGCTCCACTACGAATATCGTTTCTTTCTTGGTACCTCACTCATATCTTGGCGTAGCAAGAAACAAACTATTGTTACTCAATCGAGCACCGAAGCGAAATATCGTGCTCTTCTTGGTATGTTATCGAATTACTTTAGTTACGATGGTTACTAGAAGACATGGGAGTTCATCATAATGATGGAATAGTCATTTATTGCGATAATCAAAGTGCTATTCAAATATCCCATATTCACAAAGGCACATTCACTCTGGCGCTTTCAAGATCTCTTCTCTAAACTCCAATTGACTTCTTCTACGTCACCTTGAGTTTGAGGGGGATGTTAAGCTATTATTAGATATATTTAGATATTGTTAGATATATTATGATATTCGAGTATCTCCAATATTCTGAATATCATACCGATTGATTCTAGGATAACATTCGATTGATTATAATTGATCATGTAATATTTCGTTATTGTATTTAGTCATCGCGTAAAGCCTATAAATAGGTTCTTCTTGTACTCTTTTATTCATCAAGTAAATACACAAAACCATCTCAATTCCTCTCTTGTTCTTCATTTCTAACTCTTCAAATCGGCGCTAATACTTTGCATCCGACACCAAGGACCATGTTCCCCCATATATCGGTGGTTCACCTTCACTTACCATTACCAAACTTTGACTCGAAAGGGTCAAAGATTAAAGTCGTCGGTAAAAATGAAATGAAATTTTTATCTTGCTAAAAGGGCAACTGTCAAAGAAAATTGCAGTATTTGTTTCACTTATATTTTTATATGCATATTCTTATTAGTGGTGAAATTTCGGGATAGATATGTTTCAAACCAAGTTGCAATCAACTTTGTTAAAACCGATTCTCTATTTTTGAAGTCATGAATTGAAATGGTTTACCCCATAACATCCTGGAACCGCAACGGCTAGTTCCAAGGCCGACCCAGAACCGGCCTACCTCTTTTATTTTATTTTTTCCGTTTCATTATTTCTCTATCATATTCACTTGTTTTTACAAAAGTTCTCATTTAGGATACCACAATGGTCTACTTATGTTGGAATGTTCAACATTTTTTTTTGGCAATTTTGTTTTCTTGTAGAGTTTGGTTCGAACAAATTTAAAATTGGTTCTACCGAAAACCGATCTTGAAATTGGTTCAAAACCATTATAGTTGGAATTGGTCTTCCCGAGTAGAATTGACCGGTTCACGGCCTAGAATCGGGAAGCGAATTAGTCATGGCCGGTCCACATATTTTTACCCAAGAAACTAGTCCATAAGGCGATTTAGTTTGGTTCTCTGGTTGAACCGGCTTGGTTGCTCACCCTTGCTCCTTGTCATTAACATATAGTGAATATGTGATTGGCTCTATTTAAGAACATTGCAGTGGGATTTCCATCCACCTTAATTAAATCAATCACTAAAAGAAGCAAAACCATACCAGTTAACCGGAGACTATCTTTTCTTAAGAAATTATGCATAATGCATGATACACTTAGTTTTTACACTAAAAGTTTGTACATACTTAACATCTCTATATTCAACTTGAATATCAACAATATGATAATTTTATTTTAACATTGTCAATTTTTCCAAAAAGAAAACATAATGCGAAATACTTACATATACAATAAAAATTACGATTACTTAACCGAAAAAATTGTAGCGGTTGATTGGAGTGTTAGGGATTTCTAGCTTAGGAGCTAGAGATCACTCGTTTGAATCCTACAAATTGCGTGCAAACTACTCGGGGAAAAGCTATCTTTGCTAGCCAAAGGCCTAAACTTAACCGGTTTACGGGTTTGCAGAATAATTCATGACTTACTAGGTAGATGGGTCTCAATGCATGTATCCTTAGATTATAAAAAAAAAATTGTCCTCGCTTTATGTGGTAATTTTTTCATGCATTATTTCTCATAAACTAGGTAGTATTATGCAAAAGGTCCTTGTCAACTTAATTATATAGGGAAAGTACCTAATGACTTTAATTAGTTTTAACATTTTCGGATAGAAATTTATGACAACCTTTTCAAATAATCTGAATATATACATGCATATATATAAATAAATAAATATGTGTGTGTGTGTGTATCCTCATATTCATGGAGATAGGAGTAATTTGACATTCTAATCTAAGAATTATGGTTGGCAAAAGTATTGAAACAACTTCAAATTTTCCTTATGAGCCAAGGGTTTTTCTTTTTTCTAACTTAAAGAAATTATTTGAGGAGCTTTTTGTCAACAAATCAGTGAAAATATGAAAGATAATACTTATTTTAACTTAAAGAAATTATTTGACCAGCTTTGTTCAGCAGATATTTGGAATTTGCTAGACTTGAAAGATATAACTCTCGCGTATTATTACAATATATGAATTGCATCTTTCTTTCGACAAAAAGAAACTAACTGTCAAAACATTAATTGGATATATGGATCTCAGTTAACCTAAGTCTATTACGTCAATAAATAGTACACTATAAAGAATAGCTAATCTATATATGAAATAATAACATGGCTGTATTACCTTTCAGAGCTATTTCGATTTATATATCATTTGGAAAATTAAAGTTTCCTATAGCTTAATTGTAATGTTACTTCTATATTTTTAACATGATTTCATGACCTGCAAAAGGAACGGATTTTGGACTAATCAATATTTATCCATTAACAGTGGATCAAAGGATGAAATGACTGATTATGACTAGTACATTAATAGTAGGAAAGGATGAAAGGACCATTTGCCATGGCAAAGAAGGAAATGATGGATAATTCATCAATGTATGTCCACTCATGATGGAGGAAAGAATGTAGGCATGGACATTGGTGTGATTAGTCCAGTATAAGGACGACAATGCAAAGAATCATCTATTTATATACTCGGAATTGAATGGTGTTTAGTTAGGGCCTAAACTAAGGTTAGGTTAGCATCTTTATGTCACAATTATTGAGTTATCAACAATATGAAGATTTCATGTTAACATTGTCAATTTCTTGAGAAATGATCCATAATGCTTAATGCTCGTAATCTTTACAATAAATTATTATGCTTATATAGCCTCGGGATTAGCGCAGTTGGTTGGGGTGTCGGGGATTTCCATCTCATGAATTAGAGGCCGTTGGTTCGAATTCTACAAATTGTGTGCACACTACTCTCGGTTAGAGTTTCTCAGACAAGCCAAAGGCTTGAGTTTAAGCATTTTATGGGCGGAATGTTTCATAAGCTTCTGGATAAACGGGTCTTCATGCTAGTAGAGGAGGTTTCGACCAAACAAGAAAAAGAAGACAGTAGAGGAGGAGAAACTTGGGCATGAGATGCAATTGTTGGTAATTTAAAGGAAAACAATATGGGAATGCACTAATTAGCGAAAAAAGGATGCGGAAGCCAATTTGACCTCAACTTTATGTCGAACTATATTATGCTATGTTGGCTTAAGGAATGATTTTAAGAGAAACTTGCACGTAGATATGAATGGCTCAGCAAGTTGCATATTAATTATGGAGCCAGCGACTCACGAGTTTTAGCCAATGAGACTGTGGCGTGTAGCAACTTAGGGCCAAATAGGAAACGCCTTTGTAATTTGTCAAATATCCACTTTCAATGAGATTCTTTTTTTTTCTTAAGATTTATATTCATATTGACAGCGTTGTTCAGAATGATTTATATTCATATTTTTTTTGTCGACTTCTATTTGTTCTATTTGTTTTCACTTCTTAGGTACATTATTCTGTGTTTTGTTTTCCTCCAAAAAAATTGAAAAAGAAAATAAATTTATGAAAAATCATGTAACTCTACTTGTCAATAGTTGTATGGTTTTGAAAGCATAAAAAACTGCAATATTTGGAACATGAATGTTGGAAGTAAAGACTCCAAACGGACCCCAATCATTTGTGATGACTAGAATAAAAATGAGGGACCACGAAGAAATATCAGTTGTGACTCACAATCGTTTACCATATTAATTTTATTTAGTACGGAGTAGCAGTATTCAATAAAGCAAACTAGTTTAAAATTTAAACAAAGTACGAAAAGGTTTATTTTCCTTAGAAAATATGGTCTATCAATTCTAATAGAAGTTTCGCCTGAGCTACAATTGACTTTCCAATCTAACAATTAGCTTAGTTATAATGTTAATTCTATATTTTAAACATGGCTCATCGACCTGCGCAAGAAGCGGGTCTAAGATTGGTACCTAATCAATATTTTTCTTTCAACGGTAGAGGAAAGGATGAATAGGGCTAGTACATTAGCGGTGGGAAAGGATGCAAGCATGGATATCTCATCAATATCTGTCTATTAGTAATGGAAGAAAGGATGGAGATATGGACATTGGTGATAATGACCGGTCCATTGAAGGAACAATAATGTAGAAAATCATCCATTCCTATACTCGAGAAATTGACTGGTGAATAATTAAGCCCTAACTAAGCTCCATACTCTGTGCCGATCTCCTTTTTCTTTCTCGTGGTTTGGCTCTTTCTTGTGGCTCGAAATTGTTGGATATCTTATACTAGCCATCGGTTACAAAAGTTGCGAGGGCTTGGGGTTCAGAGAAATGTCATGATACTTGTCCCAGTAGGATCGGTTCCATGGACACCCGAGAACCGAGACCGGACTAGTAGTTCGGTTCTCGGGTGGATCCATGGAGCGAGTGAGCTGTTCATGTTTCTCATTTTGCGAAACCGATCCCTAGTGAGCTGTTCTCGGTTCTAGGGTGGAAGCCACCCGATAAACTTAGGCACGAGTATTAGGTCTCAGGCTTCAACCTCGATGGACCTAGACTCGTGTGTGGAAGATTTAGGCATCGACATTGCAATCTCAAGCTCGTGGACCCGGACATGAGTATTGGGGTCCCGAGCTTGACCTTGATGAACCTAGGCCCAGGCTTGGGAGCTAGAGATTCCGGTGCAGGGAGGATACAGACATGGCAATTGATGTTGCCGACATAGCAGATTCCCTAGGCAAGAATGCCTTAGATGCTCCACCACATAACACTATAAGCGTTATCGTCGACCCGAGATTGGACGGAGACCTTAGGGGTCTAGAGGAAATTGGAAATTTGTTGGGTAGGTAGGCTCAAGAACAAGCCGCTTTGTTGCCCAAGCCACCGAGGCTGCCGCCGCATCTTGCTAATGGAGCAAATGGGAACCAATGGAATGATAATGGCTCGTGACAAATACGTGAGGAGGCGTCAATCGATTCGGGGAGAACACCGAGGTAAGGCACACATTGATCAAGAAGGTGCCACGTGTCGGGGTAAATTATGGCGCTATTTCCTTCGGGAATAAGAAAAGCGCGGGAAAGAGCCACAATTAGAGCAGATTTCGAGATTATGAGCGGGATCGGAAATGATCATGCTATTTATAGACTTGCATTTGGCCTAATCTATTTCCGATACCTCCTAAGGGTTTCCGGGATCACGGTTCGGGTTTGGCCTTGGATGTGTGTGCAATAAGCGTAGTGTATGAGGGGCATGCATAGCAGGATGTGAGGAATTCCGTCCAACCTATCCCGCGCTCCGACGTGCGCGAATTGGACGTTGTTTGATCAATTCAGTGAAAACGTTGACTTTCTGTGCTTTGGGGACTTTGATCGCTTCGCCGACACTATTCCAGCGACCATTGACCTCGAGGTCATCGGCTTCCTGAAAAATATTTGTCAAAAACGTCGCATTTTTTTGTCAAATAAATGGAGCTTAAGGTTTTATATCTCGATTAAATGATTGGATACTACGAATCGTTACAAAAAATTAAACTTAAAAAATTTCGAACGACATTCTATTGGCGCAAGGGAAAAGTGTAAAAAAAAAGTTCTAAACCTATTGCATAGGTGTCAATTGAGTTCTAAACCTTTTCATTATGCTATTTGTTTTGTTCGAATTGTGCCAATCGGTCCCTAAACTTTTTGCATTTGGGCAATTAAGTCCATCCAGGTCAATTTTGACCGAAAATTGATGACATTACAATGACTGCAGAGGCGAGTGTGAAAAAGGCTTCAAGTCACCACTGGTGCAACTGGCATCTGACACCAAGGGCCATGTTGTACTTTGTATCACTATGCGTACGTCCATTTTCACTTACCATTGCCAAACTTTGAATTTCTAAAAAATAAAATGGTTTCAAAAAGACTTTATTAGCATAACAATATGTGAATGACCATAAAAATAACAGTATTTTATAAATCATAATTTCTTTAAAAAAGTAGACCTCATATCAATTTTTAGGAAATTATTATATTTTTGTGGGAGAAAATAAAATATTAGTTTTACGGTCATTCATAAATTGTTACATAAACAATTCTCTTCAAGAAAAGAACATTTCCTTTGTACGAAAGAGAAAGAGAGAAGAATAAAATCAGCTTTTTATCGACGTAATCACGAACCCCCCCCCAACTTTAAGTTCAATTTTAATTTTACCCTGAACTTTTTTTTCGTCTCAAAAATAAATCTCAACTTTATGTATAGTCATAAATCTGCTCCAAACTTATTTTTCTTTATGAAAAAACCCGAACTTTAGATGCAGTGTCAAATCTGTCCCAAATTCTTTTTGTCTAAAAAATACAAGTTTGCAATATACCTAGTGATCCAATCTCAACTTGACGTGATATCTTCACATTGAAAAAAAAAAAACAACTCGCATTAGCAAAGTAATAGGGTGATAGGTGTGGACCGACATGCCATTTTCTTGTGGATGAGAATTCTACACCAATAAAGAAACTCTCCAAAATAAACCCATTCTAAAATATTAAAATTAGAGACGATTAGTGAAAATTTTTGGATAAAAGGCTAATGGGGTCGAATTGAGATTAGAGCAAAAATCGGTGATTTTTTCTTAAATTAAAATGTTCGAGGTGGAATTGGGATTAAGCCTAAAGTTCAAGGTATTTTTTGGGATAAAGAAAGTTTGAAATAAATTTGAGCTTGAATTTAAAGTATGGAGATTTTTTTTTTAGATAAAAAAAAATCCGGAGTAAATTTGAGTCTTAATATAAAATTGTGAGTTTTTTTTTTATAGAATTAGGCTACTTTTTATCAAACAAAAAAGGCAGTTGTCAACATGCAAATCTCGAAGAAGAGACCTCGTGGAGAGCTCGAAAGAGTGAATAGATATTGTTAATTTAAACCATGGTATAAGGTCGAGATAGATATGGGGACATGTGGGGTCTAGACTAAAGTCACATTACATCAAAAGTCATGACTATTGTACTCGCCCCAGCTGGCATGCACTTCAATGAAGTGACTTCATTGCAGTCTCTGAAGACAATACAAGAAAAATCAAAGACTTATTCTCAAAGAATAGTCAAAGTATAATGATCTTCCGACCGACAGTGGCGGGCATCTTTGTTTAAATTTTATTTTAGCCCAGTGATGCCGTGGAGTAGTCTGCTACCGTTCAACTTCCTCTTTCTTCCTCGGCGTGGCATTTGGGTCGTTCTCAAGGTTCTAGATCGTTGGATCTCTGGTACTAAATCGTAGCCGTTGATCCCTCATCCTTTCTTGGGCACAGCCGTTCTTCCTCCTCCTCCAGTATCTGTGTCATCATTCTCTCTATCTCCGTTTTCTCGCTCTTTTGCTTCTGGTATGGAGAGATATGCTGTCAACAGGAATGAGATGGGATTTGCTAGCGTAATAATCTTTGAATATTTGTGAGAATAATAGAACATCGTGAGATATAAATTCTTAAAGAGTGAACCCCATAATAATACTTAATTAATTATTATTTTTTTGTGATCCAAAATAGATTATTAATATGCAATCTTATCAGTATATTAGAAATTGATCGGTACGGATTGCTTTTCAACTGCAAACGTCTAATTTTATGATTAGATCAGTTGAGGATGGACGCCCCCTTAAAATATAAGAAAAGTACTTGAGGATTTACTGACCAACCCCAAAGGGGTTTTTGGTTTTTCTGGATGCGACAAGAAAATTGAATTTTATGCACTAGTAACTAGATTATACTTATCAACCTAATTACAAGAAATGTGTGACTCATGACTTTATTGTTTTCACTTAGTCAAAATACTTTCAAACGGCGATGATGCATCTACCCAATCGCGGGTAAATTGACCTTTCCAACCTAACAATTTTGATGGGCATGTTTTGTCATGTGAGACCAATAGACGCATAGAAACTTAGCCAGCTAACATTCAACTCTATCCGAGGCCAACATGATGAATGCCCATTATACACTACTATTACTTTAGCATTATACTTATTGAGCAGCTCTCTCATGCAATTATTGAATATCTGTAGTACGATAATTTTTATGTTGACATAATTATTTTCTTAAGGAGCGTTACGGAATGCAAAATAAACCTATTCGTTTACTAAAAAACGTCATGCTTGCTCAATTCGAGGATTGGTGTAGTTGGCTAGGGCATTGCGAAATTTTCAGCTCGGAATTGAGGAATCTTCTGTTTGAATCCCACAAGTTGCGAGCAAAGCTGTTTTGGGGTAAAGCTACCTACACATTCCAAGGCCTGAGCCTAACCGGTTTTACAGGATGTTTCATTGGCTTAACCTCCACACCTGTAGATCTTAGCAAAACAATTGCTTACTCTAGGAGAATGCTAAATTCATATGGTAATTTTTTGTCTAGTATGTGCACTTATTCTCCATATATTAGGTAGTTCCTGTGCAAAAGGTCCTTATCAACTTAATTACAAAGAGAACGCCCCTGATGACTTTGTTTATTTTGTTAATAAACCTGTGAAAGTTCGAAATATGATACGTGAAAAGTCAAGACGTGTTCACCTAACGGTCAACGCTAATTAGATATTAGTGCATGACCACTTCACAGTGGAGGAAAGGGGGGAGACTTATTAGACATTGGTCCACGTTGGTGGCTTGATAGATGCGACCGACAGCGGACTTGCTTTATTTTAAATCGTTGGATCTCCAGAACTGAAGCTCACCCGTTGATTCGTCATCCTTTTCCGCACTCAAATCTCCTTCCCTTCTTCGTCTATCAATCGTTCTTGCTCTGTTTCGCTCTTTCTTCTCCTCGGCCAAACCATCCTTCCTCTTCTTCACTACCTGCTGCGCTTTTTCATCATTCTCCCTCTCTCTCTCTCTCTCTCTCTCTCTCTCTCTCCACGTTTTACCGCTCTTTCTTTCTCGAAAATAAGAAAAAAATCAAAGCAAAGTGTCGATGGATAATGCTGTTTCTATTGGGTGGGATGTCTTGAAGTGGGTAGTTGTTCCCGTCAAGCGCCAATTCGGATACGTGATCTCCTCCAAGAGCTACGCCCAGGATCTTCAGAAGTAAGTCGAGAAGCTGGCGTACGAGGCTGATATGGTCCACAATGACGTGGAAGTGGCCAGAAACAATAGCCGGGAGGTCTACAGTCATGTCACGCGGTGGCTGGCAAATGCTGAGCAGGCCTTGAAGGAGGCGGGAGACCTGCTGGGCAACTTCGAAAAGGCGAACAAGACTTGTTGCTACGGGAGTCTTCCCGAACCCTGTTGTCGCTATCAATTCAGCAGGAAGGCCAAGGGCAAGATTGAGGGCATTCAGCGACTCGCTCAAGAATTTAATGAATTCAAGGGTATTTCCTTCGGTGGTCCTGCTCCAGGGAATGTGGCTGCTTTGACTCCGACCAGGAGAGAAGGTAAAGATGTCGTCCAGTCGACCATCTCGATGGCTTCAGCTTCTTTTGCCTCGATGTCAATTAAGCTTAAGGACGACGGCATGGTCCAATCCAGACAATTGATCATGCAGGAGATCATGGCTGCTCTTGCTGAGAACAACAATGGCGTGGTCGGGATTTACGGAATGGGCGGGGTCGGCAAGTCCACCCTATTGGAAGACGCTGAAAGGAAGATAAAGAAAGCGAAGTCCTTTGATTGGGTCGCTAAGGCCGACGTGTCGGAAAATCAAGACATCAAGAGGATTCAAGGAGAGATTGCGCACGCGTTGGACCTGGACATAAAGGATGTCGAGTATGTCAATTCGCGAGCAGAGCGTCTGCGCACGAGGTTGGAAAATGAGGTGAGGGAGAAGAAGAAGGTGCTCATAATACTGGACAACCTGTGGAAAGGGCTTGACTTGAAATCAGTTGGCATTCCTTGCGGACACGACAACAAAGTCATAGGATGCAAGTTGTTGTTGACGTCAAGATTCCAAGATGTTTTGTGGAGGGAAATGGGCTGCGATAGGGACTTCCTCCTCGATGCGCTGAAGGAGGAAGAGGCAAAAAGATTGTTTGAGCGGACGGTGGGCGACAAAGTTCATCATGATCCGTTCAAATCCTTGGTGGATGAAGCACTCCACAAATGTGCAGGTTTGCCTTTCCTAATTATTGCAATGGCGAATGTTTTTAGAGACGCTGATTTTTGTGAATGGAAGGATGTTTTGAGACAAATCGAGATGTCTACAAACAAAGGAATCAGTGAGAGGATAAATCAGATGTTGCAGTTGAGCTATGATCGTTTCAAAGGGGAGGATGGCAAGGAGGTGAAGTCATTGTTACGGCTGTGCGTTGTTTATGGTGTCTCTAAGCCCTCTCTTGAAAACTTGGTGAGGTACGGCGTGGGTTCAAGGTTGTTTGGAGAAGATAGCAGCATGGAAGAAGTGAGAAACAGGTTGAGCTCACTGATCCGAACCCTGAAAGCCTCCTCCCTTTTGCTAGGAGACGATGAAGATGCTGATGGTTTCAAAATACACGACTTGGTTCGTGGATTTGTCATGTCTGTCGCTTCAAGAGATGACCCTCTTCTCGTGCTGAGAGAAAATGATAAGTCGGTGACAGAGTTGCCAAAGGACAAGCTCAAAAGTTGTACGGCGGTATGCTTTCCCTACGTCGATATGAAGGAGCTTCCCGAAGAGTTAGATTGCCCCAAAATGCGGATCTTTTTGTTGTTCACAAACAGTGAATCTCTTAAGGTCCCATATTCATATTTCAACACTATGAGCAAACTCATGGTCTTACATCTTTCTCAGGTACGTCTCACTCGTTCACCTTCGTCGTTCCAGTCCTTGGAGCACTTACACACACTATGTCTAGATGGTTGTTCGTTAGAGGATGTAGCCATGATTGGCGAGCTAAAAGGGCTGCAGATTCTCAGCTTTGTGAACTCCAAAATTCAAAGATTGCCAAAAGAAATTGGCCAATTGGTAGAGCTAAAGTTGTTAGACTTAAGCAATTGCTCACGACTTGAGATAATTGAACCCGGTGTGCTTGGAAACTTGATGAAATTGGAGGAGTTGTATATGGAGAATGGCTTCGATCGGTGGAATACTGTGGAGCAAACTCCACCAACTAATGCCAAGCTTATTGAGTTGAATAACTTGAAGAATCTTTGCACTTTGCATGTGTCCATTCTCGATCCAAGGATGCTCCCAGATGATCTAAACGTCGAGAAATTAACCAAGTACAAAATCCAGATAGGTGATGTGCGGCGCTGGCCAAGCCGCAAAGGATTGAGCACGCTGCAGCTTAAGTTGGATCCAACAAGCGATCTTCTTCAGAAAGGATGCATACAAACTTTGTTCGGCAAAAGTGATGATCTATTTTTAGACGGATTAAATAGAATTGAGCAAAGTATTTGCGTGTTATCACAAGGAGGCTTTCCAAAATTAAAGCACCTACACATCGAGAATAGTCCGTCCATCCGTTATGTCCTCCAATCGCCATCACATACAGATTTTAAGATTTTGGAGTCGTTACTTCTCAAGAATCTCATCAACTTGGAGAAGATATGCAACAACCATATCTCCTCCAATTCCTTTGGTGCATTAAAGGTAGTACGAGTTGAAAATTGCAACAAGATGGAAGTTTTGTTTCCTCTTTCATTAGTGAGAGAACTTCCACAGCTTGAAGAGATCCGAGTTGTCAAGTGCCACTTAATGCGGGAGATCGTAGAAGTTGATGATTGTCGCAAAGCTGAGTTGCCGAATTTGCGGGTATTGGAATTGCGTGACTTGCCAAATATCAAGAATTTTGTCGCCGACGGGACGGCTCCTTCAAGTAGTACATCAAATGACCCAGTTGGTCCTCAAGTTGCATTCTTCAACGGGCAGCAGGTAACTTTATATCAAAACAATATGGTATTCGTTGATCTTTTGTTCATTTGGTAATTAGATGTGACATAGATTATTATCTTTATTCATTTTTTTTCGGTTCATAATCTGCTTAATTACCTTATCCCAGTCATGCCTTCTCTGTAGTTGCATAAAGCAATCTTCTGTTACTCTTCATTGCGTAGAAGTCTAGTTAATAGAATGAAATCCATGTAAATTTAGATTGTGATAGGACTTGAGTTATTTTCAGCTTACATGCGGCAAGTAAAAAATATGATATCTAGATGACATAGGTAGAAATCAATACGAAGAATGGGCAAGGGGATTGGGTTTTCAAATAGTGGCAACCATGCTAATCTAATTGATGCACGTCTTTTCCCTATCGTGTGTTTCAATAAGCACTTAGTCATTGCATAAATCCCACAAGTATAAACGCACACAATTACACGCATGTTCATACTTGCAAAGCATATAACAGATATCGATATATGTAAGCACTTTTGGCATAACAAACATAAATCTTCATTGCGTTTTTTTCCTCATTTTTCCTTATTTATATTGGAAATTTTGAACTCATTGTAAAAAATCACGTGCAACAAATAGGTGGAAATTGTAGTTAATTGTTTAACAATTTTTTAGTGTAGTAGGTAAGCTGTTAAATTGTTATTGTTAGTAAGAGAAGTATACTAAGGATAAACAGTGACAATTATCATTGAAGTTGATGGTGGAGTTCAAGAATCGGGCAATATATTAGTTCGCAAGTTATTAAACAATTAACTACAATTTCCACATGAGCTTACATGGAGAGAAATTTAAGTTGCCATTATAGATTTATCAAGTATGAAAGGAAATTAGCTGCGTCGCCAAGCGGCTTAGGTGGATGCGAAGGCTTCAAAAGGAAGTTACTTGCAGTAACTGAACTTTTATGATAGTAATTTCCCGTATGAAGTACTAAATTACTTTTTCAAAATTGCTAATTCCCCTTATTCTTATAGCATAATAATTTACTTCTCGTGATTGAAACTTGCCTTGTTGATCACTTCACGAGATGTCGCCCTTTGTTAGTAAATTCCCTATATCTTTCGTGGTAGTAATCTGCATTGTTAGTTGTTGTTGGGGTCGTAGAGTACCTTTTCTGATTGTAAATTAGCCTTTGCTTATCATAGATTTTTTTAAATGCAAAAATTATCCTAAAGTCTGTAAATTTTCTTCCGCAACCATTTGTAATAAATTGCTATAGCACGTATGCTGATGGGTCTATACGTCAGGTTTCAATCCCATCCTTGGAGTCCTTGACAATGGTTGGACTTCCCAATCTGGAAGATATATGGACCGACGAATCTCCATTGGGGTTGAGCAGTCTCCAATCTCTTGAGGTCTCTTCATGCAAATCTCTCTCAAAGGTCATCAACTCCAGGTCACTGATAAAACTACGCAAGCTACACACTTTAAAGGTACAAGATTGCGTTGCGGTGCAAGAAATTTTTGACCTCGACGGACTGGGCCACGGTGCGAATATTGAGATTCTTTTTGAGCTAGACGCCATCTATATAAGCGGATTACCAAGCTTGAGGTGCATATGGAACAAGAATCCTTGTGGAATTGTGAGATTCCATAGTTTAAAGCAATTGAAGGGGTCTAACTGTAACAACCTCGAGTTTCTGTTTTTCCCATCCATGGTTCAATCTCTCCCACAATTGAGAGAACTAGATGTAAAAAATTGCAAGAAGATGGGCACGATCATTATGGAGGATGAAGGGTCGGGATTAGAAACATCAGCAGCTCTAGTATTCCCGATGTTAACCGATTTATCCGTTCGACGTTTGGAAAGTTTGACGTGCTTCTCTCGTAGAACGTGTAAGATTGATTTTTTCTTTTTCTGGTTTAATCATTAAAGTTCTTCTTAAATTAATTCATCCTTGCAATACAAAAGATGGCGTTCCTTTCATCTAATTGAAAATCATTGACAGGTTCACGAGAAGCTTGGAGTGAGGATCGTGTCAAATCAGGCTACACTACCCTCTTCAATCAAGAGGTACGTAACAAATGCTACGTTTGAATCTTAAATATAATAAAAATCCAATGATTGCATCAATTTTATGTGCATAGCACTTTACGAGTTTACATGCTGTGCATTTCAAGTTGCCACATAGCGTTACAAATAATTGGCAAGTTTCAATTCACATCAAATTGATTGCCAAAGCCCACTTCGGTTAAAATTGATTGCGTTCCGCATAATCACCGCATCATAAAAGCTGGATAAGCCAAAGTAGAGTCACTCTTCAAATGAAGAGTATAAAGTAGAGTCACTATACATACAAAAGTTGGATACTTAATCTCCAGTGAGCTCAATTGTCAATTCTAAGATTACGTGATTAAAGTCACTCCTGGTAACTATATAGTAAAAGATTTTGTTATATAGCGATGTCACTGGAGAACACAATATTTTTGAATTTTACTATAAAATTTATGTGTATTAAGTTCGTATCAATTCGTGTCATTTTCGGATTTGTCAAATAATCATTTGCAAACATGTTAATTCATATTATAAATTTCCAGCCTTTCAATTCTTATGTTTTTTGTTATTGTAGAATTCTACTAGTCCTCACAGCGTGTGCTATTTTTTTTGGTTATTTTGAAACTCGATGGATGGATGAATTTCATTTTCATGGTAAATGCAAGTAGCATTACTCGAGTGACGAAAAACAGATCATGCTACCCTCTTGTTAATATGATATGGACTTTAACGGAAGTAATGATGTCCTTGACATAATTCAGGTATATTTTGGAGAAATTAAAGATTATAACTTAATAAATTGCAATATTATTTATATCGCACGTGTTTAATTTGAGTAAATTAGTAAAATTAATACAAACCTAACAAGCTAACAAACAGAGTATGGGGGATAATACACTAATTTTGAAGTTAAACTTGTCCAAAATGAAACATTGAAACTACTTCTAGTAAAATGAAAAAGGAAATTTGCTAATATGGACAAATCAAACAAATTTGAGGAATATCGTCCTTTTTGTTTTCAAATATTTCATGTTGTCTTTTGAACTGTCCTTAAAAAACATGGAGAGGCTACTAATATGTCAAAACATAAACAGAAAAGCTTTGGTATGACTTGTCAAGATGAGGATGCGGCCACAATGGATAGACCAAGATTGTTAGGACCACCGCTTCTTCCATATGTATTCATGAACTTTTCAAACTAACATAATCGCTAATTTCGTGAGCGATACCGCAGGTTGCGTTTCCTAGCTTGGAGACATTACACATCTGGTATATGGATAGTATTGATATAATATGGGACAATCAAGTTGCTGCGGAGTCTTTCCGCAAACTAAAGTCACTCAATGTTTATAGCTGCAACAAGCTAGTGAATATTGTTCCTTCTTACATTCTTGGACGGCTCAAGAGCTTGGAAAGTTTGGGGGTAGAATCATGTGCTTCGCTTGAAGTTGTTTTCAAACTGCAGCCATTGAGTCCTCGAGATGGACATCCCATTGCTCGTTTCCCGTTAAAAAAGTTGAAGTTAGGGGGTTATCAAAGCTAAAGCATGTATGGGATAAGGAACTTCACAGTCAAGTCAAATTTCAATGTCTCCGTTCCGTTACCATTTCCAGATGCGGGAGCCTCACCTCTCTGTTTCCAGCCTCAGTAGCTAGAGATCTAATGCAACTTGAGGAGTTGAAGATCGATGGATGTGGTGGCATTGTGGAACTCATCGAGAAGGAAGGATTAGTTCCCAGGGATTTGTTCCCTAAGTTAGCCTCCCTCAAGCTTTACCAGCTACCGGAGTTGAAGTGCATCTGCACAGGAACACATGCTTTACGTTGGCCGGCATTGAAGACCTTGGAGGTGGATGGCTGTAACAAAGTGGAGATACTTGCTTCGCAACCTGAGGATGGGATGCCACTTCATAAACAACCTCTCTTCTTGATAGAAAAGGTACGACCCAAGATTTTTTTATTAATTTTTTTTCTTGCTGCTTCCACGGTAGATATTGGAAGTGATGGTTAAGGTCATAACCAATCATCTCATACAAGTAGCTATACATACGAACATGTATAGTTTTTACTGACTCTCCTTGAACCCATAGAACTATTAAAACCTGGGAACATCGTTAGTTCTTCAAGCATTTTTTGAACATTCTTGTGGATGTCTGATGTAATAAATAACCGTGGATTTAAAAATAGGTTTAGGCTAATTCCGATAGTTCATCTCTCTCTTAAGTACCACGAAAATTTGAAATACGTGGCATGTGTGTTATATAATTTGGACTTTGTAAAGATTCCTGGTTTTATGCTAAAAACGGAAAGATGTGACATTTTTGTTGAGATCAATCTCTGCAATTTGTGCGATTGTAGGGATTTGCTTGAGTGCAAACATGGAATGTCGGGATTTACTTGAGTGCAAACGTGGGTACAACAAGTCAAATGTTAAAGATCAATGATAATGTCTATTGCATGGGGTGCATTACCTTCCGTTGAATTGCATGAGACACAACATCTTAAAATGCAGGGCTTATAACATAATACACGAACACTCTTTTAACTAAGCTGGTTTTAGATTCTGACTTGACTAATTTCTCAGGGCGCATTCTCAAATCTGCAAGAGTTAAAATTGGATTTATATGGAGGGATGGAGATATGGCGTGGGCATTCTCATGACGGAGAGTCCTTCTGCAAGGTTAGAGTTCTCGAGCTTCATCATTTCTCGAAGGAATCTGCAATATCCACATTTCGTCTTGTTCAGAGTTTAACCAACTTGCAAGAGCTGGTTGTACGCAATTCTGATATGGAAGAGCTGAGCAACATTGTGGAAGCCAAAGAAGGCCCAAGGCACGAGCTAAAAGGAATACCACCATTTTCCAGATTTTTTCAACATCTCAAGACTCTAGATGTGTCATTTTGTGATGGGTTATCAAAGATGTTCACACCGACAATAGCTGGAAATTTGGTGGAACTGACGAAATTGAGGATAAGTAAATGCGAAATGTTGACAGAAGTCATTTGTGACGACGGAGGTGAGGAGGGGCTTGTGGTGGCTTTCAATCAATTGAAGCATATGGAGCTTGATGGGTTGGCGAGGCTGAGATGTTTCAGCTCAAGTAAATGCACTTTAATGTTCCCACTCTTGGAAGATGTCATTGTGAGTGGATGTCCCAGCATGAAGTTCTTCTCTGAGGGACCAATAACGGCGCCAAAGTTGGCGAGAGTACAAGTCTCAATAGAAGCGTGGTTTTGGGAGGAAAACCTCAACAGCACCATCCAAAATATGTCTAAAGAAATGGTATGCATCGTTTATCAAATTCTGTTCAATTAGATGGTCTTGTTGCGTTTTTTCTAACTAGAAGTTTACATTTAACGATGCTTTTTCAAACAGGCTACGGTTGCCGGTGTAAAGTTTATGCGGCTATCTAAGTTCCCTGAGCTAATTGAAAAATGGCACAGCGAACTTATTCCCATCAAGCCTTCTTGGCAATTACAGTCACTGGTGGTGGATAAATGTCCATCATTTACTAACGCTGTTCCATCCAGATTGATACCTGTTTTAAACGAAGTGCAAAGATTGCAAGTGCGCGATTGCGAGTCGCTAGAAGAAGTATTCAATCTTGAAGGGCTGGAGGGGGTGCGAAGCACTCGGGTGCTACCTAGCTTACAAGATCTAGACTTGGTCAACCTACCAAAGTTGCGGCGACTATGGAACAACCATCTTCAAGGGACGTTGCGCTTCGATATGATAATGGGTCTCACCCTTTATAAATGCAGCAACTTGAGACATGCTTTCACTCCATCGATGGCTCAATGTCTTGCCAATCTATGGTGGATGGAAATAAAGGAGTGTAGTCAAATGGAAGGAGTGATCGCAGAGGAAGAAGGGCAGGGAAGCGCAGTGGAGACGATTACATTCTCGCATCTTGATCAGATGAAGCTGGAATGCTTGCCCAATATGACTAATTTTCTCTCAGGGAAGAACCGTCCGCTGGAATGCCCCAAATTAAGAGAGCTGACCATCGCCTACTGTCCCAAGATGAGAAGCTTAGCTTGGCAACCTTTGAGGGAGATAGACCACCGCACTCCTTCACTTTTTACTCCGGAGGTCAGTCTTCTCTTTCTTTATCCAATGCTTTTGATGTTTAAAATTAAACATCTTGTCAAATGGAAGCACCAATGGAAGTTGCAATGCGACATCCGCTTTTTTTCTTTCATTTGTTTTTCCCTCCGAAATCCTCAACACGCCACACAATGTCATCAGTCAAGGATAGGAAATTGGTTACCCATTACAAATTGATTAAACTTAAATTTTAGATAGCTGTCACCACTAACTAAAACTTTATAATTTTAAACCCATTCTCAAATCGGATAAACTGAAATCTTCCCAATCACTGAAATCAAAGATAAAGAAGCATGAAACTAGTCACCCGATTTTTTGGTAGGGACAAGTGGCAATAGCGTAATTCACGACCAAATGAAAATTCCATACGGGCTCTTAAGTGAACAATTCATAGCAGCTCAGACAATCGTTTCATTTTTCTTTTTCGTATTAGAATCTATTTTCGCATAACATGTTTTATTTGTTCACGAAGACTAGTTGCATTTTCCCGGGGATCCTCGTTAGTGTGAGAAACCTGCCTTCAAATTTCTTGTCACGCGAAATTTTTTAGAAAATTGCAAAAGTATTCATGTGTTATTTGAGATCGTCGTTTCGTTCTTTGGATCATAATTCAATGAAATGTTCTCCTATCTTTTTCGTGCATGAGTATTAACGGGTGGTACAGGCCGTAAGGTAGCTTATTTTGTCGCACCGCACGCGGCCTTAGTCATCAGTCCATTAAAATGAAAGCATCAAGAAACCCCTCCTTGATTGTGTCACTAACAAGTTCTAGAATGTTGTGATTTGTGGGAGGAAAGTAAGTTCATAATTCAATGTCATCAAATTTATGGTGTCATTTTTCCAAATATGGCAGGTACAATTTCCTGAGCTTCATCGATATTTCTCTCTCACATGGAAATTTTAAGCAAAATATGGATGGATAGTCCTCGAGATACTCTCACTTTTGAACATTTACGAGAAGTGAAGGTTGAGAATTGTAAGAGCCTTGAAAATCTATTTCCGCATTGGGTGGCTACAAGTCTATACCAATTGAAGGAACTTCGAGTGGAGTTTTGTGCAATCAAGGAAATAGTCGCAAGTGGGGATAACACTCCACACTCCACTACTGCTCAAGTACTTTTCCCGCAATTAACCTCTCTGGAGTTCCATGATATGCCACAACTCGAGAGTTTCTGCCCTGATTTGCCTACTTTGAACTGGCCATTCCTGAAGGAATTGCGAGTGACACATTGTGACAAACTGAACATGTTTCCTTTGGTGGCAACCATGAACAAGTGGCCTCGGAGAGATGATCATCAGGACATTTCAGACCAAGAGACACACTCTTCATTTGAGAGGTATGACTACCACTCTTCTCCCTTCGTTTCTACTTTGTTCTTTAAAGCATTTAGTAATCTTATGTTCACTATATATTAATCGTATCATGATACTAACATGGTATCCCTTGCCTATCAGTTTGTCGATAATACAAGATATTTCTAATATCATAAGTATACTTTTCGTTTGGGGACACTTATGAGATATTCCATTATCTAAAATTACAAAATAATTGCAGATTTTTTTAGAACATAAGATATTCCTTAACTAATCTAATTAAATATAATGTACTTGGGAAGGTCAATGAGAACTTGACACTAGGTCCTCTCTATTGTTCTCACGTTTCTCACCATTGAACTTTTCTTTTCTTTTTTATTTTGTACAATCTTTAAAAAAACATACTCTTAATTTCATTTTAGAAATAAAAACATTGGAACCCTAATTCACCGTAGTCTTCTTTATTCTTTAATTCACCCCGTTATGTTCCACGTCCATTGTATACTAAGGAAAACTCGCAGCCCCCTTACTTATAGTTTTTAGACAGCGTAACGAACCCCATATGTTTTAGTAACACTATGTGTCACGCCCGACTCTCGAGCTCGCGACATCCCTACCAAACTCGCCACGGGTCATGAAAGATAGCGTCCCGGGCACACTATCGACCCTACTTACTTATGGCACATGCGGAAATGTGAACTCTCCCAAACAACAATTACCATGGGATAGCACAAGTAAGAAAAATCAACTCAATTATCAAACAAAAGACAATTCCATTTCCTTAACCAAAGTAGAAGAGTCTTAACTCACAAGTTACCAACTAACATATACAACCCCATACTTCGGGCGGCTCACTAGAACCTCAAAAACATACACGGTCGGGTAAGGTTAAGCCATCATCTACTCCCAAAAATCTGCTCTAACACTCAAGCCCTAACATCCATGGGCTTCATCACTTGGGACCTGAAATGGTTAAACAACGGGGTGAGAAATAAATCTCGGTGAGTCAACGCCTTAAGCTCGGCTAGGGCGTTGATTCGCTCGAACGTCCTAACAACCATTCACAACCTCACGGAAGCGGGTATCTCAATCACATGCAAGCCCACTCTTCTACAACCACACATAAAGCAATGCGAGATGACTTAGCGATCAAACTAACCAATCAATCCATTGGTAAACCATCACTTCAATTGCATGCACGGGACACCACACGTAGTCCATTTATTATCGGGAATCGACCCGTAGGTCCAAGACACTAGTCGGTTGGTGCTCTCTGGCGGGACCGGGTATCATCCCTTTTCTTTTGGTTATGGCAATCGATAGTCCCCCTGGTACCCCGGGTAGGACATATATGATATCGTCCCCTGGTACCCCCGGGCCGACGATAAATATCCCCCTGGTACCCCGGGACGGATAATAGGTATCTTGGATATCGTTCCCTGGTACCCCCGGCCAACGATAAATATCCCCTGGTACCCCGGGGACGGATATAATAGGTATTTTGGGTATCGTCCCCTGGTACCCCGGCCGACGATAACCATCACATGGCTATACTAAATACGCCAATCCGTCTAGTAAGTTCATTATTTGCCCTTATAGGCGGATGCTCGCACACATGCGCACAATGATCGGGCCCAAGGCCATTTTCTTCCCAAATATAGTCATAGAAAGGTATAAATTAATCGCTAAACTGCGTACGAATAATTGGGCCATTTGCCTTCGAACCAAGCATCCAATTCACCAATGGCCAATCAATATGTTCAATCGGACAATCGATTTAGACGATCGATTCAAGCAAGCCAATAAATTCAACCATGAATAATTGATTGGATTATGTGCAATTAAGCTCAATTCAACGAGACAATTTAATATTAGTCGATTCGATTAGTCAATCGATCGTACGCTCGTCTCTAGTCTATTGTTCGCTCTCGATTTAACAGTAACAATCATCCAATCGATCAATCAAATCCGATTAGCTATAGAATCCTAGCTAATCGGACTAACTTAAACAATTAGGGCCATTTAACCTAAACCAAGTTTTTAGCCTAAACCGGCCCTAATCGAGCTACCTAAACACCTAATAATCTAATTAAGCTAGTCCAAACGTAATTAACGACCTAACCAAGGATTAGGGGTCGACTCACAATTTAACTAGCTCGGGCGGTCTCAACTCGAGCGGCGAAGACACGAACTCGGCCCGGCCCGAGCGACGACGATCGGCGACTCGCGGCCCGTTCAAACTTAAGCTACGGGCTTCCAAACTTGGACCAAGGCGGTCCGAGGAGGCGACAACACTTCGGGACAGCGGCACGAGACTCGGGGCGACGGCTGGTGGCCGGGCAGCGGCGGCGGCGGTGAACAGTGGCGGAACAGTGGCTGGGCGAGAGGAAAATAGAGCGAGAACAGTGGCTTTGGGGGCTGTTCTTGGGGGTTTCGGGTGGTGCAAGGACTGGGGAAAGGTTTGGCCACAGTCGAGGGTCTCGGGGAAGCTTTAGGTGGCGGTGACGGCGCCGGCAACGGCCGGAGGAGGCCGAACGGCGGCTGGGCAGAACCGGCGCCCAAAAACAGAGGACTCGGGGCGAGAACAGGGGAGGCTGGTCGGGGCTATCTCGGGCTCTACGGGCGGCGGCCGGCTTCCAGCGATCTTCCTGGGTCGACTAAGGGTGGAGGGCGACGGCTTGGGGTGGTTGGCGGGCGATGGGTCTAGGCGGAACAGTGGAACAGCCGCGGCAGCCCGGGCGAAAGCGGGGCAAGTGGACTCCGGTTCCGTTGCGGGGTTGTCGGGCGGCTTCGGGCGGCGCACGGCGGTGGGACGGCGTCTAGGGGTCGAGGGGAAGATGACGTGATGGCCGGTCGTGATCGGAAGTGGCCGCAAGGGTGGTCGGGCTCGAACAGCCCACTTGGTTCCAAAACAGAGGCGGGCGCGCGGGCGGGGCTTCGGGCGGCTGTCCGGCGGTGCTCGCGGCGAGATGGCGGCGCGGAGCGACGACGATGGTGGTACGGTGGTGGACGAAGGAGGCTGAGGGTGGTCGGAGGTGATGGCTCGCAAACAAGAAGAAGAAAGGAGGAGGATTGTGTTCGGTTCGGGGGGGGTCGGGCGCAACAAAGAGGAGGAAGAGGAAGCGAGACGCGTGAGAGAGAGAGAGAGAGAGAGAGAGAGAGAGAGAGAGAGAGTTGGTAGGTTTGACTGGTGGTTGGGGAATTAATGAAGGTGGGGCCCACAAGATATTTTAAATATCTCGTCTTTTAGTGAATTATTGGAGCGCAATTTGGTAATCCGATAAATTGAGGCTGAATGGATTTTTGGCTCAACCGATCGGGAATAAAATGTGGATTTTCATGGGTTAGGCTCGGTCCAAAATAGGTCTAGGCGCGAGGATTAGAAATCCTAAGTCGCGGTGACCACGATTTCGAGACCCAATCGAAATCGAACGACGTTCGGAAATCGTCCAAAATTCGTCACTTTGATCCTTGCGATCCGAATTTGCATCGACTAAAATTTAATTCTCTTCCTTTTTATTGAATTCGGGAAAAATACATAATTTGAATTTCCAGGCGTCACAACTCTCCCCACCTTAGGAAATTTCGTCCCCGAAATTACGATGCGGTCATGATTCTTCAAAAGATACGAATAACTTCTCTTCATAACTTCCTCATTCTTTTCGGTTTCTCCTTCGGTTTCATGGTGTTGCTAAATCACTTGACCAACCGAATCGTCTTGCTCCAAGGCAATTGCTCTTTCCAATTCACGATCCCGACTGGCCATTCCACATATGCGGCTCGCTCATCTAGCTCATTCTCTTCATAACTTAGCACGTGAGTGGGATCCGGCCCGTACTTCCTTGGCATTGACACGTCAAACACATTATGCACTTGAGTCGGCCTCGATGGTAGTGCAAGATGATTAGCCTGATTTCTAATCCGCTCCGGGATCTCAAAAGGATCAACGTACCTAGGCCGAATGAGATGTCCCTCTCTTAGGCGACATCTTCAAGATACTAATTTACTTATCCATAACAACTGTCACAATTCCGTATCTCCGGTCTGTTCCTAAAGGTTCGAGTTGTATATCTTTCAAAGATTCAACTTGAGTCGTCACCCTCCGAATTTGCCATCCAATCCGAACATCGCATATTTTCTTGTGGCCATAATTAACCACCAAATCAGCCATCCCTCTATACCAATTGATAATCCTTGACCAACAACGGACATAACCTATTATTGCATCCCTTCTTGTTCCACGGATGCCACTTACAACAAACACTAATGGCAATTTGAGCATTCTATTTAAACAGGACCAAGTCGACTTTACGATTGGTCTCTCTACCATCACTTCGAGATTTGGAATTACCTAACTTGTTAACTCTTGAAACATCCCGGGACTCATCCATCTCAAACCCTCAAACAAACCGAGAGTTGGACTATCCATTCCGTCGAGGCGGCTCGGTTCACAAACAAGCCGACAAGTCGAGGGCCACTTTGATTATCTCGGTTTAGGGTTGGAATCACCCGTTCCTTAACCGATGGTACAATCAAACACTATCGAGTTCACCTCTCATGACCAACTCAAGTTGATGCGGGATTGGTTACGTCTCGACCCATATTCTTCCAACAACACGTCACATGGCCTAGGGTGATCAGCCTTCGGCTAGTGCGCGATTGGTACGGGGTTCTAGTACAAATCGCCCTCTACTAGATCCATGGCCAGCTTGTTTACCGATTCGTGCTTGATTTAAGGTCGTCACCTCTATCAACAAGCACAATCGATTGGCAAGTCAAGCTATGGTCCAAGTCGAAAGCAATCTCAAATCTCTCGGTGGCCCCTCAACTTAGCCGTCATTCGTAAATAGTCCGAAGTCCAAGTAAAACTCTTGCGGTCCTTATCTCACTCAACTTTGTGACCTCTTCAAGCTTTCGCTGCGTACTACGATCATTTGTCTTCCTTAATTGCCACATCTCGCAATCTCAACCTTTTATCGATTGGCACCAATTCTAACGACTTACAGAGCTAACTAGCAAGCCTCATTATACCGTAAACTCATAGCTTGCCCTTTCGAACTCTTCCCGTTCGTTCCTGCAATTTCTCATTCCTCATATTTGTCTAAGGCTCCATCAATTAAGGTCCGTCGATAAGACAATTTGCAACACCTGTAAAGCATCAAAATTTTTCCTGAGCATCATCTTCGGCGGCAACAAGGAACCAATCTTTAGTTGCGGATTCGGATTGCCGCTATATGAGCTTGACAACCGCTTTTCCCTTAAAAAGAGTTTCACTATCTCGGCCTTCGCAAGTGCCAATCGGGGATAAAACAAGCGGACAAAATCCCCATCAAAGTTGGTGCCAAGAGGTCCACAAATCATGGGATTTATCTTCACAGTGTGATCATCGTGTACATAAATCGACGGTGCTTATAGAGTGTGCTTATGTGTAGTCGGCGGCCTATTGATAAATATGATGTCCCCGTCCATAATCCTGCGATGAACAACTTGACTAGACCTCAAGGAAGTATGTTCTTTGGAACCCTCTCTAAGTTGATACATAGTGAACCATCTTTGTATGCCAACATAACTCCTTATCGACCATGACTCGCATATAAATCATGTTATACATGTTGACATTCTCCTCAAAGGTCATCTTCTACACCATCTCACTATAAATACCTATTTCATTGACCTTCTTAACGGCGTCACCAAGTGATCACACTGCGAGAGGAAAGTCTTGAGTCCTTTTCGATAAAGAACGTCTTCATTTGTCAAGTCATGCTTTGGTAGCAGTAGTTGAAGGTTCTTTACCAATCCCATAGCGTATATCGGTATCTCGAGATGCCTCTGCAATACTTGCATCATCAATTGGGGTCATCGACCAAAATAAATACCTTAATCTTATTGAGGTTTCGCACAATTTTGGACTCATCCTCTAGAAGTATCGGTTACCCCAATTTCATATCCACAATTCCTTCAAGTGGGATACTCATTGACTTCTATGATCAAGCTGAATTCTTACCTTTCTAGGCTTGGTCTATAACACCCAAAATTACGATCATAGTATCCTGTTACTCCTCATCCATAATAGAATTGTTCAACCCAAATGCTTCCGCCAATTCAAATTGAAGCCTTGAACTCCCCGATTCTCGCTAGCTTTCTTGCGCATCTTAACAATATCACAAATCGAAGTATTAACGAAAGTCGACAACTAAAACCATCAAAACACAATACCGGTTCAAGCTTAAATAATCCACAAAAGTACCGATCACCTTATTACAATCCATATTCATAAGTCGAGTTTAACAAAAAATCTTTTTTTTTCTCGACTAGTCGTGGCTAACACATATGCGGGGATATTTTACCACAAACGTCCTCCTCATGCTTAGGGTCGATTACGGAAATTCTATGGTACGTTTCCTCCTGGTGGTGGTTGTGCTTGCGTTCCTTTTTTTTCTTTGCGGACGAGTCCTTCACCTGGTGATCATACCGACCACACCCAAAGCAAGCTCCCATCCTAAAAGGACACGGAGCAGATCCCATGCCTCTGTTTACATAATCGACACTCATTGACGGGGTTATGCACTTGGTTTCCCTATGGCGTTCCTGCGGTCGGTTCGGATAGGGTAGTTTTCTCCCGATATCGGCCTCTTCCCTTGCTCGAATGTCTCTCCTATGCGATGGCTCAAACCGCAATCCAGTTGCGGCAGCCCTTTCACCAAATTTCTGCTCTACCATCCGAGCCCTCTCATAGAGGTCATTGTAGTCCTTCAGGGTTAAATGGTACCAAGACACTCCTAATCGTGGGCTTCGGGCCATCTCGAACCTTCTAGCCCTATCCACGGGGTCCTCTATCATCCTTGGGGCATATTTTGACAGTTCAGCAAATTTCGCCTCATATTCATCCACCGACAAGCGATTTTGGCGCGAGCAAAGGAACTCTGCCATCTTTCGTTCCCTTGCGGTATCCGAGAAGTATTTTCTATTAAATGCTCCCACGAAGGCATCCCACGTCGGGACCATGCCCTCGGGGAAGACTCTATCCTTGGAAACTCTCCACCATGAACTTGCATTGCCACCGCAATTGATAAACGGCCAGAGTGACCTTATCTTCGTCCGTACACCTCGGCCAGGCGAACGCTTTCTCTAACTCCTCGATCCACGAGGTGGCGGCTCCGGGATCTCCGCTCGCAGCCGAACTTGGGCGGTTTCGGTTTCAAGAATTGCTCCACTAGCTTATGAGTCCGGAGTCCATTATTCGCCACTCCAGTGGCATGTTCCCTTGTGGTACTTCGGCGGTGGCGGCAAAGCATGTTCGATTCCTCACTTGTCGCCCCATTAGATCCCCAATAGCTCCCAAGGCTTGGAGGATCCCGGCCCATAGTCGGCTCTTGCCCAACCGGTCCAACGGCACGCGGTGTTCTTTCTTCCTCCGAATTTCCTCTATCGGCCGGACAGGCTTAGCCTGGGGTCCTCGAGGTGCTCTTCTACCGCGTTCGCTCATTTCGCGGGTATATTACGGAGTCCCGCCCACCCCATAGCAAACGCGATGAGAAAGACGCCCCATATACTAGAACACATATAACAATCACATGCGCGGCGCTTACGGTCCTACTAACTATCCCAATTTCCCAACGCACCTTATCACTCCGGGCCAATGACCCGATGGATCAGCCGACCTTGCTCCGATACCACCTTGGGCGGGGATGTCACGCCCGACTCTCGAGCTCGCGACATCCCTACCAAACTCGCCACGGGTCATGAAAGATAGCGTCCCGGGCACACTATCGACCTACTTACTTATGGCACATGCGGAAATGTGAACTCTCCCAAACAACAATTACCATGGGATAGCCACAGTAAGAAAAATCAACTCAATTATCAAACAAAAGACAATTCCATTTCCTTAACCAAAGTAGAAGAGTCTTAACTCACAAGTTACCAACTAACATATACAACCCCATACTTCGGGCGGCTCACTAGAACCTCAAAAACATACACGGTCGGGTAAGGTTAAGCCATCATCTACTCCCAAAAATCTGCTCTAACACTCAAGCCCTAACATCCATGGGCTTCATCACTTGGGACCCTGAAATGGTTAAACAACGGGGTGAGAAATAAATCTCGGTGAGTCAACGCCTAAGCTCGGCTAGGGCGTTGATTCGCTCGTACATCCTAACAACCATTCACAACCTCACAGAGCGGTATCTCAATCACATGCAAGCCCACTCTTCTACAACCACACATAAAGCAATGCGGATGACTTAGCAAGTCAAACTAACCAATCAATCCATTGGTAAACCATCACTTCAATTGCATGCACAGGACACCACACGTAGTCCATTTATTATCGGAATCGACCCGTAGGTCCAAAGACACTAGTCGGTTGGTGCTCTCTGGCGGGACCGGGTATCATCCCTTTTCTTTTGGTTATGGCAATCGATAGTCCCCCTGGTACCCCCGGGCCGGACATATATGATATCGTCCCCTGGTACCCCGGCCGACGATAAATATCCCCCTGGTACCCCGGGACGGATAATAGGTATCTTGGATATCGTTCCCTGGTACCCCCGGGCCAACGATAAATATCCCCCTGGTACCCGGGACGGATATAATAGGTATTTTGGGTATCGTCCCCTGGTACCCCGGCCGACGATAACCATCACATGGCTATACAAATACGCCAATCAGTCTAGTAAGTTCATTATTTGCCCTTATAGGCGGATGCTCGCACACATGCGCACAATGACGGGGCCCAAGGCCATTTTCTTCCCAAATATAGTCATAGAAAGGTATAAATTAATCGCTAAACTCGTACGAATAATTGGGCCATTTGCCTTCGAACCAAACATCCAATTCACCAATGGCCAATCAATATGTTCAATCGGACAATCGATTTAGACGATCGATTCAAGCAAGCCAATAAATTCAACCATGAATAATTGATTGGATTATGTGCAATTAAGCTCAATTCAATGAGACAATTTAATATTAGTCGATTCGATTAGTCAATCGATCGTACGCTCGTCTCTAGTCTATTGTTCGCTCTCGATTTAACAAGAACAATCATCCAATCGATCAATCAAATCCGATTAGCTATAGAATCCTAGCTAATCGGACTAACTTAAACAATTAGGGCCATTTAACCTAAACCAAGTTTTTAGCCTAAACCGGCCCTAATCGAGCTACCTAAACACCTAATAATCTAATTAAGCTAGTCCAAACGTAATTAACGACCTAACCAAGGATTAGGGGTCGACTCACAATTTAACTAGCTCGGGCGGTCTCAACTCGAGCGGCGAAGACACGAACTCGGCCCGGCCCGACGACGACGATCGGCGACTCGCGGCCCGTTCAAACTTAAGCTCGGGCTTCCAAACTTGGACCAAGGCGGTCCGAGGAGGCGACAACACTTCGGGACAGCGGCACGAGACTCGGGGACGACGGCTGGTGGCCGGAGCAGCGGCGGCCGGCGGTGAACAGTGGCGGAACAGTGACTGGGCAGAGGAAAATAGAGCAGAACAGTGGCTTTGGGGGGCTGTTCTTGGGGGTTTCGGGTGGTGCAAGGACTGGGGAAAGGTTTGGCCACACGTCGAGGGTCTCCGGGGAAGCTTTAGGTGGCGGTGACGGCGCCGGCAAACGGCCGGAGGAGGCCGAACGGCGGCTGGGCAGAACCGGCGCCCAAAACAGAGGACTCCGGGGCAGAACAGGGGAGGCTGGTCCGGGGCTATCTCGGGCTCTACGGGCGGCGGCCGGCTTCCAGCGATCTTCCTGGGTCGACTAAGGGTGGAGGGCGACGGCTTGGGGTGGTTGGCGGGCGATGGGTCTAGGCGGAACAGGCTGGAACAGCCGCGGCAGCCCGGGCGACAGAAAACAGGGCAAGTGGACTCCGGTTCTGTTCTGGGGTTGTCGGGCGGCTTCGGGCGGCGCACGGCGGTGGGACGGCGTCTAGGGGTCGAGGGGAAGATGACGTGATGGCCGGTCGTGATCGGAAGTGGCCGCAAGGGTGGTCGGAGCTCGAACAGCCCACTTGGTTCCAAAACAGAGCAGGCGCGCGGGCGGGGCTTCGGGCGGCTGTCCGGCGGTGCTTGGCGGCGAGATGGCGGCGCGGAGCGACGACGATGGTGGTACAGTGGTGGACGAAGGAGGCCGAGGGTGGTCGGAGGTGATGGCTCGCAAACAAGAAGAAGAAAGGAGGAGGATTGTGTTCGGTTCGGGGGGGTCGGGCGCAACAAAGAGGAGGAAGAGGAAGCGGACGCGTGAGAGAGAGAGAGAAGAGAGAGGAGAGAGAGAGAGAGAGAGAGAGAGTTGACTGGTTTGACTGGTGGTTGGGGAATTAATGAAGGTGGGGCCCACAAGATATTTTAAATATCTCGTCTTTTAGTGAATTATTGGAGCGCAATTTGGTAATCGATAAATTGAGATCGAATGGATTTTTGGCTCAACCGATCGGGAATAAAATGTGGATTTTCATGGGTTAGGCTCGGTCAAAATAGGTCTAGGCGCGAGGATTAGAAATCCTAAGTCGCGGTGACCACGATTTCGAGACCCAATCGAAATCGAACGACGTTTCGGAAATCGTCCAAAATTCGTCACTTTGATCCTTGCGATCCGAATTTGCATCGACTAAAATTTAATTCTCTTCCTTTTTATTGAATTCGGGAAAAATACATAATTTGAATTTCCGGGCGTCACACTATGAGTGCATGCCGTGACAGGTTTGCCTTTTACGGCACATGATTTCTGCTTGAACCTTGTTGAATTTACTTCTCTAATTGTATTGGCAATTTTGCGGGGCATTTTCATCTTAGAGAGACTTTCATTGGTCGATAAGGATATTCGGATGATACAAAATGGAAAATTATCTCGAGGACATCTTTGGCAAGCCAAAAGCACTAACATTGGCATGTTTTCATGATGAAAATGCCGTCTTTCCTCCCATATCCCTCTTAGAGAGATTTCGGAACCTACAAAGCCTTGAGTTCTTTTGTAGTGCTTTTGAAGAATTATTCCCTGATGAAGGGCTTGTTGGTGAGGGAAAATGTTTGGTGCTTGAACATTTAAGAGAACTCAAGTTAAGCAAGCTACACAACATAAAGCATGTATGGAGGAAAGACTGTTTAGTGGCAAAAATTCTTGAGAGTATTGACAAACTTGAGGTTCGGGAATGTCCTAGTTTGACAACATTATTTCCAGCCGAGATATCCTTTCAAAATTTGACGGAGTTGGTGGTGACGAATTCCTCTGGATTGGTACATCTAGGGACAGCTTCAGCGATCGCAAGCTTGGTGCATCTCACTAAGATGACTATAATAGGATGTGAAAGGATGAAAGAAGTAGTGGCAAAAGATGAAAATGAAGAAAGAGAATTGATTTCTTTTCAAAAGCTAGAACGGTTGACACTCAAAGATCTGCCATGCCTAGAATGCTTCTCCTCCATCACAAGTTGCGTCTTGAGGTTTCCATTCTTGTGGGGTATTGAAGTGGAAGAGTGCCCTAAAATGAACATCTTTTCTAAGGATAAGGTAAGCACACCAGGACTAAGATATGCGTCACTGTTCGGATACAAGTGGTACATGGGGGAATGGGAGGGTGGTGATCTCAATGCAACGATACAAAGGTTATCGGCATAAACAACCAAACGCGCACGGAATAAGTAAGGCCCAATTAATGCAGCCATTCTCATCCTTTGGTTTTTCTCTTTGCTTATGCATCATAAGTTCTGAATTTCTTCATCTTCTTAAAGCCAATGCTCTCTCTCTCTCTCTCTTCAAATTCAACCAACGCACGCCTCTCCAGCTCGCCATGGAGACGACGCAGAACGGACAAGCTACAGAGGAGGCCGCGGCAGCTCGGGACAGCTCTGTTTGCGGATACGAGTCGCTCCATCCCCTCCTCCGCCACAATCTCAACTCCCAAGTCTTTTCAGGTTTTCCTTTCTCAATTGCATCTCTCTCCTCAGCGTCACTCGATCGATCCTGGCTCGCGGAGCAGTATCCGGTCTATTTGAATCCTTGTCGCTGTTGATCCGATTGACTTGGCGTGTATTTCTCGAGTGTTGTTCTTCGATTGGAGAAGGATTGCTGTAGTAAAATCTTGGAATGAAATACGCAAATGATGTGGTCAGATTGTACGATTCTGTTCTACTCGATTTGTCTCGTCTCTCCGCTCACTTTTTCCAATTAAACTTAGGTTTTGCTGTTTAGATGAATATTGATGTCATTAGTCAATCTAGCAGAATGTTTGTATCTGCTCTGCATCTTTCGGGTCTGCATATGTAGACATACCATTTACTAGTCGAGTTAAATAGGAGCTGGACTTCCGTCAGAAAGGTGGATCTTAGGAATTCTAGTGGTGTTATTCCGTTAGTTTTCACGATTGGAATGGTTGTGGCCTCCCAAATCGTACGACTGAACACAAAAAGAATTGCAAGAAGTAAGGATAGACAGCTTAAAAGTCTTAGTATAGAAAGTTGGAGTTGATCGAGTAATTTCTATTCCGAATGAATTTTGAATTGACACGGATCAACCACCTATGAAAATATTTGTTGAGACAACTGAAATGACTGAGCAATCGGTGCCTTCTTCCTAAAATGTCAAAAACTCAAAGCATGTCATTCCATTGTGATACAATCTTACTTTGTTGTTAAATCTTTATGATATTGATTTCAGGAAGTCAGTCGTTTACATATTGGATTGAATTGTGTAAGGACTCTTCAAGTTGATCCTCTGGCGGATTCTGCAAAAGCTCTCTCATCTGAATGTAACTTTGACGGACAGGTGATCCTACTGTTTCTGTTTTTGTGGTGCTTACTGGATGTGGCGATTTAAGGTTGTTGCTAAGAGTCCTGGTCACACTAGTCTGCACTGTTTCATGTGCTTCAATACCATTTGGTTGGAGTTTGATAAAGACTCACTATAAATCAAGTAGGTTCCTGATGTAAAATAGTTTTCTTGATAGTATGAAACTTGTCTTCTCAGCACATTCCTGCTTGGAGCATATGGCGAATCTGAGCGTGTGCATAAGAAATACTTGCTTGTCATCGGTGAGATGACTGAACATCCTGAAAGGACTGAAAAAGCTTTTTGGCGTACTTATCTCTAGGGCAATCAGTTTCAATGCCTCATGTTCGTTTTGGCAACCATGGCAGACAAAGTTGCTTAACTCCACCCAACAAACACTCAATTTATGATTGCCTTAATCTAATGTCACCTCAATAGCCTCTGAAGCAAGTTCTTCCAGCATTGCTCAGGCTTGCAAATGAAAGTTTAGGCCAACAATTGTTTGGAAGTTCTCTGAGGGACATGAGCAAAGATCTTCCGATGTGTGCTCCTTGTTCTCTCTGCAAAGGGGCATAGGGAGCTTCTATTTATAACTCAGTAATCTTTCATGCCTGTGATAGATAAAAGAGTTTGGACCGACTAATATTATGTCACTGAGATTCACACATATGGTCCTAACAGGGGAAATATTTGTTTAAAAGCAATGAATTGCAAAGATCTGGTCCAGATGTCCTTTGGCAATATTGAGAACTTATCACTAGGGAGGTCTTGAAGAGCATAGTCCTGGAAATGAGCTATTCTGAAATCTGTTTTAGCATAGATTCTTGGTTCTAAGTTTTTCTATGAGATGGAAGGTGTGAGAAAGTCTGACTAGCATAGTCTTGTGCCATGTTGGGATTCTGTGGAGTTGGTGAGCCAACGGATAGAGTAATGTGCAAAGTTTGGTGTCGTCGAACCATTCTAGTTGATTAAACTTGCTATTGTTGAAGCTAAGAAGTACTCTTACATATTCTTTGTGGCAGTCGCTATTTGGTAGTTGTTTGCTCTTATTGAAAAACATTACTGCAGTTCTCGGCAGGATCCTTTGATTTTTATTCATTCTGACCAGTTTTGTGGAATTGATCAATTTATTCTGATTCTCTTTCAGGCATTTCGCTTTACGGAAGAAAAGGAGTAATTAAGAGAACCTCGAGTTGTCAGAGTTGGGCTTATTCAAAACTCTATAGTTCTTCCCACTGCTGCTTCCTTTCTGGATCACAAGAGAATGAAAGATGCTGCCGGTGCTTCAGGAGTGAACATCTTATGCTTGCATGTTAGTCACGCCATGAAGCTTGAGCTGTACATTTTTTGGTTTGTCCTTTTGGACTTGAAAGACTGAAATTCAACTACTGAACTAATTTGCAATCCAGGAAGCGTGGATGATGCCATTTGCGTTTTGCACAGGAGAGAAGAGGCGGCATGAGAACATGTTCATTGTCAATCCTATCCTTGGGAGGGATCGCTACCATTGCCAACAGTTCATTGATCGGGTAGGAGCAGAATCATTTTCCAATCTGTTCACATCAGGCGACGGGAAGCTCATTGATCGGGTAGGAGCAGAATCATTTTCCAATCTCTATTTTCAATTTCCCTCTTTTTCATTGACTGACAGTTTTGAAAAAGAAGACGGAGCTGCCGATGAGAACTGAAGATCAGGGGTAGAATAGTCTCTTCACCTAAAACAAGTTACATAACCCTCCCATAAAGTATTGCCGTATATGGTAAAAAGGTTATTCGCATTAGCTAATAAACAAATAAAATTAGGCATAAATGACTCTTAAAATGATAACCGATTTCTAATTGATTGACCATTAGTGTGCCGAATAGGCAAATCCTCTATGAAGCATCCCATTTGGTTTCTTTCTCCTTTCCTTCAACTCTCTTAACATTTGATATCCGTTGTTTTCTTTTCATTTCTTTTCTTTTTATTGTGAGAAATTGCATAAAAAAATCTTGACATTTAGCTTAATGTACAATCAAGCTCTAAAATTTGAAAAAAGTGCGATTAAGTCATAAACAATTTGAATCAGGCATGTCAAATCCTTCCTGATGACCACTCAACGAGATTTGCTGACGTCGCATGCTTCAATTTTCTAATAGGTATTTAGATTAAAGTCTATTGATCACTTACTGAAATAATCAAGGATGAATATCGAAAGCCAGCATTGACATTGAAGGAGGAAGTTCCATATAAAGAATGGTCTCTCACCATTTCAGCTTACGACTAGAGGTGGAGTTTGGCCTCACGCCATAGTCTGCCCAGCCCCCATCACTTTGTGAACTAATTCTATGGATTTCAATCTCAGTACCTCCAACACTATATTCTTGATACATGTGGCACTTTGCTCTGCCTGTCGGCGAGCATTTGCTGCCGTCGACGGAGATGATCTTGTGTTAAAAGTCTCAATTTTTGGTGCTGGAGTTGAGTGCCAGAGTTAGACCTGATATTCTCGATGGCCAAACCCATCGTAAGGAGGCAGGGACACAACAAATGTCACAAGTGTATTCATTGTAGAATCCCTTCAATTAATTAAGAAGGCATGTATTCTTTTCCTGCATTTACATGGCTGGCCTCTATTGCCTCCCTTAAAATTTCTTGTCATTTAATTTCTTGTCCAAAATCAATTAGTGACCATTTACAACCTTTGTCGATTCATCTATACTCTCGTAGGATTTTTCGTCATTTTTTTTTTCCTAAAACAATGATGCTTTCTAGTGATCAATACACAAGTAGATTCGGATTGAATTCTAGTAATCACTTAACCGCAACAATAAGAACGAATTTTAAAAGCCAGCATTGACATTGAAGGAGGAAGTTCCACAAGAGGAGAGGACAGTCTTTCACCTTTTCAACTTACCTCACGAAGAGTGAAATTGAACAAAATAATCACGAATGTTACCTCAATATTAGCTGACAAAAAAAATTAAATATGATCGCTGCAATCTCACGGCTAAGGAATTCTCAAAGGCTAAAGTTCTTCGGTTGGTAGCAGGTACCCAATTTGTAATTTACAATTCTTGGTTATAGGAATTACTGGTAAGACTCTCCCAGCAATGATATCTAGTCCGCGGAGGAAATGATACGTTGACTACCTTGAACGTGATGGATACCAGTCGAGTTTTAGTGGATTTTCTTTTCTTTGGCCTCACGTATAGTTTGCCGAGATCCGCTAAGAAAAACAATTCCCTTCTTTAGTTGGGCATCCAAAGCTAAATCCCCTTAGATTTTAAGAACAATATGAGTGTCATAACTTTCATACAACACTCTTTAGACTGCCATAACTTCTCTTTTTAGTTTTCCTTAGTTCTACGTCGGAGTAAAGTCGGTCTTTGTATTTCTAATGCAACATACAAATCTTACCTTCTTGGCATTACTCTTGATACAATTTCTACCAACTACCAAATCGTCCCGCTTTTAATGTGTTCGATTCCCAATGTGTTGTTCTAATCGAGCTTCAGAAAGCATTCACTTGTTTGTTGACTTTTCTTCATCAGAGAAGATGAGCAGCTTCCCAGAGGTAGCTGTAATCCCAGGAAAGAATGTCTTCTCCAATTAAATGCTACATTCAATTAAGTTGGCTCATGCAAAGCCACAGAACTAGGGTAGATTCAAACGTTACTACCTATTACACAACTTGGGCTCGAGGGATGACTTCCCGTCTCCGGACAGACGATGAACAGCGCCGGCGAAGTTTTGCACCGGAGACATCTCATTTCTTCAAGATCATACTCTCTTGCACACTTCACACTGGAAGGCTTGTCAGTTCTTTTCTTTAAGAATTCTTTTGGACTTACCGAGGCTTGGAAGGTCGAAGCCTTTTCTTTCGAGTCAGTTCGTGCTAAAATATATTCTGACACCGCTTGTTTACGTACTTACAATGACTTTATATGTCATGAAACTAGGGTATTCCGAAGATGTATGTGAGAAAGTATGGCCAGAATCTTCCTGAAACGGTGCGTTTGAGGGTTCCGAACGGTGGAAGTTGGAGAGTGGAGTTGGAAAAATGGGATGAAATGGTTTGGTTATCAAAGGGATGGAAGGAATTTGCGGAGCATTACTCTATCCGTGAGGGCCACCTTTTAGTCTTCAAATACATAGGGGATTTGGATTTTCATGTGCTCATTTTTTACAAAAGCGCAACAGAAATAGAATATCCGCTAATCGACACTGTCGAAATTGTCCCGCCTAAAATGGAAGATGCTGATGGTCACTATAATCTTGAATCCAGTTCCAAATTGAAAGGCTTCCGAACTGATCAAGAAGCGAAGCTTTTGCCACCAGATTCAGAAAGTGGGTGAACCTTAGCCTATTAGTAATGCATAGGCTTTGTGTCGTTTTTTCTTATGCTCTCTGCCTGACTAATTCAGGTAGGATGGAAAATTCCAAACGCAAGGTGAGCCCCGCCATGCTGGCTGCTCGCAGCTCTGCTTCTAAACGTTCGCGGGTAACTAGTGCTCTCCAAGCAGCCAACAAGTACGAGCTGCAATATCCTTCCTTCACAGCAGTTATCCGGTCACGTACTCTATTGAAGCAAAATGTGGTAAGAGAAGATCCTGAGATAATGGCTCTCATGTGAAAAATTTTGACAGGAATGAAATCTGCTACCTTCTTGTAATGTTTCATCATATTAACATTTCTTGTGTTAGTCATCATACCTTCAATGTTCTTACTCATCGATCAACTCCGCAGACTGTCCCGGGTGGTTTTTTTAAGGGGCGCATCAATGGAAGCATGCAAACCGCAACTCTTAAGCATTTGGACGGATCATGGCCAGTGAAGCTCATGTACTACCCACGACATGGCTCGGGAAAGCTCTCTGCCGGTTGGGGCGCATTTCAGAAAGGAACTTCTCTAAAGGAAGGAGATGTCTGTGTGTTCGAGCTTGTTAGAAATGATGATATTGAATTTAAAGTCTCCATTTTCAGAAGGAATGTCGAGACTTAGGCGTAGACTTTGGTATGCCATCAGAAAAATCTCTGCTTAAACTATGTTTTGTTTAGATAATCAGATCAAAGAAAGCAAACCTTTCCAATGCAAGTAATTTTTAGCTGCAAGCAATTGAATGGTGATGCATTCTGATGTTTTTTGGAGACTAGTGAAATTCCGGTTACATGTGCTCTTACTCGACAAACTATAAATCGAAGAAAGAGAACAATGCAGGGTCTCTACAAAAGTTTGAGTCCACCTATATATCTAATTGCTCTCACCCACTTCTCTTCTTTCAAGCAATTGGCCCCAGACGCTCGCCATTGCCAGAGTAGCTTTGTAAAGGAAGCTTCTCTAAGGAAGGAGACCTCTGTGTGTTTGAGCATTGTCGTGTTTAATGTCTTCATCTTCAAGAACCCTTGCACAAAATTATTTTACACTTCTAACAGCAGAGGAAACGTCACAAGTACATTTTTAGTGCTGAAGAAGTTCAGAATTTCCAATCTGAATCTCTGCTTCAGTTTGTTATGAACGGGACAATCTTGTGTTTCTTGATGCTTTTTCCTTCAGTGAGACGAATGTGACTGAACACAACATGAGGATGCTCCATATATGGTTTCCGCACAAGTCGCAGCTCATTACCGGGATCTCTCCATTGCATATTTTGAACATCAAATAGCAGTCTTGTGTTCATCATACAGGTCACTGTTAACACCGAAAAATGATCTAACTTTTGTTTTTCAGCGATAAGTGACAAGCCGAGCCGATAAACAGTTTGGTCAGAACGATTGACAGCTCTCCGATAAAGTCATTGACACCAAACATCAGTTATCAATAAGAACCTTCACCATCGACAGCCAAGGTGGATTCCACGAAATGTTAGAACTCGAAGGCAATAATGATGAGTTGACGATGAAACATAGCTGCTGGGTGGTTATTTTATAATTTCCTGTTTATAAGTGTTGCCTAATTCTTAATTATAAGTGTTGCTTAATAGTAGGAGATTGTGGAATAACTTCTTGTAACTATAAATAGGATTATGAAGTTATTCGTTCTTTCAAATTCCATAATGGTAGCATGTAACGTCATACGTAATTGTTGTAAAGAGTTACTAGATACCCCAATTGCGTATATCATAAAATCTCCTCAATCAGTCACAAATGTTGGTGTTCTAGATATATCTTGATTTTCCTGCATTTACATGGCTGGCCATATGTCACGCCCGATCCCCGGCCCGCGACATCCCTACCAAATCGCCACAGGTCATGAAAGATAGCGTCACGGGTACACTATCGACCTACGAACCTACGGCGCATGCGGAACGTGCAACACTCCCAAACATGCAAGATCGCGGGGATAGTACCATAGAACACCACATCGGTCATTTCACAAAATGCAATTTCATTCATACAATCAAAATAGATGAATCTTAACCTTACTAAGCTACAAAAAAAAAAAACATAATTAACCCCATTCTTCGGGCGGCTCACTAGGACCTCAAAAACATACTCGATCGGGTAAGGTTAAGCCATCATCTACTCCCAAAAATCTGCTCTAACACCCAAGCCCTAACATCCATGGGCTTCATCACTTGGGACTGAAATGGTTAAACGACGGGGTGAGAAATAAATCTCGGTGAGTCAATGCCTAAGCCCGGTTAGGGCGTTGATTCGCTCCGGACGTCCTAACGGACAACCATAATATCACAGGCAGGGATAATTCAACCACATGCAAGCTTATGGTCTTCGCCCGGGCATAATGCGATGGGACGACTCAACAGTCAAATCAATTCAATTCATTGGCAAAGCATCACCGCACTTGCATGCATAGGACACCACACGTAGTCCATTTATTAACCGGTGACCCACGCGGCGTGACACCGACTCACACGTCGGGTGTGGTCCCACACTACGGCTGCAGTGTCATTTGGCGGGACCATGCATCGTCCCATATCCTCTCGGCGACGGCTCGAAAGCTATGTATCCGGGCGTGATGCGCGGCATAGCAAACATGCATTCCAATAAGGAGCGTCGGTCCGTCACAAGTTGCGCGCATCCGACAATCCCTTAAATCCGTGCGACGCACGGAGCATGGATTGTCGTGCATCCGACAAGTTGTGTGTTTCGTGCAATTGGCACGGTACAAACTCCTTTACGAACTTGTCGGGAATCCCATCACCATTCCGTCATATGACCACTCAACTCATTCGGCAATCAATCAATTTTTATCTTTATGTACCGCCGAATGCTCACACAATCGTGCCCAAAGACTCGGCCCTCGGCCGTTTTCATGCTAAAATGTGCGGTTGAGTTTACACGCGGTCATATGAATGCGCAATTATATCAACGGCAAATCAATCAATTTCGGGCAATTAACCTCTAATCGGACCCCCACTACAATCAACAGTAATCCGACATTCACAATCAACATTTCATGAATCAATCATTCAATTGCAAGCATCAATTATTAATTCGAATTTCGATTTTCAATTGATAGCCGATTCGCACTCGTCGACCTATCGCTCACTCGTGATCAATCAACACAATCGATCAAATCATTCGGTTCTACTTACCAATTAGCCATAGATACTTAGCTAATCGACTAGTCTTCAATAATTATAGTCACTTAGCTTAAACCATGTTTCTATCTAGCCCGATCGTAATTAATCTACCTAAACATCATAATTAGCTAATTAAACTAATCCGAACGCAATTAGCGTCCTAACCCGGGAGTTAGGGGCTAACTCACAATTTTAACTAGCTCGGGCGGTCTCAACTCGAGCGACGGTGACACGAACTCGGCCCGGCCCACAACGATTATTGGCGACCCACGATCCAACTTAAGCTCCGGGCTTCCAAACTTGGCCCAAGGCGGTCCGATGAGGTGACAACGCTTCGGGACAGCGCACGAGACTCGGGACGACGGCTGGTGGCCGGAGGCGGCGGCCGGCGGTGAACAATGCGAAGCAGTGACCGCGAAGAAAAACAGGGCGGAAGCGGTGGAGTTGGGGGCTGATTTGAGGGGTTCGGGTGGTCAAGGGCTGGGGAATGTTCCCACGACCGTGGGACTTCGGGCCGCCGTAGGTGGCGCGGTGGCGGCGGCGAATGGCCGGAGGCGGGCTGAGCAAGCTGGAACCGAACCGGGCCCAAAACGGGTGGCGGCTCAAAACGAGAGGAGGTTCGGTCCGGGTGGTTCACGGCCTCCACAGCGCGACGGCCGGCTACCGAAGCTTCGTGGGACAACTAGAGGTTGAGGGCGGTCTCTTGCGGTGGTTAACGAGCGGCGGAGTTGGGCCGGAGCAGCCGCAGCCGCGGCGGAGATCCAAACGGGCGCAAAAGAGGAAGTCGGGCGTGGAAGCTGTTCACGGCTGTACCGTTTCGCGGCGGTGCACGGCGGTGGGATGGAGTCGGTGGTCGAGGGGAAGAAGACGTGGTGTCCGGTCGCGGTCCGGAGCGACGACAAGGGCGGTTAGAGCTTGAGCGCTCACTAACGCCAAAATAGAGTCCGGCGCCCGGGCTTCGGGCTATCCGAAGGCCTCGCGGCGAGCGGCACTCGGAGGAGGCGAGTGGGTGGATGAAGGCGAGACGGCCGGTGGTGGTTGGAGGTGGCCGCAAGGGCGGTTGGAGCCCGAACAGCCCACCGGTTCCAAACAGCGAGCAGGCGGGCGGCTGTCCGGCGATCCGGGCCGAGATCGAACGGCCGGACGGAAGCCGAGTGGTGGCTGGAGGTGGCTGAAAGCGGTGGGCAAAGGTAGTCGCACAAAATGAAGACCAAGGGAGGAGGATGAGGTGCGCGGTCGGGTCTTCGCGCGACGTAGGAGGAAGAAGGAGATGAGCGGGGAGAGAGAGAGAGAAATCACGTGGGCAGTGGAGGATTGACCGAATTGCTGGTAGGTGGGGCCCACGGGTCTCATCCAATTGATTATTTTCGTCCCACATGCATAATATCCAAGGGCGAAACGGTAATTTCACAAATCGGACCGAACGGATTTTTGGCTCAAGCGATTAGGAATGAAATTGGATTTTCACGGGCTAGGTTCGGTCCGGAAAAGTGGCTAGGCGCGAGGATTAGAAATCCTAAATCGCGGTGCTCGCGATTTCGAGACCCCAATCGAAATCGAACGACATTTCGGAAATCGTCCAAAATTCGTCACTTTGATCCTTGAGATCCAAAATTTGCATCGACTAAAATTCAATTCTCTTCCTTTTTATCGAATTCGGAAAATTACAAAATTAGAATTTCCCCGGGCGTCACACCATAATTTCATCAAATCTCGGTGCCTTCAAATTTCTTGTCATTAAATTTTCTGTCCAAAATCAACAAAGGAGACCCTTTGCAACCTTTATTGATTCATGTGGATTTTTCCATATTCTCGAAGAAAATTTCATTATTTATGGTGAAACATCTTTTTGGCACGCTTTAATGCGACATATTTTGTTGATTTTGAGGAGGCTACAATGCAAGAACCATAAATCAACAAAAGTCCAACAATGCTGCTTCCAACAACAAGCCATTACCACAAACCGGTAATGAGACGACCAAGCATTCCGATACTTTAATCGCTAGGAGAGTGGCAGAAGGTAATCAACGTGAGGAAGTTGATCTTCCAATTGCATCTCACTGATGAGTAATTGAGAGAGGCCACACCAATGTCAAAATGGTATCAACCATGAGAAGAGTATTCGAAGTGTGGGAATGAGTTGTAAAATATATGTATGAGTTGTAATTAGCTAGGTTAAAAAGGTTATGCCTTTTTAGAATTCTTTCCTTTCTCTGTATATCTATATCTCTCTAGGTCATTGTAAAAGATATGAAGAAGATATACAGAAAATTGAGGAATACGTTCTTTCTCACATCTCTCTATGTTAACATGAAGAGCAGCCAAATGATAGGACTAACTACATTTGTGAGTCATGTAACCAACATAATCAAGTCGACCGTCATCAATGCCGTGAATGACACCCCTTGATGCCAAGATCATTCAATGAGTATATTCCTAGTCTGCTCCATTTATTGATGTTTATAATGTTGGTCAAAGTAGTCAACCCCCAATAAAAATTATGCAAAGGCCCGAATCTTCTAATCTACATTAGAATAATTGAGATAGTCAAGCTAATGATGATCAAAGAAACCAAATTGGTAACAACAATTTGGTAAATCAAACCAGTTGACAGGTTTATCAATTGCCGAATATTGAAAATGTAAGGCGAATAGCTCGGAAAATGTAATGGCAGGCGCGCCATTGCTATATCACCCAATATATGTTGAGCCTAACATTCGCGATAAGTGCGAAAAAAATCATAAAACTATTGCATTTGTGTCAATTTAGTCCTAAACCTTTAAATTGTCCCAATATTATCATAAACTTTTTGAATTTGTGCCAATTGAGTCAATCCGATCAATTTTGGCTAAAAATCGCTAATGTTGACGTCAATCATCCAATGTGACATGGACAAATTCTGACCCAAAAAAAAAAGCGTGGTGTGGATGGACGACATGGACATTTTTTATAAATTTCATTCTATAATAGTTTTTTTCTTCTTTTTTCATTTTCCTTTTTTTTACTTTTTTTTCATAGGAAGCTAGCAATGGTTGCCTGCCGATCGCAGGCAAGGTGTTGCGGCCTCTCCCTCAATAAAAAAAAAAAATGTCAACATTAGCGCCTTCCCTCGCTACGTAGGATGACCGGCGTCCACATAATTTATTTTCAGTTAAAATTTTCCGGATGGACTCAATTAGTACAAATGCAAAAGATTTAGTACTAAATTAGCACAATCAAGATTGGTACCAATTCAATAGATTTAGGACTTTTTTGACACTTTTCCCTCCAACATGCCTATTAACATAAGAAAAAAATCCTACAAAATCTACATCACCACTTAATGGGGAAAATGGCCAACCAAATCCACAGTTAAACTCTACACGGTTTTCTAAAAAAGTTCAACAACAATTGGGAAGACATGAGGGTTATCACACATAGTTGTAGGAAACGCATCTCGAATAGGTCGATAACAAGCTCTTTCCAAAAGGTTTCAAAATGCTCGACTTTGCCATTTTTACTAGCGAAATCAGCAATCGACTATTGAACACATTGTTCGATTTATAGCCTAATGTGGGAAAGCATGGACAAATGAGTTTTTAAGACTTAGGTTATATCCTTTATTTTTTTCAAAGCTAATTTCACTTGGTATACTTTGTTACCACCTAACTCGGTGTGTAATTGGGCAAAGATGAAATGACAATTTCATTCTCAATCCCATAAATTGGTACCCAAAATATGAATTGTTGATGTCAATATAATGGTTAGTCGGTCGATCAGTTTATTGCTCAATTTAAGAAAGGTTATAAATAGATGTCTCACTTCGCTCTCAACAAAAGTACATACGAATTTGGCTTTTGATGGATTAAAATACACTCTTGGAAAAAAGTTCGAGGACCAATGCTTTGCCAATTTATTTCAATTGACAACAAGAATATCTAAACATAGGCAAATGATTAAAAGATATAGATAAAAGGTCACATGACGGTTTTACATAACACGTTACTTTAATAGAAAGTTATGAGTCAAATGTGAATCGACCAAGAGGAAATTATTGAAATAGATGTTGCGAATTTTGTGCTTGACAAGCTTTTTGTTTGCTTATCCTTAAAGCCTACCAAAATAAAAGAAAACAAGAAAAGATAGGGCTAAAGGTCGTCAAATTTACTCGTTTGACATTCATAAGTTCATTGAAATTTTTTATCTACTCTTAAAACATGGCCCAAGTAAAATTAATCAGAAAGCCAAGTTAATTTTGAGCGAAGAAGATTCAATAAATAAAAGATATTACAAATGGCACCATTCATGGAATTATAGCACCATCAATTGTATTCTTTTCGAGAAATATATTCAAGAACAATTAGATAATAATAATAAAAACAAATTTGACGATGACAATGGTGCAATGATGACTCTTGATTATCAGAATTTTTAAAAAAAAATCGAATGATTGATGATTCATTCAACAAATTTTAAAAGGGACATATGTTAACATAAAAAAATGATCTGCTTTTGATTATTATCTACAAGAAGCAAATCGAGTTGATAAACGATTTGGTCAAAACAATCAACAGTTCTTTGATGTAGTCATCGACATCAAACATCAATTATCTAAGCGAACCTTCTCCAGTCGTCAATAGTGATTGCAGATTTTACTTAGTATTGGAACTCGGAGGCAGTAATGATGAATTGATACTGAAACATAACTGCTGGATGGTCATTTTATAACTTCTTATTACAAGTGTTGTTTAATAGTGGGAAATTGCGGAATAATTTCTTTTAGCCACATTTGGGATTAGCAAGTTATTTGTTTTTTCAAATTCAACAACCGTTGTATATAACCACCATATGTAACCATATGTAGATGGTTACAAACACCAAAAAGTGTATTCATTGTAAAATCTCCACATATTTGATTACTTCACATGCAATTGTACTCGGATTGGGTTCCAAATCGATAGGCTTCCGAACTGATCAAGGAGTGAAGCTGCTGCCACATGATTCAGAAGGTGTGTGAATCTTAGCCTATTAGTAATGCATATGGTTCATGTCATTTTTTTTTATGTTCTCTGCCTGACTGATTCGGGTAGCATGGAAAGTTCCAAACGTAAGGTGAGCCCTGCCATGCTGGCCTCTCGTAGCTGCACTTCTAAACGTTCGCTGGTATCGAGAGCTCTCAAAGCAACCACAAGTATGAGCTGCACTATCCTTCCTTCACAGTAGTTATCAGGTCACGTACTCTATTGAAGCAAAATACGGTAAGAGAACATCCTGAGATAATGGTTCTCATGTGCAAAATTTCGACAGCAAAGAAATATATTACCTTCTCGTAAGGTGTCATCATATCGACATTTCTTGTGTTAGTCATCATACCTTTGGTGTTCCTACTCGTAGATCATTTGTTGATCAAAAATCATCTCCGCAGACTGTCCCAGGCAGTTTTCTTAAGGGACGCATCAATGGAAGCAAGCCAAACGCAACTCTTAAGAATTTGGACGTATCATGGCCAGCGAAGCTCCGGTACTACCCTCACAACATGGCTTGGGAAAGCTGTCTGCCGGTTGGGGCGCATTTCAGAGAGGAACTTCTCTGAAAAAAGGAGATGTCTGGGTGTTCGCGCTTGTTAGCCTTGATAAACTTGAACTCAAAGTCTCCATTTTCAGAAGGAATGTCGAGACTCAAGCGTAGACTTTGATGTGACTACAGAAAAATATCTACTTCACTATGTTTTGTTTAGTTAATCAGATCAAAGAAGCAAACCTTTCTGTTGCAACTAATTGAATGGTGATGTATTCTGATGTTTATTGGAGACTAGTGAAAATCGCACAGGAAAATTGCATCTTCCAAAATTCCGGGTACATGTGTCTTTATTCGCGAAGTATAAACCGAACTTGTGTGTAGCGTGGAGAGTTGATCTAACAAAGACTTTAGTATATTCCTTCAAGAAGTATCTGTCACCATTGAGGTGGTCCCAGAAGAGGAAAGAGGGAGTGTCCTGCACATGCAATGGTCTCTAGAGATCAATACATGCATATCGAAGGAAAGGTGAACAAGGGATAAATCTTGCCATCCATCAATAACATAAAATGATGTTTCAATAAGAATTTGATAGGATGATTTGTAGTCTTATTAGTATGTTCCCGGCTTTATCACCATCTTTTCTTTGTTCTTACCAATTTTTTGGGAGGTGTAGATCACAATTAATCGGTCAGTAACTTTATTAGAAGGGATGATCAAATTGCGCGAACATCCCGGCATCCCTACTAGGTTTCAATTAGAGCAAATAAATTTGAATCGGAGCATCCATTCTCAAAGTAGTTACGAGACCATCTAACATGAAGATATGTGTCGTAAGATCCCAAGCTAAATTTATGAGTGGCATGGCTTCAAAGTTGAAAGCTTGCCTTTGTTTTTAGCTCAAAATTAAACGGACAAGTAGATGCCAAGGCAAGTCCATATTTCTAACTCACCATTCAAAGGATTGATTAGGATGGAAAATAAAAAAAGGCGGCGTAAAATAGACTCTCATATGTTAAGTAAGAGATTTCAAGGATCGGCTTAGAATTCCAAGGAGATGTTCCAAAGCATGAGAAGACAATGGGACCTTATCACTTGCCCCGTTAGATAATTTTGTCCGTCCCTTTCTCCTTTCCATAACCTGTGACAAATGAAACGAGTAATATGGTAACTTGTTTGTGGGTATCCGCACCGTGCTATCACTAAGATATAGCTAGAGGTGAGCAGTTTCATGGTTGGTGCAGATTTCACCTAGAACTGGTGTTGCTTAATAGTAAGAGATTGCAGAATAACTTCTTGCAACTGCAAATAAGATTAGGAAATTATTTGTATTAGGATATGGTTCATACTTTCCATCGACAGGAAAGCAACACTCCCGAGCCGCCAAAGGGCTTTCCTAAATTGAGCTCATATTTAATGAGTAATTTGGGCTTGGACCCATGAATAACTATTGCTAAATAATATCTTTTTCTCTTGTAATTGAGAGATGTAACGAGATGTGCGATGTGCTAATTATAATGAAATACTGCTTGCTGTGCTAAATATAGTGAAATCTTCTATTAGACGTAACCCTAATTTGAGGGTGAACCATGATAAACCTTATGTTGATTTCTCTTTCTCGCTTTTACGCTTACTTCGTCATGATTGTACTCCGAATCCTAACAATTGTTTTCTTTCAAATTTTGGTAACGGTTGTATGTAACCATTTGTAGATAGTCATAAATACCACAAGGCTGCATCTCGGTCGTTCGAATTTCTAGTTAGGATAAAACTGGATTGGATAGGATAAAAAATCCAAGGATTTTGTCATATCTTATCTACTTGCTTAGTAAACTACGGATTTAAAGGAGCATAAACAAAAGCAAGGCGCAACCGAGATTGACTCTTTTTACCGAAACATCGGGATGCTTTGGAAATTATTTAATGATGAATTCTAATGAGTGAATTATTATTGAGCGAGATGTTTATGCCATTTGAATTTGAGCATAACATCAACGAAGCGGCACTTGTAGAATCGGGGCTCTTGATTTTGAGTCGATACCTTTGAGAGTAACCCACGGGCCTTCCTTGTCTTATCGAGTAGGTAACCAAGTGTTAAACAATCTAATTATTCGGCCTTTATTTGCAAGTTAAAGATGCACTCATGCAAGTTGTCTAAGAGAGCTCTTTCGACAATCCAAGAGAGGCCTTTCGAATGTCGAGACCCCTTTTAAAAATCAATGATCAACCTCGAGTTCTTCATAACATGTCGAGACTCCTTTCTAATGTTGGAAAAGTTCAAGCAGTTAAAGAATGAGGAATGCGACCCCATATCATACCAAACAATCAACTAAAAATAAGGTCGTTGAGATACCCAACTTTGCGGCCAAAGACCATAGCTGGGCATCACCGAAGAGGCAGCCACAATTGACGGTCGCCATAGTGGAAGAGGCAGCCCCTGCTAGAGAGTTGGCCCTATGCGGCGGAGAGGCGGCCCAACACAAAAGAGAGGTGGTGGTTATGGGAAAAATCCGATTCTCCTCGTGTGTGCTCTCGTGAGAAATTTTATCCTTGTTTATTCTACTCCCTCTCTTAGGATATTTTTATTATGGCTATACCCCTTATACTCTCTTTTTTCCTTGATAGCTATGAAACACATGATAGGATTGGCTTATGTTCGACAACCAAACGCAACCACGATTGTACTTATTGTAAAATCCCCTCAATTAATCATGGAACTAAACTTTTTTTTTAATCTTTGTCTTTACTTTTCTACAATCTTTCCTTGCCTTTACCACTGAAGGATATAAAAAGTGTCAATATTTGTGTACAGCGCTCATTTTGGTGCTAATATTTTTTTCTAGATCACTTAAGTATCAATTGTTTTTAAAAAAATGATTATTTAAGTGTCAATTCCTATGAGATCGTCGAAATTTTTCGTAGTTGGCACTAAAGTAATCATTTTTCCTTCAACTTGACACTAAAGTGATCTTTTTTGGATCACTTAAGTGCCAATTTTTTTTAAAAAAAACTGTTATTTAAGTGCTAACTCCGGTGAGGTCACCGAAATTTCTTGCCGTTGATACTAAAATGATATTTTTTCTCCGATTTGGCACTTTAGTGATCCAAAAAAAAATTGGCATCAAAGTGAGCATCATACCCAAATATCGACACTTGAGATGTCCTTTTACCCAACCTTTACTTGGCAAGCCACGATTGTCTCCCATTTTCATATCTTTAAAATTTCTTATCATTTACTTTCATGTCCAAAGTCAACAATGGACCTTTTCAATTCATCTATATTCTCCTTTGTGAAACGATGCTCTAGAATATACACAAGTATATTGTGTTGAAACCTAGAATCACTTAACTGAAATAGCAAGAACGAATTTTAAAAGCCAACAATGACATTGGAGGAAGTTCCATAAGAGGACTAGCCTTTCTCCTTCTCAACTTATATAAACTTATATAACAATTAATGAAATTGAACAAAATAATAATGAATGTTGCCTAAATATTGGCTGAAACAAATTAAACATAATCGACGTAAAGTGCTGACACACGGCTATGGAATTTCCAAAGGCTAAAGTTCTTCGGTTTGTAGCAGGTGCCCAATTTTTAATTTCCAACTCTTGGTTATAGGAATTCTTAGTAAGACTCCCCCAGCAATAATATTACTGCATGCCTAGATTACTTTGGACTCCACAGAGGACATAATAGGTTGACTACCTTATTATCTTTTATGTTACCCTAATCACCTCGAACTCCTACAGGTGGTGATCGACCTCACAGCATAGTCGGTCGAGATCCGCCAAAAAAAAAAATTCTTCTTTAGCTCGGCATACAAAACTAAACACACATATATCCTAAGAGCAAAAGGAGTTACGTAACTTTCATACGATATTCACTTAATTATTGTAATTTTTTTTCCACTTTCTTAAATGACATATCAAAATAAAATCGGTCTTCATATTCCTAACGCGACATACAAGTCTTAGCTTCTTTGGCATTATTCATTATAAAATTTCGATCAACGACCAAGTCGTCCCACCTTTTAATGGGTTCAATTCCCAATGTGTTCTTCTGATCGAGCTTCCGATAGCATTCACTTGTTCATTGCATTGTCTTCATTGTAATGATGAGCTAAGCCTAGGGTTGTCCTTCGTTAACATCATCAAAGGAGATGAACAGTTCCCAGAGCTCGTTGTTATCCCAGAAACGAACGTCTCTCTCCAGTTAAACGCTTCACCTAATCTGAGTTGGCTCATATAAGGCCACACGACTAGGTTATATTCAGATGTTTCTACCTATTACACAATTTGTGCTCAAGGAATGACTTCTCGTCTCCGGAGAGACGATGAACAGCACCGGGGAAGTTTTGCACCGGAGACACCTCATTTCTTCAAGATCATACTCTCTCCACACCAACTGGAAGGCTTGTAGTTTCTTTCGAGCATGTTAAATGTATCCGGCCCCGCTTGTTTGTAATAATAAGCTTGGTTAACTAGGGTATTCCGAAGGGGTTTGTGAGAAAGTATGGTAGTCTCACACAAAACGGTGCGTTTGAGGGTTCCGGACGGTGGAAGTTGGAGAGTGGAGTTGGAAAAATGTGACGAAATGATTTGGTTTTCAAAGGGATGGAAGGAATTGGCGGAGCATTACTCTATCTGTGAGGGCCACTTTTTAGTCTTCAAGTACGTAGGGGACTTGGGTTTTCACATGCTCATATTTGACAAAAGCGCAACGGAAATAGATTATTCGCTAATCGACACCGTCGAAGTTGTCTCGCCTAAAACGGAAGATGTTGATGATCCCTGTAATCTCTCGGTTGGACTTCGAAGTCTGGATGGTTTCTCACTGGAGAGAAAAGAGAAGGATGAATTGCATCTAAAATCATATCATCACAAGCCCTCCAAAGTGATGAAATCGGATTTAGTTAATTCCGTCGATGGTGCTACTACTTCACACGCAATTGTACTCGGATTGGGCTCCGAAACAAGAGGCTTGGAAACTGATCGAGGAGCAAAGCTTTTGCCACAAGATTCAGAAGGTGAGTGCATCTTAGCCTATTAGTAATGCATATGTTTTGTGTCATTTTTTCTTATGCTGCCCGCCTGACTAATTCAGGTGGGATGGAAAATTCCAAAGGCAAGGTGAGCCCCGCCATGCTGGCTTCTCTTAGCTGTGCTTCTAAACCTTCGTGGGTAACTACGGCTCTTGAAGCAGCCAGCAAGGACGAGCTGCAGTATCCTTCCTTCACAGTAGTTATCCGGTCACATAATCAATTGAAGCATGGTGTGGTAAGAACGGATCCCAAGATAATGTAGTTCTTATGTGCAAAATTTGGACAGGAATGAAATCTATTACCTTCTCGTAACGGACCATCGTTCTCCCATACGGTTCGGGTTTGCCTATGAGGTTACAAAAATGTAGTCTGGTTAACATTTCTTGAGTGAGTCATCATGCCTTTCATGTTCTTACTTATAGCACATTTGTTGATCAAAAATCAACTCGCAGACTGTCCCAGGCAGCTTTTTTAAGGGGCGCATCAATGGAAGAATGCAAACTGCAACTCTTAAATGTACAGATGGATCATGGCCAGTGAAGCTCATGTACTACCCACAACATCGCTCGGGAAAGCTCTCTACTGGTTGGTGCGCATTTCAGAGAGGAACTTCCCTGAAGGAAGGAGATGCCTGCGTGTTCGAGCTTGTCAGGATTGACAATATTGAACTCAAAGTCTCCATTTTGAGAAGGAATGTCAAGCCTTAGGTGTGAACTTTGGTATTCCTACAGAAAAATCTCTGCTTCGCCAAGTTTTGTTTAGTTAAATCTGATCAAAGAAAGCAAGAAATTGAATGGTGATGTATTTCCAGGTGTTTTTTGGAGACTAGTGAACATTACACATGGAAATTGCATCTTCCGAAATTCCGGGTACATGTGTCTTTATTCACTAAGTATATAAATCGAACTCGTTCGTGGAGTGGAAAGTTGATCTAACAGAGACTTTAGTATATCCCTACAAGTAATATCTGTCACCATTGAGGAGGTCACAGAGAAGGAAAGAAAGAATATCCTGCACCAACTCTGTTTTCATGAAAACTGTAATGGTCTCTGGAGATCGATACAAATAGATTCAAGGAAAGGTGAACAAGGGATAAATCCTGCACCAACTCTGTTTTCACGAAATATTCAATGGTCTCCAGAGATCAATACATCCAGATTCAAGGAAAGGTGAATAAACATGAATCCTGCCAACCATCAATAACACAAAAGGAAATTCCAATGGTTTCTTCGCCTTACAAAATGGATGAATGACATCAAGAGAACAATTATGAATATTATAACAATTATAACAATTATAAACCTGAATCCCTGTAAAATTTTCAGGACTCATGGTCGGCAGGCATCCCAATGTTCTTGACCTTAGGGCTTAAAAAATAAAGTTATAATACCATCCGTCAATGAACTTGCTTGTATCCCCCAAAGAAATAATCAGCAGTCTGAACAATCCAGCGGCACCTATGAGTCGAACACAGCCATATCAGAAGAAACAGTACTACTTGGCTTGCCGTTTTGCTTATAAGATTGCTGAAGCGGCCATTGACTTCCGCACCATAGATGTGCCCCATCTTGGAGCGTTTTGTCTCCAGGTATCTCTTGTTCTCCTCTGTTATTGGAGTTACTAGAGGGACTCTCCCAGCAATAGCCAAGCCGTAACCTTTAAGCCCCACATACTTTGACGGGTTGTTCGTCATCAGCTTCATCGTCCTGACTCCGAGGTCACGCAACATCTGCAGTATTAGTCAATCTGTTAAGCACCATATGCTATGAAAAGTTTGATGATGGAGTGATTCTTTCTACTAATCAAATCTCATCCTTTTAAGATTGAGAATTTGAAGCTCTGCTTTAGTCACCAGCTTCCTCTAATAGTCCTACACATCATGCACAATTTCTGAAACGGTCACTGAAATTCATCTACCTTTAAATTTAGGATGACAATGTTAATTTAATGATCTTCTCTATTCCACAAAGCATATAATGACAATGACCATGAACCAACCTCATTCGGAAGCTAAATTATTTAGGACCTCTCGCATCGTTATAGTTTCTGACTGAAGCAAGAAATACCTGAGCACCAATTCCATACTCCCTAGAGTCAACGGGCAACCCAAGTTCGACATTTGCTTCCACGGTGTCACGCCCATCGTCCTGCAGGTTATAGGCACGTAGTTTGTGCCCCAAACCTATGCCTCTTCCTTCATGCCCTCTGAGGTATACCAGCACGCCCCTACCAGCCGCTTCTATCTGCTGCATCGCCTGTGCAAGCTGGTTGCCGCAGTCGCATCTAGCAGATCCAAATATGTCTCCTGTGAGGCATTCCGAGTGTACCCTCACAAGGACATCTTGGCCATCTCCAATGTCACCCTGTTCAGACGATAAACTACAAAGTGTGAATCACAAGATGGGAAATATTGCTGTCTGAAGGAAGGACATAAAACATAATTACGGCATTCCTATATCAATTGCCAGACACATACAGGCCCCCTTTTCATAAACTTCAAAAAAGAATTATCGTTCCCATCAGTTCACTAATGTCCTAACAATCATTGCTCCTGATGTCAAACATTCCTGTCCAGACAACGTTGTTATCCAAGATAAATTTGGCACTCCAAACTATAATTAGACAAATTTTTACTACCTTCATTTTAATTTAATGGCATTCAACCTAAAAGATACCATCAATTTCTCAGGACAGCCAGTTCTAGTAAAAACACTGTCACACAAAATCATGCACTGGAAGTACATAAGATGAAGCACAAATTGAAGTTGTGTTGAAAACGCACTACAACAAACAAGATTCTCAAAGTTTACAATTAATCCATTTGAAACTCTCTGTTTAGTAGTTTTTGGATTCTTCAAACAGTTTTAGCAATTAACTCATAATTCATCTTACCTTGACCATTGCAATGTGCTCAATTCCATCTAATATTGATCTATAGCAATGGGCTGTGAATGGACCCCACATTGTTGGTAATCTTGCAGCACCAGCAAGTTCAACTAGTTTATCTCTTTTCCGGCGGTACCTGTAGATTTATGCATCTGATGAGCAGTGAAATCATTGCTCACTCACACAGTATAAGAAGCTTCTCAATATACAAGTCAGGGTACGACAAATAAGCACTTTTTTGTCAATCTAGATGTCCTATCCTTATTTCCTGGCGATAATGCCGAGATTGCACCTCAAACTCTGCCTCAGTTAACAGTCAATTGGCAAATCCTGGCGTGGTTATAATTAAATGTTTTTGTAAGACATCGAGCTAGAGAGGAACCCATATACTAATCTAACAACGCCATGCACATTAAAATTTGTGAGAAACAACTCTTCAGAACCCAAAACCATTTATCTGCATGGTATCGACGAGCGGGATAACAACCACAAGCTTTATGAATAGACCAAATTGGCTTATGCTTCTCTCTTTTTTTTTTTTTTTTTTTGACTATGTAAAACTACAGCCAACAGCCTCCCAGAAGAGACTCTTTAACCCACCCCACTCAGGGTTCGAAGGTTTCAACTCTTAATTTATCCACTCCCAAAAAGGGCAGATAACTCTTGGACAACATCTTAGCCCAAAAAACCAAAACCAATACTTAAGAAGTGAAAGTTGTTCAGACCCCAAAAAAAAAAAAAAGTGAAAGTTGCAGCCGAAATTTGGATTTGAATGGGAACTACCTGTCCTAAGAAATATTTGCATTGGATTGCTGGGAAGAGAATCTTACCTGATTAGATCAGCAATGGATACAATTTTTAAGTTCTCCCGCAGTGCAAACTCACGAAGCTTAGGCAATCTTGCCATGGAGCCATCATCATCCACTACCTCACAAAGAACTGCCACCGGTTCCAATCCAGCTAAGATAGCAAGGTCAACAGAAGCCTCTGTATGCCCAGCTCTTTTCAGGACACCACCCTCCCTGTATTTCAATGGGAAAATGTGTCCCGGCCTGTTAAAATCTTCAGGTTTTGAATCTCTAGATGCAAGAGCCAAAACTGTCGTTGCCCTGTCACACGCTGATACGCCTGTAGTTGTCCCATGCTTTGCATCCTATAAAAATATTTCGTAGTTACCATCCATTACAAGGTAAGAGAAGAGCCAATCAGATGTCGTGACACAAAAGGAAGCTGATTGAAGGCTTTTTGGACATCGAGAATTTAAGAAACTAATATCGTTCTGCTAAACTAAGAAAGAAAATGCAAGTTATCCATCATTTTTTTTTAACATTCATTTCCAAGAATACTTCACAAATCAAGATCTCTACGGACTGGGGACAAGAAACAATTCGAAGTGTCTTACTCTCCAGAGGGCCATTTCTTAAGTACATGAACCTCTGAGAAAGCAAAACAGAATAACAAGAAATACACTTTGATGAAAAACAAAAAGTTCAAATTGTCCCTATCTGTTATTTTCCAATCAAAAACTCAACACTAAGTTTTGAGAAAAACCTCATGTATTGAAAAAGGATATGGGGTAATAAAAGCACATACCACAGTCACAGTGAATGCAGTCCGAAGCTTCTCTTCATTCTCCCTCTGATTCACCATCAAAGGAAGTTGCAAGCGCTCCAAATCATCCTCTTTCATGCTCACACAAACAATCCCAGTGCCATGCTTCACAATAAATGCCATAGCCTCAGGTGTTGCCATTTCTGCTGCCGTTATAAGATCACCCTCATTCTCCCTGTCCTCGTCGTCTACCACCACTACAATCTGGAATTCAGTTCCAACCATGACATAGACATTTATGGATGAACAATTAAAATGCACTTGACAATGTGATACAGAAAGCATACCAACCTTTCCTTGGCGGATGTCCTCAATCGCTTCTGGAATAGATGCAAAGCCTGTTGTGGGTTGGTCCAAGTCAAATTCATCATCTTCAATGGGGAAAGAAGTGCTTATAGGCGCAGTATCAGCTGCAAGCGCTCCAAACACTACTGCATCAGGCTGCAATTGAATGCCAACCGACTCCTCACCAATCAGAGTCTCGCTCACAGCAAAACCACCAGGATAAGACAAAGTTTCACCTCCGCCAGGTATCACTGCAGCTTTTGCTGCAACAACACCCCTCCCACTGGAAGATAATTTACTACCCAATGGAACCACGGTTAGATCAGATGGAAAACCAATTTGCGAAGAAGCGTTTGCCTGGAGCAGCAAATTGGATGATTTCGAGTTCCTGGAAACTCTGCATGAAACATGGCCACTTAGATTTTAACCATGAGGATTAGCTTGGATGAAAACATCAATCTCTGTACATCCGCAAAGCTAATCAAACTCGGTGCAGCATCCACTGTCTAAAAGTCAGAACTCTAAATGAAGGAACCAAAGGTCGATCATTTCAAACAACTAGTCAGGAGCATTTGATGCCTGGAGAAGCACCCAATATAGATGCCTACCAGAGATCTCTCAACTTCTTATATGACTGCTGATGTACAAATCAGTCGCGGCAATTAACAAGAAAAAAGACAGGAAGGCTTTGCATAGTGAACACAGGCCATCAACTTCACCAATCACTTTAAAAAGCACATCGTGCTTTGTTTACTTATGGACAAAGCCAAATCTCCAATTTCCAGACAATGTTCTTTTGAAAGACAAAAACCAACTCATCCCTTGTGTGAAAAAAAAAAGAAGCCTTTTTATCAAGTCAAGCAGAGGAAGATGGCAAAATTAAGTCAGCTTAGTGGGTTCAATTGTGTAATTACTTCTAAGCTCCCAAAGATGGCTAACCACAAAGCTAGTGACAAACAGAAAATCTTGTCCACCATTTCCGAGTTCACTTCGAATTCTAATGAATTGAGAAACCGATAAGAAAATATTTGATGTGCCCAATTTGAGAATCTACTGCAAATAGACACACAGAACCAAGGAACGCCGCCAACCCATCACCCAACTCACAAAACCTTCAAAGCAACAGACCAACACAAGTTCGAAGCCAAAGTAAACACCAAAAGCACCAGAGACACTCGGTCACAATTAGCCACGACAACTACAAGAATCGACGGAACGTAAAGATCCCAGAACAACGAACAGGAACAACATCAAACCAAACGAAGCCGCTCATTATTAAGATCACGATGTCCCCGGGACCGGAGTTTAACAAACGTACTGCAAGCGAGCGAGAGCTGTGGGGAGAGAGACGATGTTGACGGAAGCCATTGCGGTCGAATTCGAACTGCACAAACCAATTCGCGAGGCGGTTCTTGAATGGGTCTCTCGGGGGGTGGCTGCTGCTTTTATACACCGTCTAGATTACACGGAATATTCAAATTGGGGAGGAAGAAGATGCAAAATTGTCAAGTGGGAAGCTCGGAGGAAGGGGAGAGACAGAGAGAGAGAGAGAGAGGCGTGGAAGGAACCAGAGGAACGTCACCCGCGGGTGAAAATTTCCGTGGGTCGACTGGTGCTGGTGCATTTGCAAAACGTGCTTAATAATTTCAGACGAAAAAAAGAAAGCTTATATCGTATTAATTTTTTGCAAAAAGTTGATTGCTTTAGTAATACCAAAACTTTCTGTGTAATAAAATGGACATAAAAAGAGGATATGCTGATTCTTAAATTGCCCTTTACCCAAAAAAAGTACTAAAATCAAGAAATGTATGAGAAAATATTCAATCATAAAAATGAAAATATTCATATTAAAATGTTAAGTTACGTCCACCAAATTAAATTACTTAAGATATTTCTCATCTTCATAGCGGCACGAGCTGCCTTTTCCAACTCGAGAGAAATAGGATTAACAGTGTGACTTACTTAAGAATAAGTCCAAATGGTTTCAAGTAACGAGTGGCCGATTTAGAGCAAAGAAAAGTAGATGGCAAGCTGGCTAAGCTAACTAGCTAGGAGGAAAATAAGGCTTTGGTGCGCTAACGGCATCCGTTTGATTGTCTTGCCAAACATTGCAATTTAGTTAGCACATCCAAATTCAATATCAACCCGTCGGACCTTGCCTTAATCCGTGCATTCCTAGTTTGATTACCGAGCACGGGATAAGATGAATTAATCCTTGAGAGGAGGAAGAGTAAAGGAATGAAGATGGAAAGAAGTGACCAAATAAAGAGTTAGTGATTTCTTATTTGCAAAATTCAATTATGGTGAAGAAAAATTATCTCGACATAATGTCTTAAATCACCATAAATATTTCCGTTTTGAAAAAGGGTGTGTAATTATTTTAATTAAGGGTTAATATAACGGAAAACCCCAAACGGGTACGCTTGTGATAAATTTACCCCAAAATATTTTTTTTTGACCACCAAAAACCTCAAACCGGTATACTTGTAACAAATTTATCCCAAATTGGTACTCTCGTAACAAATTTATCTTACGTTAGTTTTCGTTAAATCTTACAATCAAATTGCTAAGTTTGATGGCATGTAACAATTCACGGATGTGTTAGTTTGGAATTTTTACCCTTTATTTGTCATAGGTTTATTAAATTGAAATTTTTTATGATATTAATCCAATTTAACGTAGCTTAAATTTATTACGGGTATATCAATTTGAAGTTTTTCTTGATCAAAAAAATTATTTTAAGATAAATTTATCACAAAAGTACCAGTTTCGGATTTTTGGTGATTAAAAAATTAGTTTGGGATAAATTTGTCATAGGGTGTCTCAGGTTGGAGTTTTTTGTAGTCAAAAAATAATTTAGGATAAATTTTGTCGGGATGTATCGGTTTGAGGTTTTTCATGATATTAACCCTTTAGTTAAAAAGGCGGTCATCATGTACACACGGCGAATAGGATCGTTAAAGGAGATGCTTTTTATTATCTATATACAAGAAATGTCCAATTTCTAGACATAATATTAATAGTCAATGCGATCGCATCTTATGACCATGTGATGTCCAATGGCTGAAGGAAGGTGACCAAGACAATTTGCTCACGGGGCGATGAAATGGCTGAAGCGGTCCGTTCATAGTATACTGAACATATTGAATAGCGGTACGACGTGTCATCATAAATTAAAAAATTATGTTTAATACATCGTAAATATTAAAGTAATTAAATATTAAATCATTTCTTCATTTAAAAGTTTAATCTTTTAAAATAATTGATAGTAGTCTCACATATTCTTACATTTGACCCCTAAATAAAATATTTCCACGTTCAATACTAGGCAAAGGCTACGTCCATCAAAGAATTTTACTATAATTAGCCTTATGAAAAATTATGGGATTAAATCGCGCTGGCCTCTTGAGAACCCGGCGGGCGACTCACAAACCTCGTCGGGAGTGGAGCGGGACTCATGTATCTTTTCGTCGTAGATGAATATGAATTACACCTCAATAATTCTCATAATAAAATGATTTTACGGCGGTTCATCTTAAATAAAAAAAATAAAATTAGATGTCCTGTTCATAGTTATACGCTTGGAAATTTCAACGAATGAAGATGGAAGGATAGGCCATGGCTTGACCACCTCATCACCATCCTAACTTCCGCCGAAGGATATAACTAAGGAAAATAGCCCAGTTTGTCCTTGGAGCACCCTTTCGCTGACTTTGACTCCACTTTGCACCTCTTCGCTCGGGAGTGAAATCGGTCACGATGGTCGTGCCCTAAAGTAAAATTTTAAGGATTTTGCGATACTTTGTCACCTCGTGTGTCTAATAGCAGCACCAGGTGCTCGAAAAGTATGGTCCATACAAGGCCAAGCAACAATTGTCGTCAATACATAATAACATTATCTGTTCGGAGATAAGGTTGCTGTCTCCTTATCGGCCCCTAGGTATGGGGCGAAAGCGGCCGGGGGCGGGATCTGTATCGGGACGAAGTTAGCTAGTCCATGAATTCTCGAAAAACACAGATTCGAGAGGTCATACCGAGGCAATTAACAACCGAGAAAAAGAGAGGGAAAACTCGCGTTTCTGGACGAAATCAGAGCTACCAATAACGAAAAAAATAGAGAGAAAAATGGAGATCCGAAAAGCACTTAAACGATTTTACTTAACATCTCGAAACGACGGACATAAAAAATAAAATAAAAAACTATGCCACAAATATAATGTAAGTATGGAGTATGAGAGTGCTTACTGGTTATCTTGGTGGGAGTCCATATCAGCAAATGCAGCAAGCAAAATTGACTTGGTCTGGTCTATAGGGTAAACTCTTCACTTGCAAAAGGAAGTTTCTGGGGGGTTTGGTAAGGCAAAAAGTCCATCCAAGAGGCCTTATATGCATAGAAAGAGATGGTCTTGTTTTGGCAATGACATGATTTCAAGGGCATCCTTGCAAATATGGAAATCTCATTTTGGGCACTCTGGTGTCCTTTTTCGACATTGCCATTTTTACATGATAACCCCCCAAAAAGTTAATATTGTCAAATTGATTGCATTTGGCAATTTGCAATCAATTGCCTTCTATTTTTTGAAAAGGGGAAGGATATGCTTTTGTGTCAAATAAAAGGCAATTGACATATATATGGAAGCAATATCTAGGATGCTAATTATGGTAACAATGCCTAGGATGTTAATTGATCACTGCCTTTAGCTAATTATGGTAAGTTTAGATTGCACGAGAAAGGTGATTTTAATGTAAAAAATAAAAAAAACAATTATCTTGCACTTGGCAAACTCTCCATCATTCTCAAAAAAAAAAAAAAAACCTCCATCATTAACTACTAGGTGATTGCCCCGATGCCCACTCTTCTCATTTGGGAAGAGGGAGATGGGAGGTTCGAATCTTCACCTTTCGAAGAGTGGGGTAGGGACGTGTGAGAAAGGAGTAGGGTTTCGCAATCCGCACACGACACATAGCACACATAGTGTGGCATGTATAGTAGAATAGGATAGATATAGCCGGACCAAAAAAAAACTTTCCATCATTTATCAATAAAAAAAACTTTCATTTAACACTTCTTCGAGATTACTTTAAAGATTATTTTTGGATATTTACAAAATTAGTGGACTCAATGACTAGGTAAAGTCAATAAATAAATGAGAAAAAATATATAAAAAAAATATCTCACCAAACACGCTTGTTTGCTTTGAGTTAGTACCACCTACTCCGATACAAGGTTTGTGATTGGTTCACGAGGCTTACAGAGTGTTTCATGAGTTTTCAGGTAGCCAAGTCTCTTCACATGCGCTCCTACGTTGTCTAAAGATAATTGCAATAAACGTCCCGATATTATTTGTGCAATCGTATCCCGTTGTTAACTCCGTCTAATTTAGTTAATCGAAAACGTTGATATAAATTTACGTATTATTCTCCATCTCCTACGTGTGCGTGCCCAAAATGACATTGTTTTTCCCACAGTCTTGTTTGAATTATTCTTCTTTTTCACCCTCTATCTCCCTGGTCTTCTTAGCATTGGCAAGAGCGTGGATGAGACGAACGGGAGGGTGCAACTTGAGCTTGAGCTAACTATCCTCGCTGTTGACTATCTAGGGGATGAAGAGCTTTTGGACGGTGTCCAAAACGAATTGGCAGTTCGGGAGACAGAGTTGGGCCTGGGCTGGGGCATAGCAAAGTGAGATTTGGAGCTCACGGTCATGATAGCTGGAGCTTCGTCAAGCTCGGCCATGGCGGCCAGAGCTCGTGGCCGAGGTTGCTTGAGCTTTGGTCGAGCTCAGCCATTCGGCCATGGCAACTATAGCTTCTTCGAGCTCATTGCCATGGCCATCGAGTTTTGCCGGGCTCGACGCACCAATTTATGCAATTCTCTTTTCTACATTATTAGAGCATCAAAGTATTAACCGGATTTTACCAAAATCACAATCAAATCAACTAATTTCCCTATGGCCGACATGAAAGTTGAGCTTGGTAATTGTATGAGCCCCAAAACAGCACCTACCTCGGTTGAAGCTACTTTGATCTTCACCACGCGAGCGACATGCTGAATCACCCCTGCCACATGCGAGTGAACCTCTAGATAAACTAACCCACAAATCGGTGACTATCAAGGTCTTGCCTTATTTATGATATTTGCGATTGTCCAATAGAGTTTGATGGAACTTTAGTACATTATATTGCTAGAGTATCATGATACTTTTTACATGTCCACTTGTACAAAATTTATTGATGTTCCCTTCTTTTTGTTTGCGATGAGGACCAAAATACACTGATTAGTTTAACAGAAATGGACATGTTGGGCCTTGTACATAAGTAAAAGCCCACCTGAGCCTAATACTTAATCTGTTGGGCCCATTTTGAAACCTGGGCTTACGTCCCAAGCCCGATCTGATTAGAAAGGCCCAATCCGTGGGACCTTGTCCGTGTAGGAATTTTCTCTTATGAGCAAAGAAGCGTATCTTGTTATTAGATCGATGGATGCTTCGGGCATAAAATGAAGTCATTGCAAGCGATAGAGAGGCGCTTCGAAAGGGTTTCGGAAGCAGTTTCCTATCAATTGCCATCATTCGAAGAAGGAACAAGTAGGAAATCGATCCGGACACAGCCGGTGACTTGACATCGCGAGGGTGAAGGATGGCCTTGTTGAGTAGTTGCTCATTGCATCTTGACTCGAGATTGCATTCTCGGTGTCCTTGGACCGATGCACCGTACCACTGGGAGGGTAGCGACGGAAATTTTAGACAACCTCAACACAATACCACAAAAATACTTTTACCACTTATGATTCGTTACGGAAGCACGTACTTGATTTACGTTCATAATATTATGAGTTCACTGCGGGCTTCTCTCAATTTCAGATAAATTTCACGAGCTTGTCCGACACCAACTCCACGGCATCGCGAACACGGTTGATCCACGGTCTCCTGCCCCGCTTTTGCATCCATGGGCAAAGTGCAATAACCTAATATAGGCTTTATCCACGTACCACAGCCTAAGAGCCTTGTGTTTTTGCACAGAAAAAGATAGAAATGACACGATTTTCGACGTAAATAGAATAATATCTATTCTATTATATGCACTCTCAACAACTATGATGTTAAACAAGAGACATGTTTATTGAGAATGTCGGAAGGACTTTGAGACGAAATGGGATTTTATATATCCTCTAATTCCATTTCTGACCCCAAAAACAAAAAGATCCATTACTAATTCGGATTCGAGCTCAAATAACAATCATTTTATCTAATTAGTTATTTGATTCAATAAATTGGATCGGGTCGGTCCATCTTGGCGCTTGGAAATATCATCCAAAGAATCCAACGATTTGACCATTGCGACTATCGCTTTATGAAAGTTGATCCTTCAAGCCGATTTCATTCGCTACCGCATTCGTTCAATGCTCCGCTGATCGGGATGCCTTCCCGGAAAAAGGGATGTCCCTTCATCCCCAATAAATTGGTTATCTAATAGTAATTCAAACAGATCGAGTACTTATATCTAACTACAAGGGCGGGATCCTAATTTTGAAGATTTGGAGGAATAGATGGATGATGACCTTGGAAAATCTAAACTCGCAGTTGCAAACATAGTGAAATCACACGGACCAAACCCCTTTGAGATTTGCTTTGTTTTGAATCTTGTCATTTCAAGTAGTTATTGTAGTTCCTCATTTGAGTGAATGAATTTCCAATGCCTTTCGACCCAAAAAAAAAAACTTGATTTATGTATATACGCGGTATTTATTGTGATAGTTTTATGCTGTGAATATTTGATCAAATAGGCTATGTTCATTTTTTAAAAAATAAAAATAAATCACTCATAATAAAAAAAACTTAGCAATGATTTTCTAGAAAAAGAAAATAATAATTTATGATGTGAAAACACGCCAACCAGCTCAACAGTGAACTCACGAGCAGGGGGAAAGGAACCAAAACATCACACAAAATAATATTCAACTATATTTCCCAGCCTCAAACCCAAAAAACAAAAACCAAATTTTCTCATTAAAATTGAAAATATTATATAATTAAATTGGATAACGAAATAAGAATTCATAAACTTTGACTAAATATGCAATGCACTTCCTAAACTTTAAATTTGTTTAATGTTATCCTCGAACTTCACTGTTTTTGAATGTCGCTAATCAACTTTCAATTTGTTTAACGTGATCACGTGACTTTTGGCGCATATTCAATGCGGTCGATGGTCTGTATATAGATATTCACTATTGTCCTCATATTAATTCAATTCTCATAAAGTCCACGAACTAAATTGGATATGTACCGAAAAATTTAAAAATCTCATTTAACAAATTGAAAGTTGGAAATCAAATTGCACTTTAGACCAAAGTTAAAAGGACATTTGTGTCATTTACGCATATTAAAACTAATAATATAATAAGAAAAAAAAAACATGCACAATACACATCATTTTCCCTCCTCACGTCAAGGACACACGCCCATCTCTCTCTCTCTCTCTCTAAACTTTGGAAAGTCCGTTGGTCCTCCTCCCCAAACACAAAGATCGGATACAAACAGAGAGACACACTCCTTCACAGATTCAATCTCTCTCTCTCTCTAAAACATGGAGAGCCTCTTCGCGCTCCACTCTCTCTCCGCCACCGCTACGGCCACGGCCACGGCCACCGCCGCCGTCGCCGCCACCCGCTCATCCGTCTCCTCCTCCCTCCTCCATCGCCGGCGGCCATTCCCGAAATCGCCACCGCCCATTTCCCTCCCCACCCTCCGATCAAAACCTCCCTCTTCGTCCCCTCGAAGATCACTCCTTTCTCTTCCCTCCCAATTCGCCTTCGACCCCCACCCCAAGACCCACTTCCCAATCCGCGCCTCCTCCGCCTCTCCTCCTCCGCTGCCGCAGTCCCCACCTCCCCAAGGCGCCAAGCCCCTGGCCTTCATCGTCTCCGTCGCCGTCGGCCTCGCCGTCCGCTTCCTAGTCCCGAAGCCCCTCGACGTCTCCCCGCAGGCCTGGCAGCTCCTAGCAATCTTCGTCTCCACCATCGCCGGCCTCGTCCTCAGCCCCCTCCCCGTCGGCGCCTGGGCCTTCCTCGGCCTTACCGCCTCCATCGTCACCCGCACGCTGTCGTTCTCGGCGGCCTTCTCCGCGTTCACCAACGAGGTGATCTGGCTGATCGTGATCTCCTTCTTCTTCGCCCGCGGGTTCGTGAAGACCGGACTCGGGGATCGGATTGCCACCTACTTCGTGAAGTGGCTGGGGAAGAGCACGCTGGGGCTGTCCTACGGGCTGACGCTGAGCGAGGCGCTCATCGCTCCCGCCATGCCGAGCACCACCGCGAGGGCCGGCGGGGTATTCTTGCCGATCATTAAGTCGCTGTCGCTCTCTGCTGGGAGCCGGCCGGGCGATCCCTCCGCCAGGAAGCTCGGGTCTTATCTCATCCAGTCTCAATTTCAGGTTGGCTACTTGACTCGATGGCACACTACTAAGTAGAATGAATTCTTGTCCAATGAGTTGCTTATTGCACTAAAGTATTTGAATTTTTTCACAATGTGGAGTCGTTGTGATTTGAGCATGATGCTTGCTGTTTGGACGAAGGGTTTCTTGACTTCAGGGCAATCATTTCCGAGCCCCATGAACTCTGCAAACCTTGTTTATGCCAATTGATCAATAGAACTACGTCTTGTCGCGAAGTTTATTTGTGTAATACCTTATGTGGAATGTGAATTTAAGATCATCACCAGTACTTTAAAATAACAACCCAAAATCCTTGTAATGCTTCCACTGTACCAAAAGTTTCAAAACTTGTAACGGGTGTTTAGTCTGTTTATCATCGCATCTCTTAGTGTGTTGCACTTCTGTTGTTAATATCTGTGTGTACCAAAAAGAAATGGCGCTAAAGGTTGATGCGGCTTATGGAAAAGGGAATTGTCTCTAAGGTTAGATATAAGGGAAGTTTCTTTTTCGATTTGAATCGCCGTGTTGCAAGGGTAACAGGGGCGTGAGTGATGTATTGACATCTCCATGGATGGGCACTTTAGTGAGAGGGACATAGATCACTAGTAATCGTTTCGTGAATCGAGTGATAATTATTCTTTATCTTTAAATGGCAAAAGAAATTCTCTTTTGCTTACACTTACTATCAAAATGTTTCTGTACTTGTATGTCCTTGAATATTTATCTTGCACTTTTTTGCCTCATACTTGTATATCCTTAAAGTTCAGTAATGAGGAATGAGAAGCTCATGATGTGTAGCCTTCCTGATATTGCTATCTATTGTTTCTTATATCATTTTCTGGAAGCGTATCTGCTGCATTTCTTGGATTTGCATACTTTTATTGTTCCAGTAATGCTATTCTTGTTTGAAAATTTTGACAAATAGTATTTTGCAATTGTTGCTTCAATGGATTCTAGAATACTAGAAAGTTTTACTATGGCCAAGAAAAAGCTATGTATTTCTTCATACTCAGCGTAACTAGAGTAGAGTACTCTATATTTAACCCCACATGATTAAGTTATGGAACAGTGTAATGGCTTAATTTGCATGATTTTGGAAGGGTTGATCGTGAATTTGATAAATTCTAGTACATTAAATTGTCCATAGAAAATTCCAATAGGTCCGGATTATTTGGGCACTTAGTTAAATTGAATCAGTTGAATTAATTCCACTATTGAGAAATTCTACATTTTTAATGATTTCTGATGATCTTCGGTCTGGTTATTTTGCTGTAGGTGGTTGTTATTTGTCGAATTAGTTAGAATTGAATATGGAAAAGTAAGGAAGTCTGTTACAGTTTTACGTGTTTATTGAATGATTTTCTCTTGGTTAATCATTGGACACAGAAGCAGCATAATAAATGTGGCCTGATGTTTTCTGTCAATTTTGGTTTGATATGAATCCTATATGACTTATGAATGTTTTCTGTGTGATGCCTGACAGTCTGCTGGTAACTCTAGTGCTCTTTTCCTGACTGCTGCAGCTCAAAACCTCCTCTGCCTCAAACTGGCTGAAGCACTAGGAGTTATCGTACAAAATCCTTGGGTTTCTTGGTTCAAGGCTGCTAGTTTACCGGCCATTGTCTCTCTTCTAGCTACCCCATTAGTGTTGTACAAGCTATATCCTCCTGAAATCAAAGACACCCCAGATGCCCCTGCTATGGCTGCCAAAAAGCTGGAGAATATGGGTCCTGTCACGAAGAATGAGTGGGCCATGGTTGGCACAATGCTACTTGCAGTATCACTTTGGGTGACTGGGTGAGTAACTTCACTTCCTTCTGATCAAGTATTATGAGACATTCAAAATCTGAGAGGCAATGGCATGAATGGATTACCTTCATACTTCAAAGACTTTCTATGAGTGAAAGGAGGATGTCTAAATATTACTCTGTTCCCTAATATGACAAGTCTTGTATATGTGTTTATAAGGTTCCAACTGCACACATATTCTCCTTTGTTTTCATACAAACATCATTATTATATTTGAATGAATTTTTTGATTGGAGTCATGACAAGTGACGAGATTATAACGCATGCCAGCGTCGGGGGAATTACATGATTTAGGACTCTCAAATTTGCTTTCGAGTGAATGTGAGATCTTTTTGTTGAAAAATCACTCTGAAGTAAAATATCCAGGGATGGATTATCTGCCTTATACAGTGGATAGGATATGTCTGCTGAGTCTTAGAACTTACATAATTCAGGTAACGTTCGAAACAGATTTAGTCGGCTGAGTGCTGATGCAGTTAATGCTTAGTGGAATTAATGGCGCATTAATGCTTCTCTTGTTGTCTGGTTCTTAGTTGTCTGCCTTGTTTTATTAATGAGTAATGGACTGAAAGACATAGAGGCATTCTGATAGCTGTAAGTACAATGTGCTCTTCCAGCCTTGGCATAAAGAGACCTGACGGGGGGACTTTTGAAGCGTATGCCCAATTGACAATAATTTTTCCCTTTAAAGTTCATTATGGCTTGTAAATGACTCCTGTTGTGGTGGCCACATCATATTGTTTTGTCAATTACTTTAATGGAATGATGGTACTTAATGCTTTGGCAAAGTACCTTTTGAGTGATTCTTGTTTGCCTTTGCCAAAAGTTTGGGTTCTGGATCCATGCTTTGTTGCCTTCGTATGAATGCATCTTATTGGGTATGCATTTTGAACAGTGATTGTGCTTTTCAGAGATGCACTGGGGATACCTAGTGTTGTAGCTGCTATGATTGGCTTATCAATCCTATTGTTCTTGGGAGTCCTTGACTGGGACGACTGCTTGAGTGAAAAATCAGCGTGGGACACATTAGCCTGGTTTGCCGTTTTAGTTGGTATGGCAGGGCAATTGACGAATCTTGGCATTGTGACATGGATGTCTGGTTGTGTGGCCAAGTCCCTGCAATCCTTCTCCTTGAGCTGGCCCGCCGCATTCGGTGTTTTGCAGGCATCTTATTTCTTCAGCCACTACCTCTTTGCTAGCCAAACGGGTCATGTGGGCGCTTTATACTCTGCATTTCTCGCCATGCACTTAGCAGCTGGAGTGCCTGGTGTGTTAGCAGCACTAGCATTGGCCTATAATACGAACCTATTTGGCGCCTTGACACACTATAGCAGCGGTCAAGCTGCTGTCTACTACGGAGGTATGTGTGACTTTGTCCTCTGCAATATGCATGGACTCATCCTGTTTGATTTCTTATCTTAGGAAGATAATGCTGATTTTTACTTTTATTGAGCGCTCTCTGACATTTTCCGTTCGCATTGTTGCAGCTGGTTACATAGATCTTCCCGATGTGTTCAAAATGGGATTTGTGATGGCCCTTATCAACGCCCTCATCTGGGGAGTAGTTGGAACCTTTTGGTGGAAATTCTTGGGTCTCTACTGACCAAATTAAACAAGATGCTGGCACACGATTTTTATACATCATCCCATCATGTCCTTACCATTGAGCTTACTTTCCGTCCTCAGGGAGTTCCAATTTTTAGGAGCTTTAGATGAGATTGTTTGAATAATGTACTGCTATTTTTTGGTGCAAGCCTTAAAGTTCAGAAATTGAGTTATATCGTTTCTTGACATCGATACGGTGACAAACTTATGTTCGCTTTGATGGTGTGATCTGTTCATAACTTGTTTTGAAAAGCAAGATTGGAGTTGCCCCTAAGGAACTTTGTTGAAATCGACTGTGGCCACAGTTTGAATGAGTTTTGGTTCTTGTATGTGTGAATTGGATAATGGGTTTAAGCGGTGGCCAAGAAAAGAACAAAACTTTAATGAGTTTCTGGTGGTCCATTGAGCAACTGGGGAAAGATAAAAGGGCACTAGTTACATCCTAATCCTGTCTAAAAAGAACGGTAAAGCATAAAGCGTTTGAGAAAATATTCAGCGGTTTCGAACCATCACGTGTCCTTTAACATGGACCCACCGGAAAATTAAAAAAATCAAAACCAAAGGCTGGCACATTGAAAAAGGGACAACAATGAATGCTGTCATTGAGGGGAGGCTAGGTTACATCCCAATCCATAGAGAAATACAAAAGAAAGTTGGTTACATTCATATTAAGAGGCATTGAAATTGAAAATTAAGTGTGTTACAATCACCCTCTCTTGAATATTGAAGGTAATTTGCCCCAGATTTTAGAAACATAGGAAGAACTCTAGCTCTTTCACTGAATCTGCCCCGCCGATATCGCCATATCAACAGCTCATAGCCAACCGGAAATTGGTTTCTGTCCGACCGCAGGTTGGCCAAACATTTTGTCGACAATCCATCGGCATCTAATCGATGGTTGTAACACCTTGAAGCCAATGATGACTAGTACTACCTTGTCGATGTCCGTAACCACTTTGTCAATGCATAACTTCATGTATCACTCTCCTTTACTCATTTCGTTGCTTCAACTTCAGATTGGGAGGTTTTAGCCGTCAACACACGTAATTCAAAAGTATCAGGCTGATCAAGCTCGATTCCAAGTTGCCGCAGTTCATGCATAGCGGTTCCGTTTGCACCCGCGGCATGGGGTTCAAACACGATGCTTGATGAATCGAGTGAGCTAACTTGACTTCTGAAGCCGGACCTACTACGTGACCTAATCAGAGCAGGATCATCTTTTCGCCTTCTCGCCCATGCGAATCCATTTGATGCACTGATTTGTACTGGAACTGATAGAATACTCCGTCCTTGAGATGGGTCCGTTGCTTCAGAAACTGTCGAGGCATCAAGAGATGACTTCAGAGGCTCTCGACATGTAACATCAGCTTCTCCCTTCAGGCTACTTCTGATATGATTTCTCTGAACAATCGGACTCTCGCCTCGCAACTCCTGCGCAATCAACATTGAAGTTGTTGAATTACAAGAGCATTCAACTGAAAAACTGAGACATCCTAATGGCAAAGAAGTGAGGTATTAGCGAGAATCTGTGTCATGGAAGAGGTTTGAATCCAAGCTCTCAGCTTATCATCTTACAGAAACAAAGACTCGGTTAAGCGGCGGGGGTCTGTTGTTATACCGATTGAACTGGTGTCAAGTCAAGTACTCCCTAAGTTTGGGATTGAACACGGGGCTAAAGGAGCAAGACAGACCGCCTAAGCTCAGGTTTTGGTCCCACTGGTCGAACCAGCAAAAGCAGTAACATGTCCATTACATACCAGCAGGAAGTAAAAGTGGTGAATTGAGAGGACCGACCTCTTTTGGAGCTATCTTACTGGAGACATCCCGCTCTTGCGAAGCTCTATGGATTCTTGTTGGCTTTTTCCCTACTTCGGTTTCTCGTACTCTAGAACGAGCCCTTTTCCTGGAAGCCAAATCATCAGTACATGCATGAGTTTGCCGGAAACAGACTGCGAGTAGCCATCTTATTCTCAGCATACTTAGCACAAGCTTCAATCATTATTGCAGTGTACTCAAGTTTGCCAGCATAGAGAGCAAAAACAGTAACTTAACAACAAGAATCGGAAAATTCACACAGCGACTTCAGATAGGAAGCTAGAGACGGTTTACATGGACTTTAACACCAGGTCTGCTTTCTATGTTAAATTGCTAGTGGTCCTTCTAGGCTCAGAGGGAGGAGTTTAAAGCCAAGATCGGGCATTATAAGTGAATAAGGATTTCAAGATTCCTCTAGACAAGCTGACAAATGATGGAATTTCCTTCTTGGTAGCCCATGTTAATTTGAGTGCGAAAAGAAACTCACCTCCGTGCCTCCTCTCGATGTTTAGCATCGATTTCTTTGTTAGGAGGGTACTTCGGCAAGCTTGATGGATCACATGCATATGGTACTGTCTTGAAATACTGGACCAGAAAATAAAAGGAAATTAGCAAGTCAAAGTGAAATGTATGTCCGTTGCGATTTATTGTCTCACGTTAATCAAAACTTGGAGACTGAAAATTTAATGAGGCAGTATCTGTATGAAAAGCGTTTCACTTGCTGAGCCAGAAAGAAGGGAAGAAAAAGGAAAGTCGTTTTCAGTCGTAGTAAAATTGTCTCCATTTAGAGAGTCAAGTACTTCAAGATGACCGAATTCCAATAACATTACCTCGGATATGAGTGCACTTGAAGCAGTTCCACGCTTGTGCGGTTCTATGGAAAGAAAAGTTTCCATCAGGTTCAATGCACTGGCTGTGATATCTTTGCATCTCTCTCGCAGAGTGCATTCATAAGAATGGCGGGGTCTAAAGGTGGTCGCATGGGGTATCTTAGACATTTTCCAGTAGCCATCGGGCGGGGAACCACAAAGTTTAAAAATTTTGTGCAATTGCTCTACCTGCAATGTTGTTCAAAGGTGAGAGTGAAAGTATACAGAAACAGAGAAACATAACACAGCTTCTTAGGACAAGAAGTTCAGCTCTTGGTCTCGGTTGTCCAATAAATAGCAGCTCCTCTCTTCTTCAAACTCGGACAAAGTAAGAACCTGACTTTCCTCTTTAGGATTCAAGTTGGTACCGAGGAATAACATCAACAATAGTTTTAGGAGTCCTGGGACTAGACATGCTTTCTCATGTCATTTCTCTCCTTTCAATTGACAAATATCGAGAATATATCTAATTGGGCTTCCTTGTCATTATAAAGGACAGAAAGAATCATCGAGATCCTACACAGGTATCAACTTTAAGCAGAAAGAAGGATGATTACCTCTGTTCTCCCTTTGAGAATCGGTTTTCGCAACAGAAGTTCTGCAAATACACAGCCAACACTCCACAGATCCACAGTTACCCCGTACCTTGTGGAACCCATGAGAAGCTCGGGAGGACGGTACCACAGAGTAACGACATGACTGGTGAGTTGCTGCCTGTTCTTTGGATTGAGAATATTAGCCAGCCCGAAATCTCCTATTCGCAGAATCCCTCGTTGTTCACCAAAATGTTCGAAGCCTTTATGTCTCGATGAATCACTCCGTGCAGGTGGCAGTGCTCTATTCCCGATAAAAGCTGCTTCATATAGCATTTGACCTACAGGAGAGGAGCTCAACTTCCAAATAACAAACACAAGAGAAGTTACTGCAAGGATAAAGCTACAGTACATGTATCCATATCGGAAAATGCCATTTCCTTCCCTTTCTCTTTCTTTTCGATTGCTGTTTAATGTGTCCTATTGAAAAGAAGTCAGCAAGAAGAAGGCCTGCATACCTGGGCGTCGCTGAACATGATCTGAGGAGCAGCTATTAGTCCAGAAAGGTCATGCTCCATGTATTCGAACACAAGATAAATGCTGTTCGACAACCGAGAAGTGATTATGCCCTCCAGTTTCATAATATTCGGATGATCCAGCCTGCGGAGGATCGATATTTCTCGGGCCATAAATTGAATGCTCTCGGGTTGAAAATTGTCGAATCGGACTTTTTTAAGAGCAACCATCCTCCCATTTGCCAACTCTCTTGCTCGGAAAACACAGCTGTATGTGCCTTGTCCTATCTAATGCAAAGTTAGAAGTATTAGAAGTTCTATTCTCTTTCAAATAGTATTTGACAAGCAGTTTAATATACCATGCGACCTATGCGAAAAAATTGTACCGTGTTCAAAACTAAATATCTAACAATCATGAACATACATGCTGGAAATGATGCTCAATGATATGGCTTTCCATTTCCAACACATCTATGCAGATTCTTATCAGCAGCAAATGCTTCCAACACATATTCAGACGGAACTTGGCCTGATCAAATCAACAAAACTGAAACATTTTAAACTCAATTGGTTCAATATCATACCTTCTCCAATTTCTCGAAAGAATCTGTTTTAAGAGGAACCAATCCTTGAATTGCTTCACCAGCAACGGCAATGAGCCAAGAAGGCCATCCAGCGGCCGCTTGTTCGGCTTCCTCATACCTATGCAAAAATCCGGACTCTAATCTCAATCTTTTGCTCAATGAGCCCTTTTCCTCAAACTTCCTCAATTCCCCGCTACGCCACTTGGGTTCCTTCGCATTGCTCTTCTCGAATTCGAACAAACCGGACGGGACCTTCGACGACCCAGTACCCGTACCTGCACCAATCAAGAACCCTGAACCGGGCGATGCCGGTCTCCGGCCCCCTGTTTCGCGCATACGCAGCCCATCAGCCGCGATGCCCCGACCGCATCGGATAGAATTACGCGAAACGGCGACCGACCCACATCAGAAAACGGTTGTATGGTGGGAAAAACCCCGCCTTTTTGCAGGAAGAAAAGTGCATTCCCTTCGGGAGGAAGTTAGAAAAATCAAGAAATTCAGCTTAAACCCTCCCAAAATGAAAGCTTTTTTCCTTCGTCGAGTCTCTGTCTCTGCATATCTGTTGGGGCTGCGAGATCTGCGGGATCGTGGAAATATGCGAACGAATTGGATCATGGAGAGAGGGAGAGAAGAGATAGAGATAGAGACAGAGACAGAGAGATGGGGCCAATCCGAAGAAGTGGGCGCTTTCATCGTTTCTTACGCTTGCAAAAAGGGAGGGAAAGGTGAAATGTAGCCGTTCGGAGTTTCCTGTTGTTGTCTTGCCCCAAAGTTGGTTGCTTTGATCTGTTGAGAGAGAGAGAGAGAGAGAGAGAGAGTCCAGAACAGTTTGTACGGTTGGTTGTAGGAGGCCAACTGCCCAACGACTTCACCATGAGCTCAGGAGTTCAGGATTAGCTCGATGCTGTGCATACCAAACTAATCTTTGCTAAAGGATGTCCATTATTGTGACTCTGTACTCAATAGTTTCAAACAAGGAATCTTTAATCTGGACTCAAACATCTACTAATTTCTTTGAAAAATCTCGTGTTTCTAGCGTCGTTCGTTCATTCGGCTCGATTGTCGTGCTATCTGTATAGGTTAAATCAAGTTCAACATGATTAGACTAGGAAGGAGGGATCCTCTTTTCGCGGGGACAAGAAGGCCCATCAAGTTCAGGAGCCGTTCGCTACACGAGCCGCTCTTATTTGGATTACGGGAGAATAATTAATTGTGTTTATCTTTTGCCGCTCATGAAAAAAAAAAAACTTATGCTATAATTGCATTTTAATTTACATCACATTTTGTTCGAAGGAAAACTATTTTCGGAATATTGCTTTTCGATTTTCCGATATTTGGATGACGAAAAATTAACCGATTTGCGAAAGACGTTTTCCATAGACTTTTCTCTCGACAAGAAGGAAATCACTTTCTCCGAACCACCAAACAAATGAAAACTAATAATTTATCTTGAAGGTGATTTTCATCCAAAATACTTTCCTTTATCATGAAATGCTTAGTAAAATCAACGCACCAAGGTATCAAAATACACATGATTTACTCATCATTCTTGCTTTGGGGCTCCAGCTTTACATCCTTTCCTAAAGTTTCCTTCCTTGGGGTGACTCAATTCCTATGCTATGATAGTTTTACTTTTGATCTTTTGAAAATCTGTCGGATAATATCCCTCTTTATTGACTGCTCAAAGATCTCATGTTCTTTTCACATGCGAACTGAATGTTAACCCAGTTACCAAGGCGATAGGCAACAAAGAATATGCCATTCGCGTTTTTACGGTATTCCATCGGTTCTCCGGCACACTCGGAACGAGGATCAGGGATCGGGTCACATCTGATCGCGAAAGCCGCCTGCATCGATCGAACATGGTAAATTCTTCGAAAGAAAGGGCCAACAACAAACCAGTACAGTGAAAGCACAATTAGCTGTGAAATTCTTTAACTATGAATCAGATTCAAGATAATTGAGTAGGCATCATGAGTCGAATCTGCCAAAGTCCTAGACCATGTATCGCGAAGTAGATCGGATCCGTTGTTTCGTTTTCCCTACGGAGTTTTTCTCATCGAGAGCAGGGATTGAAATGGACCATCACCGATGAATTATGGAATTTGCAGAAAGAAGCAAAGGAAGAATATTCTTTGTTTTCCTTTTAAGGCTCAGTGATTCATCAGAAACCATATGATGCTGCGAATCGTAAATGGATAACTTCACAGAAGGTACTAAAATGACTAGAAAATCGCGCTTTCCGTCTGCCATGGTTGCCCCATATCTAAGCTCAGATGGCTCTTCAGCTGGTAAGCCTCTTGCTCAGTATGCCGGGGCGAGGCTACTTGTCAAGCTACCGGAAAGTCGCGATTCTTGAATCGAGAGTCTAATATCGCATCAGAAAATGCCTCCATTTGAATGATGCATCGTTCGTTTGAATATGACGGCGGCATGTTGTCGCCACCGGTCAGAAAGCAGAACACTAGTTTCTTTCAGGACACCTGGAAATTCCTGACATGTTGGTGTACAAACAAGTCCGACATAGTCGCCGAGTAGAATAAGGTGGAAAGCACAAAGCATCAGCTCAAACTCAAAAGTGCTTGTAAGTAACGAATTACAGACGATGCGACCGTACCACAGTAGAGATAATACTGCATAACCTATGGCTCACAACATTGCAAGTTTGGAATTACTGCAGGATGCATCGGTTTTGTCATTTTCGAGATGTAAGCGGCCAGTTACGTCTCGGACCTCGGCGAATTTATCTGGAAGTGTCTGTACCGGCGGAATCAAATCTTTCGAAAAGCTTTCACCAGATCATTAGAGGAGTCATCTCACCATCCATTGTATTTCTTCCTGTTGTATTAGCCGATACACGGGAAAGAAGTCCCGCTCATCCTCGTACTTTCCCAACCCGGATGTCCCCAACTGGTATAACATCATCTTCCTTAGCAAACCTCCAGTGATCTCCCCAGATTTGCCATGAATACTAGTCTCTGCAAGTTCAACAGAACTTCTAGTTTCAAATGTTTTACAAACCAGTAAGCTGGAAGATTGGTTCATTTGCCCCATGGCAAACCCGAAGATCATAATCAGTGTCGAATCCGTGAGCAAGCAGATGCTTTCGGACAGCGCCATTGTTCGAGTTCTTGCAGCTGTGCACGGGCAAGCAATGTTTCCTTCTTCAGCAGCACTACTAGATGCGATTCCAACGAACTCCTTGCTGCCTTGCCCGTATCCATCGCTCGATCCGGGGGTGCAGATCCAGCTCTTGTCCATCACAAGCTTCCATGAGGACACCCTGAGAGGAGATGACATAGCATTGTCGCCAATTATTTCCACAGTTGTCAAAGAAGAGAATTGCCTACAAAATTGGAGGAAACAAAGTGGTTGACTTTGACGGGGACTAGCGTTTGAAGTTGATCATTAAGACTTTTCCGGGGAAAAAAACCAAATCGCCCAAAAAAATCTTGAGCTTACGTACGACATGCAATTAAGTTGAAATACTTTGAATCGGTGCAATTAAATTCTGAAATTTCACCCAAAAAAAAAAATATCAATCGAGCGATCAATACTAAATATTGCTTAAATGATGATCTTTAAAAATATTCAAGTACCAGAGCTTAAGAAAATTGTGACTGCAAAAACAAAGTCCGGATTGCTATCCCGTCCTATTGCCATCTCTTCGGGGATTGGGTGGTGGACCGATTAGCAAGCGACGGGATGGTGGGCGGCCGCCATGGGCGAAGAAGAGGTAGAGCCGGAAAAAAGAAGGGGGAAATGTTTAGAATACTGATTTCTTTCAAAGGATATTTAAAGATGCTGTTTATCGTGCTTTTTTCGACAAAATGATAAAAGAGGAATATTTTAGAAATCTTGGATGTCACCTGATCAAGTAAAAATTTCAAATCGTCTTATCATTTTGCTTATAACTACTCGCTGAATTTTATTTTTTGAAACGATTGACAAATCTTGTTACAATTATAAAATGAAAATAAGATTGTACCGTGGTTTTTAATTACTTTTGTTTTTTAATATTTTCACCCAAAATAAAAACCTAAAAGACAACATTTTCTCAGGTTGCCGTGTATATTTTCCCAAAATATTTCTGCCATTCCTCGTGAGCGTCGGTGAGTCAAGGCTTGTCCTTCTTCCTCATGTGCGATTTAACTGAAATCCCACCTTCTTCTTCTTCTTCTTCTTCTTCAACTCAATTTCATCTCCCAAATTCACTGTGCACAACGCAATCTTTCTCTCTCTATCTCCACCTCTCTCGCTCAAGATCCGGATCGTTTTCCCCCTTCGCGGATCGCCAATGCCGCTGATTCTCTGAAGTTTGTTTGGCGCGATTCAGTGTCCCCGGCGAAGGATCGGTGGCGATGCGGGTTCAGCCGCCGTCCGCCCCCGTCGCCGCGGCGAAGGGCGGTCACCAGGACGCCGAGTCTCTGTTCCGGGCGAAGCCCATCGCGGAAATCCGCAATGTGGAGGCCGCGACGAGGAGGCAGATCGACGACAAGAAGGAGGAGCTCCGGCAACTGGTGGGCAACAGGTACCGTGATCTCATCGATTCCGCCGACTCGATTGTGCTCATGAAGTCCTCCTGCGAGTCGATTTCCGAGAACGTGTCGTCGATTCAGGCCTCCATCCTGTCCCTCTCCGAGACCCCCAAATTGCAGAGCCCTAGGCACCATAATCCCGCGCGGTTCAACGTGTATGGCATTGCTTGTCGCGTTAAGTACCTCGTCGACACGCCGGAGAACATATGGGGGTGCCTCGACGAGTCTATGTTCCTCGAGGCTGCGGCGCGGTATTTGCGCGCGAAGCACGTGCAGCAGGGGCTGGTGCTGGATAACGAGGGTGGCGATCCCAAGATCTTGGCCAACTTCCCTCTTTTGCAGCATCAGTGGCAGATTGTCGAGAGCTTCAAGGCCCAGATCTCGCAGCGGAGTCGCGAGAGGTTGCTGGATGGTGGTGGGCTCAAGATTGGAGCTTATGCGGATGCCTTGGCTGCGGTGGCGGTTATTGATGATTTAGAGCCGAGGCAGATTTTGGGATTGTTCCTTGATAGCAGGAAGTCGTGGATTCTGCAGAAATTGGCTACTTCTTTTGCTAATCCTACTTGTTCCGATGTGGTTGCCATGTTCTGCGAAGTGCTGAAGGCCATTCAGGTCACCATGGGCCAAGTAGGTGAGTTGTTCTTGCAAGTGTTGAACGACATGCCCCTGTTTTATAAAGTCACGCTGAGTTCTCCACCTGCATCTCAGTTGTTTGGTGGGATTCCAAACCCTGATGAAGAGGTCAGGTTGTGGAAATCATTTCGGGATAAACTGGAGTCAGTGATGACACTGCTCGAAAAGCCTTATATTGCTAGTACTTGTTTGAATTGGCTTAAGGATTGTGGACGGGAAATTGTAAATAAAATGAGTGGCAGGTACCTGACGGATGCCATCAGTAGTGGTGAGGAGATAGCTTTGGCGGAAAAATTGATTAGGGAAACCATGGACAGCAAGGAGGTTCTGGAAGGCAGTTTGGATTGGCTAAAGAGCGTTTTTGGGTCGGAGATTGAATTACCTTGGAGCAGAATCCGAGAACTTGTTTTGGAAGCTGATCTGGATCTCTGGGATGAGATATTTGAAGATGCTTTTGTTCAGAGGATGAAATCTATCATTGACTCAGGATTTGGAAATTTGACCAGGGATGTAAATATAGCCAAATCGATTCGTACCATTGAGGGGACACCAGGTGAACAGATAGATTTCCGTGCATATCTGAGCAGGCCATCTACTGGTGGTGGAGTTTGGTTCATAGAGCCTAATGATCGGAAGACTGTTGCCCTTACTTCATCAAAAGCACAGGCAGAAGAGAGTAGCTTCCAGACCTGTCTTAGTGCATATTTTGGTCCCGGGTTAATCGGATAAGAGATGCAGTAGACAATTACTGTCAGAGAGTTCTTGAGGACCTTCTGCACTTCTTAGAATCTCCCAAAGCAGCAATACGACTAAAGAATCTGGCAAAATATCTGCAAGATAGGTGCTATGAGTATTTGTCTAGCATATTAATGCAACTTAAGGGTGAGCTTGACAGCCTCTGCACTGCACTTGAGAATGAAAAGAGAGAGAGTCGTACCCCATCTGCTGCCATAATTGTGGAAAGATCTCTCTTCATTGGGCGACTGTTGTTTGCACTCCAGAATCACTGTAGACACATCCCAAGAATTTTGGGATCACCGAGGTTCTGGGTAAATGAATCAATTTCAGCAGTTTTCGACAGATTACCAGGCCTTTTGGGGCAATCCCGTGGAGTAACTGATTCTCCCGTCAGTGACAGTTCAGTTCGGCAATCATCCATGGGCTCTAGAAGACATACCTCGTTGGCCACAGCTGCAATACTTGGAGCAGATGATGTACCAAGCCCGAAATTCAAAGATTTTTCTATTACTACACGAGATTTATGTGTAAGAGCTCATAGCTTGTGGATAACGTGGTTATCAATGGAGTTGTCAACAATCCTATCTCGGGATCTTGAACAAGATGATGGATTATCATCAATAACTCCTTTGAGGGTTAGTGTTGCTTTCATCGCAATTTATTCTTTGTTTTCAAAGCCTTCATCTTTCAAGAAAGTCTCTGTTTTCCTTTATTCTGTCTCAACTTCCTTTTGATGCAACTACTGATAGTAATGAGCTTAGAGTCCTGAGAAATAGAGAGAAGTGCCACTGCAAGTTGCAACTGCTGCAACTTCCACCTTAAGTCGTCATAGAACTATGAGTATGGGAAAAGAAACTGAAAATCTAAGGCTACCTCTGAGGGCTCAGGATATAATTACTATTAGGGAATACTGACAGATCCCTTATATTGGGTTGTTAGGACTTACAAAGGTGACATTCCGCACTAGATTTTTGGGTTACTACCAATGGAAGAGGTGTATACCTTCTCGTGCATTTTTGTGCACTTTCTGTGATTTTCCCTTAACATCTTATTTAGGCCAAAACCTGATAGCTTCTCCTGGTAGGCAGCATACCATAATCGGGAACTCACTAGGGACTAGCAGACAGTGCAAGCAATTGAATTTTAGTTAAGGGATTTTTTCTTGTTATTGTGCTGATGATACTTATGATGGCCAGATGAAGAACACACTACATCACTTTTGTTGGCAGTTTTGATATACTCTGATTCGTTTCCCCAAGTTATTTTGGATGATCACGCATAAAGAGCTTTCTACTGAGAGACATGACATCACTATTAGCCTGTGAAAAATCAATGGATTTAGCTGCAGTAAAATCTTAACCTGGTTAATACTAGGAAACTTACTCTATCTTGGTTAGTTTTAATGTGCTAACTGATTTTGACCAAATAAAAAAATGTGCTAACTGATCTTTGACTTCTTACGTTTTCTCTTGTCAATTTGCATGAAGCATATATTCTTGTACTCAGTCCTTCTTTGTCCATTAAATAGGGTTGGGAGGACACAGTAATCAAGCAAGAACAGTCTGATGATGGCCAGTCTGAGTTGAGGATGTCGCTCCCCTTCATGCCGTCTCTCTATGTTATCTCCTTTTCATTTCGAGCGTGTGAGGAAATTCATAGAATTGGAGGTCATGTTCTTGACAAGTTGATTCTGCAAAAGTTTGCCCTGCAGCTTTTGGAAAAGGTATTTACTTAGACTGCCACAGCATTTGGATTTTCATAATTGTGAGTAATTTCAAATCTACTACATATGAAGGTGGCCCTTTTTTCATTATGAAATCAGTAGTATCCTATTACTGTTTTGCTTCTGCTACTATTGTCTTAATCTTTATCCTTTCAAATGCTTTGCTATTTGCTTACTCAACCCCATCTCGAGCTTGCTACCAAGCAAACGATGTGCGTGAGCACATTTTGAATGCTTGGGTGTGGCTCGATAATTTTCATTTGCCCTTACTTTGGATAAATTGGCCATGGCAAATAACAAGCAATGAATTTGTGGTTAACAATTATCCTGACACTAAGTGGTATATGAATGTGTCTTGGTTAGACGCATGCTTCTAGTCTCTGCTTCTGATGATTTTATCCTTTGGTAGAATGTTCAAATGACTACTTCAAGTCACCTAATTATTAGTCTAAGATCATTCGATATTAATATGAAAGTCAAGAGTTCCCCCTGGAGTCGCCTTCTTGTTTGGGAGGCTCTTAAAGCAAGTTTCTTTGACTCTCAACCGCTTGTTGAGTGGAGGGGAAGTCTTGTTCATTGGATGTGTCTGCCGAAGTCAACAGTGAATTACTCATTGTCACATTGCAATAGGGTTTGACCAACTTTTTTTCTTGGGAAGATTCTTGAGAGAGCATTTTGACCATTGATAATCTTCCAACAAGGTGAAAATTTGTTTTTACTATCCTTCTTACAAATTTTGGATGACTTGGAGGGGGAGAGTTAGGAGAAGCTCTGATGCAAAGGAGCCTGTAAATTTGTCGCCGCTTGCTCTCTTTTTTTTTTTTTTTTAACTTTTCATTTATATGGTAGTTCTTAGACTCATATGACGTCTAGAGCTGCTTGTATCCCTCTCTTGTAATAACCACCCTTCATGCTCTGTCAATGAAACTTTGTTTACTGATCCTCCATTTTTGTAGCTACAAAGGTAATGCCTTTAACTGCTTAAAAATGTGTCAAGAAAAGGATGCTTGCATATCTTTTACATGGGGTGGAAGGGAAAAACAAATTACATATGAGGAGTCTGAATTACCATCTGCTGAGGTTTTGTTTGATACATGTTTTCCTTCTCTTCCAGACACTCTGTTATAGTCATGTGCTTAAACTTGTTATCTGATGTTAGTTTTTATAATGAAATTGCACTTCTTTTTATTTTTTCCAATGGCAGCTGCATTTTAACTGCAGTGTTTTCATCAAAATATTATTATTACTATCGCTTTGTGAAGCTGTAAAGAGCTTTTTCAGATTTATAGTGGTTTATATCCTACAATATCATAAGTTCCTCTTACTTCCTCATAATGGTGAATGTCCTACAAGCTGTGCCTTTTGGCTTTTGTCACTTACTCAGTTCTGTGGACAGTCCTAGCGTGGTTTTTGTGTTAGCACGTCTGTAGCCTTTTCAATCTGGTGTTTGTTTACCGACTGTTTTTGCTTATATAGGTGACTGATATATATGGAAACTACCTTTCTACTGAAGACGCCCATGGATCTAAAGTGTCTGATAAAGGAGCTTTGCAAGTTATGTTAGATTTGAAATTTGTGTATGATATTCTTTCCGGAGGTGATTCCACTATGGATGAGGAGCTGTCTAGAGGTCCAAAGCCAAAGTATTCGTTTAGGCAAAAGGATCAAAGACAGAAAAAGTCTGCCATCAGAACATGCATAGATGGATTGGTACATCGTCTTTCACAGAGATTGGATCCCATAGACTGGCTCACGTAAGTTAGCGGATCTATTTTTGCTGTTTTATATTCTACAAGCAGCCAGTAATCCAAGATGTGTATACAAAATCCAATCTCGATCTTCACGAAGATTTGCATGCAAGAGTTCTGTACTCTTATTCTGTTTTTTATTTGAAATTGTTTCCAAGAACATGTCTTAAGCTAAGGTGAAGGAAAAATAATGATCTTTTTTAGGTTTGAGGGTAAATGACAATAGGGGGTAAAGAAAAGAATTTTTTTAGTGGTCAAGTGGTTGGCCTATTGTTAAACCTGGGTAGAAGCTATCGGCATGTGAGATAATTCTGATACCTGAACTGCTCTTTCACACGTAAATGATGCTCAATTCTGTGCATTTGGTTACAGTTTTGTTTGATGTCTAGACATACTGTCCAGAGATGATTGTGTACTTAATGCTTCTTTTGGAAAAGATGGAAATGGAGGAAAATGAGAGGCGAGGGAAGAAGATGGGACACAAATTAAAATTCCCTAGGATTATCAGTGATGAATTCAAATGAATTCACCGAAATTAGTTATGATCTTTACCTTCTTTTGGAGGTCTACTTACTATGATAAGATGTAAGAAGATACAGCTAATTGACACCCTTGGACCATGTATCTAGTGTTAGCTGAGTTATGTTTACGTCCTAGTAGATGGTTTTTGTGATCACAAGTCTTCATTTTGTTGCAATTACCTAATAGTGTTTTATTGTTCATTCATTAAAGGTTTGAGCCATATTTGTGGGAGAATGAGAGACAGTCATATTTACGGCATGCTGTCCTCTTCGGGTTCTTTGTACAACTTAATCGGTTGTATGTGGATACGGTGCAGAAACTGCCCACGAATTCAGAATCAAATATTATGAGATGCTCCACAGTTCCCCGGTTTAAGTATCTTCCAATCAGGTTAAATATACCCTTTTCATGTGTTTGTGTTTGCTGGATAAAAATTTGAGCTTTCGTGACCGGATTATCTCAAAAAGGCATATCTTATTATTGAATTTTGTATGCAGTGTACCCTCATTGTCTTCAAGGAGGACATCTCAAGCAACTACTGGTGTTCCTATGGATGGTTTTTCATTGAAGAGTCCGAGATCTTATGGTAATGGAGAAATTTCTCGAACAATTGATTTGGACGACAGATCATCTTCTGGAGTAGCAGCTCCATTGTTGAAGTCTTTTATGCAGGTGCATGTGCTTTCTTTCTTTTGCTTCTTTTTCTGTACCTTGTTATATAACTTTTTGTCATGTCCCTGGCTAGTCATCTACCACGTTGTTATTTGTCTAACTTCCTAAGCTTTATTTGGACATAGGGGGCATTTGGTTCAGCTTTCCCAAGAGGCTTTTGGCCTCCAAAGCCACTTGGGGATATGCTGGGGTGTTTGGCAAGCCTTTTTAAGGGGCTTTGGCCAGATGCCAACTTGAGAAAGCTGAAAGCTCAATGCTGGTAGGGACCAGCATTGAGCTTTCATCATTTTCGGAACATTAAAGGCCTCATTAATGAAAATTAGTCAACCAACATTGATCTTTCAGCGTTCTCAGAAAGCTGAAGGCCTCATTAATGAAAATTAGTTAGTTATCTATTTTGCCCTCAAAACTCGACTGAAAATCCATCTTTACCCCTTTTTAAAAGTGAAACCCTAGGTTATTGTTGTTCAACGTCTTCTTCTTCAGGGTGGTTGACGAAGGATCAGCTATGGGCTGGTGAAATTGCTTGACCTAGGCCACCGTCGCCTGAGGTCGCACGGCCGCCTTGGTGAGTAGCTTGGGTCGCACGCCTGGGTTGACCTAGGTCATGGCACGCGCCTGGGGACCCTCACTAGGGTTTGCCCAAGGTCGTGTGACCTCGGGCGCCAGATCCGGTGGCCCGAGCCCTTCACCGGAGAGTATTTATTTTTAGTTTTACAAAAAGAAAATCAAAGCCAAAGCCCTTTGTACTTTTTTTTTTTTTTCAAAACGCTACTTTAGCCCATAGTTGCAAACACAATTTGTATTTTCCCAAAGCCCCTTAGGCTAAGGGCCTTTGCACTTCCCCAACGCTCATTTCCAAAGTCGAACCAAACACATCCTTAATCTTTCAGCTTTCATATTTTCTTATTTGGAGAATCTTAAAATTTTAAACTTGATTATGTCTTTGGTTGTTGGGGTGTTTATTGGGGGTTTTCTGTGTTATTGCATGCATTACTGCTTGAGTTAACCAAGTCATTTGTGATATGGAATGTGATAACTACCAAAAGTCTGGGACACAGTGCCCAAAAACCTAGTGGTGTAACTGTCTGGAAGTGGTGATAAAAGTTGATAACTTTGGCCTTCCTTTTTTGAGCTTGTTTGCGTAGCTGTGCACCGAGATAGTTCCATACATGTTGTTTTGGTACATTGGGAGTAGACGTCGGCTTTTTGCTGAACATTGTAATTGTGAGATGATTTTAGTTTCTGAGATGTTAGATATTTGGCTGTGTTTGGGAAAGGAGGTTTTTTCCATGTTTATGACATGCATCTGATATTTTTTTTCTCTCACAATTGGCCAGGTTGGCAGCAGATTTGGAGAGAGCACATTGAAACTGGGATCCATCTTGACTGATGGTCAAGTGGGCATATTCAAGGACAGGTCAGCCGCCGCCTTGTCGACATTCAGCGATGTTTTACCTGTGCAGGCCGCGGGTCTTCTTTCATCTTTCACCGCAACCCGACCAGATGCTTGAATGATAATGCCTTACGTTATGTCAATGGATATTTACACTGGAAGCCACAACAGGTAGACCATAATGCTTTTTCGCGCTTTTCCTTCCGGCTTTCCTGAGACTCTGGGGTACTCCTGGATGAGTGGTGCGGCCCAAAAGCTATATCTATACGATAACAGGAATGAAATAGAGAATACCTTTTGGATTGGGTGTGAGAGGGGCAAGAGCTTGTGTTGGTGAAGCGAGATGAGAAAGGCTTCGTATTTGTTGTGGCGTGCCCGAAGGAATAAGTGAGCTGGTTCAGCATTTTTGATTACCTACCTTTTTTAGGCGCAGACATTTGTAAAGCATAAAATGGTTGTTATACTATGATAGGAGATGTCGAGAGTGTCGAGGGAAGTTCGTTTTGTGAAAAGAAGCCATCCATGCGAGGCATATGCTTGGACAGATAGCATGAGATGCCCCATCAGAACAGATCACTTGTTTTTATCATTCAAATTTTGTTTCTCTCGTGCAATTTTTTCTATTCCATGGACAAAATCAAGTTTCAACGATGTATATTTTTGGCTCCCTGTATGGCTGGATCGTTTTCCTTAGTACCTTGTGCTCTTTTTCTTCTTTTTGTGAAGCTTAATGCATTTTCACTACATTGTAATGTAATAGCTTTTGATGCAACGCCTCGTGAGCTCAACCTAAGCCATCCATTGCTGTAAATTGAGTAGACTTCCTCTCTCTCTCTCTCTCTCTCTATATATATATATATCTCTATATATATATACCTTTGAAAACATTTTTCACGTGTGGGACACATATCGGTGTTGGACACAAGTCGGACACGTAGTCAACGCATGTCCGAGCTTCCAACACGAAGTCAACAGAAGGGATGCGAAAAATTGGGAAAATGTCAAATTTTTAAGGGCAAAAATAATCTGAAAAGTCCCAAATTGCTAATCTAATTTTTTTATCCCTCTCTGTGCTCGAATTTGTCTCTCTCGCGTCCTCTACTCTCTCACCTCACCACCTCGCCTAGGCTTGCGGCATTGCCTAGCCTTGCCCCCTCGCTTCTGCTCGTGGCCTTGCCTCGCCTGGCCTCGCGAAGAGGTTTGCTTGTTGCAGTTTTAACGAATCTTGCGTTCGATTTAGGTTTAATAAAGAACGAACTGCAGGTTGTGAATGCCAAAGAAGAGCATTCTTTTTTTAACTAGACTCCAAAGGCTCGTAACGTTTCTAAATAATATCTTAAAAAAAAAAAAGTGATTCCGATTAGAATTCTAATATTTTTGATTGCACAATAAAATAATTCGTGGGTAACATGGTGTTAGGGAAAGATGCGTTCAAAGTACCAAATTTGGAAAACATTGAGATTTGCGGTACGCCTGTAGTTCACCACAATTGTCACGAAACGATCGCATCGTGTAAGAATCAGCACCTAATTAATTTATATGTCCCATCAGGCAACCCGCTTCTTGGCCTTTTCCACCCAAAACATTTAGTAACTACCTAAAATTTTTGTGTTTGGAAAAAAATTTCTCTTCCCAATTTGGTCATTTAAATTCCAAATAATAACATAGATCACATTTGATGACTTTTGCTTCATATCCCCACAATTGCGATATTCTTGCACCATAACATCTTTTTGGTCAAAATAAGGATGTTTTAGATTTGTTCCTTGAAAAGATAATACGCTGAAATTGTTTTCTTTGGTTGGTGAAATATTTATCATGAATTGTTTTTTTTTTTTGGGGTGAGATAGGCCAAGCCAACAAAAAAAAAAAATTTTTTTTATTATTAAACAAAAAAAAAAAAAAATTTTGGTTAATGTGGTTTTGGTTTTATTTTGACACCCTAGTTTTAACGAATCTTGCGTTCGATTTAGGGTTAAGAAAACTGAGGTTGTGAATGCCAAGAGAGCTTCTTTCTTTACTAGACTCCAAGGCGTGTTTCGTAACGTTTCTATTAAAAAAGTGATTCCGATTAGAATTAATATTTTGATTTGTTCCTAGATGAGTTTAAAGGTTTGAAATTTATATTCCTAACAAAACATTTAGTATATAAATTTTGTTTTAGAAAAAATCCAATTTGTATTTAAATCAAATAATAACATAATCACATTTGATGACTTTTCTATTGCGATATTCTTGCCAATAAGATGATGCAAGATGTGGCTTTGATTATTTTTTGTTGCTCGGAATAAATAAATTTCATTTCTACCACATAGGTGGCTTAGTTTTATATGTGAATACCATGCGAATGGTCAATAATGTAGGATGACACTCCGGCAATAAATCAGGTAGGGCTTTGGAAAAATCTAAGGCAAAATCACTAAAAATGGGATTGGCTAGTTGAATGACCCATTTCCTATTTTTTTGAGATTTTTTGGAAAATTTCGTGGTTTTTTGGAATGATTTGCCCATGAGTGGTAAAATCGTCATTTGGGAGAAATCGAGAGGCAAAATAATAAAAAATAGTATTGGCCAGTTGAAATTATGGGTGAGTAAATCGGATTGCCCAAATCGAGAACCGCCCGAACCGGGAACTGCTGGAATTGGATAGGGTGGTGGTCCGATTTTCGATTCTAGATGGGTCTAGTTCGGTTTCGATTCTTAATATTGGAATTGATGGCCCGGCGGTCCGGTTCCAGTTCTAGGGACATAGGACCGGATCGGGCCGACCGCCCGTCCCAGTCCAGGTCAAATTTTTTTAAACAAAATTAGTAATTGTAATATTTATTGTTTAGAGTTTGCTTCTTTCGTTTTCTATTTTGTGATTGCCTTCTTACGTCGCTAAGAATGGTAAAATTTTAACGAGTAATCGGATCACATCCAAGAAACTAAAACAAGAGTAAAGAAATAGTGATGAATCCCGAAAAAGGAAACGACACTATCTCGCTCTAGGCAAGTGTAGAAATTTATCGTGTTATTGGTTCCTTGAAACTAGATGGACCAATGTTTCGGTTTGATTCTCGATTCCAGGGTGGCGAGTCCAGTCCCGATTTCGAAAAATGGAAATCATGACCACCGGTCTAGTGTTCGGTTCTCGGTTCTTGAGGGGAACAAGACCGGATCGGAAACCGATCATCTCTAGTTGAAATGACCCATCTCATAATTTTTGAGATTTTTTTTTAATTTTTTGAATTTTTTTATATTTTTTTGAGAATTTTTATGAATTTTCCAATTTTTTTTATTGTTTTAATCATTTTCTTATTTTTATTTTTTATTAATTTCAGAAAATTTATTTAAAAATATATCCGGACCGACTCGGGTTGATCCTGCCCACACCTCGCGGACGCCCGACAAAGGTGAGGGAAGACGTTGTTTCCTTTTTCATCCTCAAAAGTATTTTTTTTCTTGAGAAACAACTTTTTCTTATTTCTCAAAATTAGTCCAAAAGTGTTTGGAGCGAGATCAATCGAATGAATCGAATTATTTACATTACTAAATATATTTCTATTTCTTTTTTATTTCGGGAATAGAATCGGAGGAACAAAAACGTTACTAAACAGGCTCCAAAAAAGTTTTATCTAATTTACATTACCAAATATATTTTTGATTTTTTTTATTTCGGGAAATCGAATCAAAGGAACAAAAACGTTGCTAAACAGGCTCGAAAGAAGTTTTTATCTTTTCTGCAAACCCACGTTGATACTGGGCTGGGCCTTGAAAACTCTACTTTTTAACATTATGAATATGACATCGAAATGTGACCAAAACAAAAAAAAAAAATATGACATCGAAATAGGGTTGGGCTATGTACTACGACAAACCCAAGCGTCGTTTAGACATGTGCAAGCGTCGGACGAGAAAGGAAGATGGGTGTTTTTATGTAAAGTTGTTGTATCCATTTCTCAAGCCTTAACCCATCTGGGGTGCCGATATTATATAAGTTCTCATGAAAATGCATTTCTTATTTGTGTTCTTTGTCATGACATTATTATGATTGAAATCATAAAAATAATAATTTATCATGCATATATAAAAATACATATCTAATATATAACGTGTTGTGTCGTGTCGCGTTGGGTGTCGCGTGTCGTGTCTGTCGGTGCAACATAGCTCTATATTAATTTTCTTGGATCTCGATCCTGGTCCCATTCAAAGAACGCTTTTGATATCGGCTCGATTCTCCAATTTCATCTTAATATGATGATGACTTGTTAAACAAGGCGTGCGCCATCTATCGATATTAAGGGAAGGAAAATGAAACTATCCTAAGAGAGAATAAGGACGATTTGTGATTCAAAGGAGGGAGGATTACGGGCTGTGCCCCGTCGGATGCGATGACAAACTCCCGACGGATGGACTTAGAGGGCTTTGATCGAAAAGAGAGGAACGACACATAATATTATCGCTTGTGGGGTCGTGGCTTTTATGGGTATGCATCATTATCGATCCAACCCCGGGAACAAGACTGAACCGAACGGGCCACTTTTAAGTGATTCCTAGGCATACCGGTCCAGTCCTTGATTCCACGTGAGAAACCGGTCTGACCGGATCACCTACATCGGATCGAACAATCGGCCAAAATTCTTAATTTTTTTTTGTTTGATGTAAACTCTAATTTTTCTTTTAATATTAGGAAAATCCACTTGAAGTGAATGGAAGAAATTAAGAATTCTAAATGAAATAACACATTGATATTGATGTAGATATACGGACTGGGCTCTTTGTTTTTAAGCTTAAGAGCCGAATCAAACTTTCAATAAGTTTTTGTTTGTTTCACGAAAAATATTTTTTCGGAAAACGTTTTCCCCAATTTATGATGTTTGGGGGGCGGAAAATGAGCGGTCAGCGGAAAATATTTTTCGATCAACAGGAAAAACCTTCTAAAACTGAGGAAAATGGTTTTTTTTTTCGAGAAATGGATATCATTTTCCCCTTCTATCTTAGGCTTCTCTTTAGCACTAAATTTCTGGAAATTGAAAAAATTTTCTTTTCTGTTTCCTCATCCCTATTCTCTCTCCTCAGTCCACGTTCTCTCTCCTCCATCCCTCTCGTCTAATACAGAGCAGGTTGTCCAGAGACCTCATCCTTCAAAACCAGCTCCTGCCATGGGCAAGAGCTCTAGAATCCGGGCCTCTCCTCGAATCTCTCTGCAAAAATAACCGGAACAAGTTCTCTCGCTACTGGGACGAGCTCGTTGGAATGGCAGAAGGGTGTGGCATGCCGGTTCTCGACGTAATCCTCGTGTTTGTTTGCCACTAAAAAGAAACAGAGGAAGAGAGAAACCTAGAACTACGTGGAAAGCAAGCAGCAAAGTTGAAGAGAGGCTCCAGATTTCTCATCCAAGCCGCCACTCTAGAATTTTCTAATAAGAAAATCAGCTTGCAATGTTTATGATTAGTTTAGGAAACAATTAGAAAAGTGTGGAGACTTTCCTCCACCGACATAGGACTAACATAAATAGGTGAGAATTCTCTCATTTGTATACTGGAAAAGAGTGGGGAGTATAAATTAAAAGACCATATCATGTAGCTCTTCCACCAAAACCTCCTCCAACTATTGTAATTCCGTTTCTATCATCATTATTTTCGTCCTATAAACCTTGTCTATATTCCTCAAACTATCTTGCCCTTGTCCATTCCTCTACATCGATTAGACCGTACACGCATCAAAACACAAATTGTTGTCAACCATGTTTCCGCGCACAACCTAATTTTCAACATGATGTTATCAGTTGGTTTTATATTGGCTGTGATATATCACATAACTTGAAGAGTTGCGATCTTAGGATCGCCTCCATGGCGAGGCTGAGGCTCGCCTTGCCATTATTGAGCTCGGCCGACCCTCGCGGCCTCACCCTCTGTCGCGACCTAAAAAAAAAAAAGTCATCATTTCCAGGCTAATGGATTATCGGGTTAATTAATTAACTAACCTAACTCGGACTCTCCCAAGTCCATACCAAATCGCAACTTAAGGTTCGAAGGATTAACATGCAATGTGATTTGAATTTGGAGTCGCCACTAATCATTTTCGGTAGGTCGATTAGAAACCTAAATAAAATAGCGGGAGAAAACTATCTTATTTTCGCGAACGGGAAATTAAGAGTCCGGGGACTTGGTTACATTAATTACAACTAATGCCCTTTCGGTACCTTAAAATTCATGAAAAAAATAATGGATTTGACAAATTTGATAAATTCTACTTGAAGATCACAATTTTTTTGGGTTTTTCTTCCCTTGACATTTGTTTGAAATAAAGAAATTACATGGAATTAGAATGAAATAGGTTCTAGATTACTCCCCAATTTGAACTCGTGCACCAAACTTGTGCTCCGGGCTTGTCTTGACCATTGGACCGATTTGGTGACTCGTTAGACCGAGAAATCTCTTGGTCCTATCTCTCATTCACGCTTCTTTCTCATCTCATTTGGAATTTCATGAGACCGCAATACGGGCGTTGATATTTTTCCCTTTTTGCTCTTCTTCTATTCTTGTACCATTGATGTCTCATCGTTGATATGTAGCTGTTATTTAACATAAAAACGTAAAGAAAAATCGGTGTAGAAAATCCGAGCTAATTTGTATTGAAATTAAAGAAAGTTAGGGAATCACTTAACTTTCTTTTCTTTCGGCGAGCTTGAACGATGGGGATGGACCAATAGCTTGTGTTGATCGGTGCAAAAATTGGCAATAGTAGTATCGGGCTTCAAAACTCTCATACCCTCTCAAAACTCTTTTCAAATTTTTTCTCAAGAGCTCTCTCTATTCTCCTCCTCCAAAAACTCTTTCAATTCTCTTTCACCCCAAAAATTCTCCCTCCATTCTTCAAGAACTCTTCTTCTTTTATAGGCAAAATTCTTCATCCTTCATTCTTCATCTTCATTTCCTCACCTTCCATTTTCATCTTCCTTTCTTCATCTTCATCTTCTTTTCTTCATCTTCATCTTTCTTCTTTACCTTCATTTCTCCATCTTCCATTTTCATCTTCTCTTCTTCATCTTCATCTTCCTTTCTTCATCTTCATCTTCTTTTCTTCATCTTCATTTCCCCATCTTCCATTTTCATCTTCTCTTGGTATCTGCAATACTGATCCTTGAAGTTTTAAGTATTTACAATACGATCCCTGAAGTTTTGAGTATTTGCAATACGAGTCCCTGAAGTTCTCGAGTATTTGCAATACGGTCCCGAGAAAATATTTCTTTCGAGCCCGAATCTTCTCGGTGCATTTTTCCACCCCATGCCTAGTCCCGGATGCCTGTTAAATTAAGCTCAAATTATATGCCAATGCTAAATGAATATGTGAGATGATTTTTGTTTAGAACTAAAATTAGTTCTAATTTTTATGCAAAAAATAAATTAGTCAAAATTTAGGCGTCAGCAGTTGCCCCTCTTTGAGTGGAGGCTCGTAGAGGTTCCGCTCAAAGATAAAATTGAATCCCGAATTTTGACGGTGCAAATTATGGATGAACTTTTTTGCGGGAGTTTTAATCCCATTTTTTGTAATGAAGTAATGCATGATATGCAAAGTTGTAAATAACATGTGTCATAATTTCTCTTTTCCATGTTAGAGAAACCTGCGCATGGATCGCATACGAGAATACCTATTTTACCAAATACCTCATAAGTGGTGATTCCCTTAATTTCCAAGTTTCTTGCAAACACGAGGACCTTAAGGTATTCGACCTATCCGTTATCGGAGACTTCTCCCTAATGCGAGACGGCGCAAGATATGTGTATTCTTCCATATCACAAGAGCTACGTCGTTGTGATTCGAAAGAAGTAGAATCGGGTTCACAAGAGCTACGTCATTGTGAGTTGATTAAATGTCGAAATCGCCAAGTGCATATGTCTTCACGATTCGACAAAGGGGAACCAAAATCTTAAGAGCTACGTCGTTATGATTTGGTTTGGATCAAAATCACGGGTGCTTATGTCTTCGTGATTTGATAAAGGAGCGGAGAATCATAAGAGCTATGTCATTATGAGCCGACTAAAGGTCAAGATCACCAGTGCATATGTCTTCGTGATCGACAAAGGGGAACCAAAATCTTAAGAGCTACGTCGTTATGATTTGGTTTGGATCAAAATCACGGGTGCTTATGTCTTCGTGATTTGATAAAAGAGCCGAGAATCATAAGAGCTATGTCATTATGAGCCGACTAAAGGTCAAGATCACCGGTGCATATGTCTTCGTGATTCGAGGCCGAAATCATAAGAGCTACGTCGTCATGATAAGATGTCAAGATCGCCGGTGCATATGTCTACACGACTGACGGGAGAGGCATATTGCCGGATTGAATCGTAACAACTATCATCGGAGGAGTTGTTGATTTGAAAATGGGTTCGGAAAACTTACCCGAGTTCTCCGAACGATTAATCAAAGAACGAAACAGATCCTTCGTATCATACATGGTAGGCATTTGCCAGGAGAACTTGCTCATTCAATAATCCTTGGATGAATTTCGAGACCTTGGGAGGGACATCGAACATTGGGAATGTATTACCCATCATAGAATGTCCGAGGTAACATGCGCAAACATATTCAACAATGAGTTCATGCAAAACTTTCCTACCGAGCTTGCAATGATTAGAAATAACATGTGTATAATGCAATCACTCATACTATGGTTTATGCATAACCATTCTATCAAGTTTGCATTACCAATCCTGTCCAGGGATATTCTCACATTATGAATACCTCGAATGTGAAGCTGAATGGGGGGACTTCGGTCAGAAAGGATTTTCTCTCACTCTCAAGAAAAGTTATTTATCCTGTCTGCAGGATTCAAAAGAAATCACTCAATCTTTCCATCATCGCATTCGATAAGGATCCGAGTAATCTCGCAATTGATACGACCAAGCCGATCCTGGAGGTCTTGATTAGGACCGTAATGAGGGCTAGGTCAAAGGTTTACAAAGGGGACTCTAGTTGAGTCAAGGTTGCTTGAAATGAATTTCTTCGTCATCTCTCTGGGTTTACAAGTCAAGAACTCTGCAAAAATGAGAGAGAAGTAATCTTGCTCGAACTTCTTCGAGTGATGTTTAAAATCATGGAACTCCACATTAATTCAAGCGCCTAGTCGGGAAAAGGCTTTTAAAGGGTTGTAATGGAGGTAATGATTTGGGGAGTGAGAAACGAAAGGGTTCGTTTTGGCTCGGAAGATATTTGAGAAGGGGCTTGATGTTGGTGATCATTACAATCTTGTCGCCGATCGTGGCCTTCTATGATACCATCATTGCTCGAGGATGGTATGAACTGAAGATTGCATTTGCAATTTGACACTTCATGGAGATTTTTCTCTCAACCCTTTTAGGATATACGGGAAAATTGTGCATTCAAGTTCGAAATATTCTACAAATGAACAATGAATTGAAAGGGCATTGACCTTGCTTTTGGTAGGCACTTTGCTTTTTAAATGCCCGGGAGTTTTTTTGTGGAATCAGCTTTTCCTCTTTCTTCTCTCTTTTTTTTTACTCCCAACTCTCTTTTACGATTGTATCTTGATGAGTTCATTGGGAGATTTTCTATGGATCCAGCTTTTCGGGTCCTTCTACTCAAAGATGGGCCATATTTGTTTTGGGACAACAATGATCACCAATAAGGGCTTTTAGAAAGCGAATTTGCAGGCTCAAATGGATTGTGCAAATGGATATAGATGTGTGGGATAGAAAAAGAAATGCTCTTCGTCACCCTAAGGCACTTGAATTAAAGCGCAAGTACAATGCAAAGAACCACCCGAAGATTGATGTTAGTCCAAGCAAGAAGATTTCTAACCATTTGTCTCGTGACGGCGATGGAATTGCCTCTGTTTTGCCCCAATGTGAGGTGGTTCTTGACGGGGTTGTGGAAGTGAAATCTCCGCTCGAATGGGTTGATCAACGGATAACTTGCAGTGTTTAGGGTAGAGAAATGAACGCCTCCATCACTTCGATTATCGTACCTTTCGCGAGAAAACTCTTTACCTCGGGGAATGCGGAATTTTGCCACCGTTCATCTACTTTGAAAAAATTGGACGTGTTTGGGAAAGGATTGCCTTTCATCATCCTGTCATGCCCCCTCCTGTACATTCGATGTACCTTATGTAGTTCATGTTCCTTATTCGGAGTTGGTAAATTAAACATGAGGAACAATCATGTGCAAACCATGCGAGTGTATGAGTGTTTTCGAGCATATAAAATGCAGCAACTTTTTAGCTTGGCGGACAAAGTTCGCAAGTACATAAAAAATTTCTTAGGGGCGTGGATCGTGAGTTGCCCCTATTCATGCAAGCTGCGTTGCAAAACTTCATTAATGCTTCGAGACATGAGATTGTCAAAGGCTCCAGGAATTTCTCATTTCATTAATTTTTCGGGGAGAGGGATACTTCTCTATTTGGACACAGTGACCCTGTAAAAATCAAAAGAGAAAGCATCAATGTACGTCCTCATGTTCTAAAAGAATTGAAACGATACCACTTTACTCATGCACGTATTCCTTGCGAACTTTGAATTGAAAAGATCGATTCATCCGGATCGGATTGTATGTCGGGACGTTATCTCTCCTGGTTCTATAAACTTGGCCGAGCTTCGATCCGCGAAACAAAAAATATTTTTATTAATCTTTGTACATTGATGCCAAATCCCAAGATCGACCCGGGATGCCTCGGACCACTTTGTCATTCCCCCAACCACTATCTTTGCGGTGTTGTTGGCGTCCACGGGTGGTTCGCTTTTGTTATATTGTTCTCAAAGCAGTTGGCAATCCCCCGTCGAGAATAAAATAAGCTTAACTTAGAGTTTGAAACGGTGAGAATCAATCGGGACGATACAGAGTTACCCATCTTTGAGCCTGTTTGGTCTTTTACTTGCATTCTCCCAAGTAAGGCTATTCGGAATCTCTCTTTACGGGCGTTCGGGAGCGTCGTCCATAAATTGATTTGCTACGGGGCCTAGCTTAATAAGAAACTTACGCATTTGATAAGAGAGGAGAAAATTCGCCCTTTAACTCTAGGCAAATTCTAGACAACTAGAAAGTAAAAGTATCCCACGCAGGGGAACTATACATGGAATTAAAGGAGTATTCATGCGAGATTGGTTCCACCTCTTTTCTTTGGCTATTCCAATGATTGGCTGATTTTGTCTTGGATCATACACCAACGATCGTTGTTTGAGGATCCATGATCACTTGCTTCGGATCACAACTGCGGAGGTCTTTCGGCTCCGACCCGGGCGACCAAGGCGGTGAGCTCATCATCAAAGTAACCTTTTGATTTTTCGGGCAATTGATACTCGAGTGGGCATTGCTACTTGCTAACACCGGCGACGGATTTTTTCACTTTGTTTTTACCGTGAACGGTCGACTCCTTGAGCTTGAGCCTCCGCCGTCACTCGGGAACTCGTAGGGATGATCGGCGGCCCGTTGCTAGAACCACCAGCGGAAGGTCGGTATGGCCGATATTCTTGATTGGGAAGTGGTCGGGTACTTTTTGCTCCGTAGGTTTTTCCTGGGATTGATCTTCCGGTCCAACTTTGCTCCGGTCGCCTTGGTTCCAAGCTACATCGTGCTTCTTGACTTATCTCTAAATTACGTGAAGGTGATTTGTGACACTTCGTAGGGTGAGTCCGTCTATATTCATCATTTTGAGTACAGCCATTGGTCGTCTTTGAATTGATTCCTAGGTGTCGAACCGCCTCGATGAATATAGAATGAAGCTCGGCGGACCAAAGGGGCCTTTTCTTTCCGACAAAATCGTCGTAGTAAGTTTGGCCATAGTTCTTTTGTTCGAGTAATTGCTTCCTTACAGCATGTTGCCAAATGTTTTGGAGCACTTGAACGCAAACCGGCTTCTTTAGGATGTCCCGAGCACCATGCAATATGGCCTCGTTCTGAACTGGCGATCATCACTTGCGATGTTATGATCACCGGTATATCCAACTCGAGAATCAATGATCTTTAAGAGACTAAGACCGTCCATGTTGATCCCTACCATGGCTGTGGCAGACGACGTCAAAATCATATTTATCTTGCCTCGGCTCCTCTAAGGCTTCCGTTGCTTTCACATAAGTGAAATCCTGTACATGCACTTTCTCGGCATGGCAACAAGGATCGAGAGGGAAACGGGGTTGCCATCAATGGCCGTGACTGCGAGATCCTCGGGATATGAGGCTTCCCATACTTCCGCTTGGAATGTACGCATACTTATTTTCCTTTCAAAACCTTCCATATGTAGACCGAAAGATGGGTGTTTCGACTAGAGGCGGGCTTTAGATGTTCTTTGGACTTGCAAAGATAAATTGCCGAGAAAATCACAAAAGCGATGATGGCCTTTCGTGACGAGTTACGGAGGTGCATGGAGACTTCAAGTTCTTTATAAACTTTTTCGGATACGTTGGTCTCCATGACAGACTTTTCTCTCCTTTTCGATCTTAGTGCCTTGGATCCATTTCGTAATAACTCTTACCTCTCGCTCAATCCGCCGTTCTTTTTTACTTTTCGATATGGAGGAGCCCTCAAATCTTTTCACTTTCTCTACGAGCAGGCGGTTATTTCTCTCTTCAAATCTTTTCGCTTCCTCCTACGAACAGGCGAGTTATTTCCTTCCTCAAATCTTTTCGCTTTCTCCACTAACGAGGCGGTTATTTCCCTCCTCAAATCTTTTCGCATTTACTTACGTGAAGGTTTTCAATGCTTAGTCAAATCGGCGAGGAATTCACGCATTTAAACATGATGATGTTCGTGGATAGTCTTGTTCTTTGCCCTGGATTAAAAGAAGAATGTCTCACATGGGGATTTTGTAACAAACAGTACATTCATTCGTACATGTCACTACTTCTCTTGAGGATTCGTAAGGGTGGCTAGTAATGCTCAAAGAAGAGATATTTTGAGAGCCCATAATAAAAAACTAAAGCTTCATGTAGGCTACACATTCGGAGTTCCATCGGCGTTGAATTGGTGGTTTGTGACATCAAGGAAACTCCAATTGTAGTGATGCATGTCTCTTCCCTCGAAGGGCATCGGTTACGCCTCTGCAAGACCGACTTACGGGATGTATCTCCAACGAAATCGGATTGTACGAGAACTTGCTCTGGGGGATGAGCTGGTGAATGAGCATTATCAATGCTCGAGATGTGGCTCATCGAGGACATGTCACCAAAGGAGATGGGGCCGCTACGGACATGGCAAACGGCGGTGTTGATAGCATCCCTATACCTCTTGTTCTCTGCTCGAAGCTTTTCACTTTCTTCCCTCGGAAACGTAAGTTCATGACTTTCATTTTTAACCTTCAATCGGGTCCGCTTGTTTTGAAACCAAAACTTGACCTTCAAGGGCTCCATTCCTATCATCCGGCTTAATTCATTTTTTGCGTCTCCTATTCACGTAAGAGCACTCCTTGAAGGCGAGCTTGAGCACTTTGATTTGATATTTTCTTTTACAGGGTTATTTGCGTTTGCCAGCTTTGCCATTGTTATTCTTTGTCGAAATCTTGAATTTCATTGCCAAGAGGAGTTGGGTTTTACGGGCGGCGTTGGATCCGGTCTCGAAATCCAGCGGTTCGCTTTCGGGGATGTCTAGGTTGGTTGCCTCCCGGTAAGTCTTGATGGCCTCTAAACATGTTGGATTGAAATACCCCTTACCGCCTTTTGTTCACTCTATTCTCCGATGTATGCTTACTCTCTCCAAATTCTTTCGAGTAATCGGGTATGTTCCAAAGCCTCCCTTTTAACGCGGATGAAAATCACTAAGCCGACGTTTTTTTCAAGATTTCGTGTTTCCCGCTTTGTCTTATTTTTTTCAACGTGATGGGACCCCAAATCCACTCGCACCGATTTTCTTTTCTTGATAACCATGCTTGTCTTCCACTCGAGTTTTCAATCAATGGGACTCCAACTCCTTTCGTAGCTTTTCGGATTTGTGGGGCTCGAGATCACGGATTGACGATAGATCTAGGATCCAATGAATGAAACACCTGTAGTTTCACCCGAGTAACTAACGTGGCTCTGCAAGATTTTTTTCAACGTGATGGGACCGCGAATCCACTCGCACCGATTTTCTTTTCTTGATAACCATGCTTGTCTCCCACTCGGTTTTCAATCATGGTGGGACTTCAACTCTTTTTGTAACTTTTCGGATTTGTGAGGCTCGAGATCACGGATTGACGATAGATCCAGGATCCAATGAAGAAACGCTCTGTAGTTTTACCCGAGTAACTAACGTGGCTCCGCAAGAATTGCTGTTTCTTTTCCCGAAAAGTATGCTTGTCTCCCACTCGGTTTTCAACATGGTGGGGTCCTCAACTCTTTTTGTAACTTTTCGGATTTGTGAGGCTCGAGATCACGGATTGACGATAGATCCAGGGATCCAATGAGCAGAAACGCCTGTAGTTTTACCCGAGTAACTAACGTGGCTCCGCAAGAATTGCTGTTTCTTTTCCCGAAAAGTATGCTTGTCTCCGACTCGGTTTTCAACATGGTGGCGTCCTCAAATCTTTTCGTAACTTTTTCGGATTTATGAGGCTCGAGATGGTAGATCCGTGATTCACGGATGAAACGTCGTAGTTTTACCCGGATAATTGACTCGACATCCACAATAATTATTGCTATAGCTTTTCTTGCCCTTTAAATTAGGATTTAACGCCGAGACAATTATCGCTTTCATATCTTCATCTCCAACCTTCTAAGCACTCTTTTGCATCCACTCTCTTTTTTAGCCGCTTCAACAACAATGGCTTCCCCTCCTGCGCACGCCTTCTCGGCTGAAGTTTTGGCCAAATGGGAGAAACTTTATAATCTCCTAGGCCAGTGGCTACTCTTATATAGCCAACCATCCGGGAGGCCGAAAGCGAGATTCGTCTTATGTTTAGGGATATGGGCACCGCTTCCATTGAAGGTACCAAGTTAGAGGAGGAATACGGGATCTTCCCCACCTCTCTTTACTAACTTCCTGGAGAGCTTATCATGTTGCTTATCAAGATGTTACTTTGGCCCACCTTGTGAAGGCACGCTATCGGGATCGGTCGGACAGACTTGGTGTTGGCCGGTCTTATGGTGACAATTATAAGAAGGCCCTCGACTACGGTAATGAACAAGTCTCCTCGCTTGATTCGTGAGAGGGGAAACTTGGTGGGGTGTTTGGCCATGTCCCCGGACCATCTTCGAGCGCGATCCGCTCAATATTGTTTTAAAATTTCAATGCGCATGGCTGGAAGAAAGGTTGGACGATCGACCCTGGATATAGCCCGCGGGAGAATGCCGATCCATGACCTGGAATTTCTTGCCGAGCATCACGAGGACAAGGTAGCCAAGCTCAAAGAGAAATGTGAGCTCCTCCTCTTTAAGTTGGCGGATCTCGATTCTCGGAGCGATCGGTGTAGGCGGAGCATCAATCGTATGGAGAGTCGGTTAAACTCCTTTGTGATGCTCATTAGGGCTCGGTTTGGCTTTACGTTCCCACCCCGTTGATCTATTTGTAAAGCTTTCCGATGAATGAAATGAATGCAAGTTTTTACTCATTTCATCTTGGTCGTCATATTTTTTCGCAAGATAACCCCTTTTACTCTGCGAATAAGTAAATCTCACGCTCACGATGGTCAATCCAATTGGGCGAGAGAGGCTCCCCCATTCGAAACAATCTCTCGGCAAAGATTAGTAGCGAGAAAACAAACGAATGCTCAAATGTGAACAACTCGTGAATCTGTATTAATATTATAACTCGATTATGAAAAATCGAGTGAATCAAGTATAATATTTCTTTCTGAGTCGAATTGATTGGATTGGTAAAGACACGACCATCCATCTCGGCAGAATCAAAGCACCACCGGGGAGCACCTTCTTTACTATATATGGACCACCATAGTTTGGGCGAATTTCCCTTACGGGAGTGGGATTATTGGCAATAATTTTCTCAAGACCAGGTCATTGATGCGAAAATATCGAGGCCGAACTTTTTTGTTGAATGATTTAGCAACTCTCTGCTGATAACATTTGGCCATGACATACGACCTTAAGTCTTTTTTCGTCGATCGATTCAATTGGCTTGCTCTCTGCTTTGGATCCATTCAGCTTCCGTCGGCTTAGCTTGAGACAAGTATACGTAAGGAAGGAATTTCCACTTCAAGTGGTAGAACTGACCTCCATTCCATATACAAGAGAATACGGGGTTGCCCGGTAGATGTCCGGATTGAGGTCCGATATGCCATAAGTGCGAATGGCAACCTCTCATGCCAATCGCGATAATTTTCAGCCGTCTTCGCTAAAATTTTCTTAATATTCTTATTGGCGGTTTCTCTTGCTCCATTCATCCGAGGGCGATATGGGGAAGAGTTCGGATGCTTGATCTTGAATTCCTTAAACAATTCGCCCATTAGTTTGTTGTTTAAGTTCGAGCCATTGTCGGTGATTATGGCTTCGGGTGAACCGTATCGAGCAATGATATCTCGGCGGATAAATTTTGCGATATTTCGTGCCGTAACCGCTAAATAGGATGCGGCCTCGATCCATTTGGAGAAATAGTCAATCGCCACCAAGATGAATCGATGCCCATTAGATGCTTTAGGGTTGATAGGACCGATAACATCAATGCCCCACATAGAAAACGGCCATGGTTCGGATAAGCGATGCAACTCATTTGGAGGGACATTAATCTTGTCACCATGAATTTGACATTTGTGACGACTCAGGACATGCTGAATACAATCTCTTTCGAGCGTGAGCCAATAATAACCCAACATCATAATCTTCTTAGCTAACAAGTGGCCGTTCATTGTGGACCACGGATCCCTTCATGTACTTCCATTATTAGACGAAGCTTCGGTCGAGTCAACACATCTTAGTAGGACGAGAATCGAATGACCGCTTGTACAAATTCTCTCCATTCAAGAAGAACTTGAGGCCATTTTCCTTATGTACTTTTGGTCGAGATACGGTACTTTTTTCGGGGAACTCCCCTTCGAATATAAGTCTTGATGTCATGGTACCATGGTTTACCATCGGGTTCATTGATCACGGCCATACAATATGCTGGTTTTTTTAATACCTCGATCTTGGTGGGTCAACCTCAAGTCCATTGGCGACTTGTAACATTGAAGACAAGGTAGCCAATGCATCGGCGAATCGATTATGAGTCCTGGGCGGATACTCAAATGAGATATCCTCAAATTCTTCTACCAATTCATCCGAGATACTCATGGTAGGGTAGCAATTTGGCATCTCTCGTCTTCCACTTTCCAACGATCGAAGGATAATCAAAGCGGAATCTCCGAACACCTTGAGTCGGGCTATCCCCATTTCAATTGCAGCCTGCCGGACCGAGGATGCATGCCTCATATTCTGCTATGTTATTTGTGCAAGGGAATACCAATTTCGCTGCTACGGGATAATGCCGACCACCTGGAGATATAAGAACCGCGCCCGTGCTCGATCCCGATAAATTGACAGCTCCGTCAAAATACATAGTCCAGATGTAATCCTCCACCGACATGATTCGATCCTCGGAATGATAGGCATCATCATCTTGCCCCGGATTTTCGGTTAGGACATCTGCTATAGCTCGTCCCTTGATTGACTTTTGGGACATATATTGAACGTCAAACTCGGAGATGAGGATTTGCCATTTAGCAAGTCTACCAATCAAGGCGGGTTGATTAAGCAAATATTTGATGGGATTGCATTCGTCACTGAAGCACTTGGTAATGCAAGGTATATTGCCGAAGCCTGTGCGCAGCGACTAACGCCGCACATGTTTTCTCTACTTGGAGTACCTCATTTCCGAAGTTGTGAATTTCTTGCTCGGATAATAAATGGCTCGTTCTCTTCCGTCCTCCTGCTTCTCTTGGGCTAGCATAGCACCCAAGGATTCACTAAGGATTGTGAGGTAGAGGATTAAAGGTTGCTCCGGTGTTGGAGGAACAAGCACGGGTGGATTCATGAGATGCTTTGCTTGATCTTCCAAAAGCTTCTTCACATTCGCTATCCCATTGGACTAGCGCATTCTTCTTTAATAGCTTGAGGAATGGCTTAGCGGTTTCGATAAACGAGAGATGAATCGAGCAATATAGTTTAGCCTACCCATCAAACTTCGAACTTCTTTAAGCGTCGTCGGTGGCTTAAGCTCACGAATAGCCTTAACTTTCGAAGGGTCGACTTCAATGCCCTTAACGCTACCACGAATCCGAGTAGCTTGCCCGAGCTGGTCCCAAAGACACACTTGGCGGGGTTGAGGCGTAACTTATACTTTCGGAGTCGTCGAACAATTTTTTCAGCGTTTCGACGTGATCTTCTCCATGCCTTGTTTTTGCTATCATGTCATCGATGTAAACCTCAATCTCATTATGCATCATGTCATGGAAAAGGGCAACCATGGCTCGTTGGTAAGTGGCTCAGGCGTTTCGAGACCGAACGGCATTACCCGGTAATGGAACATTCCCCATGGTGTGGTGAAAGTGGTTTTCAACTTGTCATTGACATTCATCGGGATCTGATTGTACCGGAGAAACCATCCATGAATGAAAATAATTCAAACCCTGCAAGATCTTGTCAACAAGTACGTCGATATGCGGGAGGGGAAAATCATCTTTAGGACCGGCCTTGTTCAAGTCTCGATAATCAACACAAACCTGAATGTGGCCGTCTTTCTTCATGACATGGACTATGTTAGCGACCCAATCGAAATATTCGTAGTCTCAATGAATCCTACATCGAGAAGCTTCATGACCTCCTCTTTAATCTTCTCGCACTAATTCTGGTCCGGCCCTTCTTGACTTTTGCACGATCGGCTTAGCCGAAGGATCGATCGGCAAACAATGCTCGACAATGGAACGGTCAAGACCGGGCATATCTGGATAGGACCAAGGCGAAACGTCTTGGTAATCCTTCAAGAGTCGATCGGGCGCTCGGACATTTCGAGGAAAGGCTTGCCCGATCTTAACTTCTTTAGGATTTTTTGCATCGCTGGGCCGACCGAGATAGTTTGTTCACCGGTCAAGGGCTTGATCTCCTTATGTCGTTCGAAATCTTGACGAACTTCCTCATAATCTGGACTGAACTCATCCGGGTCGTATACTTGAATCCACTAGATTTCCCTCCTCATGTATCCCCCATGATGACAAACTTGTTGGTCGTTGGTTATCGTCATCGGGTTGGTTTGGGGAAGCCGGAATCGAGGGTGGTATGCTCGAACTCGTGCCTCGTTATAATAATATCTTCCAGCGGTGTAGCCTAATAGGGAACACCTTCCGGGGCCTTGCTTGGAATTGCTGCCGAGGGAATTAGAGTTGGCACAACCGGCGGAGGGCTTGAGCCGGACGTTGAAGCTTGGCTATGAAGTTATCCATCATCTTGTGAGACATCATCCCTTCAAATCGCTCGGTTAGAGCACCGAGCTGTTCATTCAAAGTCTCATGGACAGCGGCGTTAATGTCGGTCATTCTCTTCACCACCAATCGAGTAATATGCGGAGGATCCGTGATAAATTTCCTCTCATAGGAAGAAAATGTCAATCACAAAGACATGCGCATGAATCGTGGATTCGATTTTAGTTCTTTTAGCAAAATGAAATGAAGGACGTAACGACATGTCGCAGCCTCGCGCACGTTCATCATGACTAGTTGCCGCTCGCATACATAGTCATGACTAGTCGGGTCCAATCATCTCGGCTTGGTTCGGTCGACAAAGGCAACTCTCATGCATCATAGCCTTCACGTGCATGAGAACAACCCTTGAGCCATTTTTTGAAGAACTCGGGATCCAAGTGGGATAACCTTTAGCGAAGCCTTACCGCCAAGGTTAAAAAACCACATAAATACCATCTTGAAACTATCGGGTGACCCGGGTTCGGTCACAAGTCAAGGTGGTGTAGTGCAATTATATTAGGGGCATGCCGACATTTTAAAGGCAATCGCACTCCGATAGTTCAAAAATTAAAATTATCATCACCAAGCTCGCAAAATGAGAGGTTAGTCATGAGACTCCTCCCCTTATAACTCACTTTCCCGCAAAACCATTTAACACCTAGGGATTAAAATTCAAGCAAGATTGACAAATCAAGTAATTTTCCTTTTCATGAACTTATCTCGGCTTAAGTCCTCTTTGGCTCCCAAAGTGAGTCGCTAAGTCGTCGCGACCTAAAAAAAAAAAGTCATCATTTCCAGGCTAATGGATTATCGGGTTAATTAATTAACTAACCTAACTCGGACTCTCCCAAGTCCATACCAAATCGCAACTTAAGGTTCGAATGATTAACATGCAATGTGATTTGAATTTGGAGTCGCCACTAATCATTTTCGGTAGGTCGATTAGAAACCTAAATAAAATAGCGGGAGAAAACTATCTTATTTCTCGAACCGGAAATTAAGAGTCCGGGGACTTGGTTACATTAATTACAACTAATGCCCTTTCGGTACCTTAAAATTCATGAAAAAAATAATGGATTTGACAAATTTGATAAATTCTACTTGAAGATCACAATTTTTTTGGGTTTTTCTTCCCTTGACATTTGTTTGAAATAAAGAAATTACATGGAATTAGAATGAAATAGGTTCTAGATTACTCCCCAATTTGAACTCGTGCACCAAACTTGTGCTCCGGGCTTGTCTTGACCATTGGACCGATTTGGTGACTCGTTAGACCGAGAAATCTCTTGGTCCTATCTCTCATTCACGCTTCTTTCTCATCTCATTGGAATTTCATGAGACCGCAATCCGGGCGTTGATATTTTTCCCTTTTTGCTCTTCTTCTATTCTTGTACCATTGATGTCTCATCGTTGATATGTAGCTGTTATTTAACATAAAAACGTAAAGAAAAATCAGTGTAGAAAATCTGAGCTAATTTGTATTCGAAATTAAAGAAAGTTAGGGAATCACTTAACTTTCTTTTTCTGGCGAGCTTGAACGATGGGGATGGACCAATAGCTTGTGTTGATCGGTGCAAAAATTGGCAATAGTAGTATCGGGCTTCAAAACTCTCATACCCTCTCAAAACTCTTTTCAAATTTTTTCTCAAGAGCTCTCTCTATTCTCCTCCTCCAAAAACTCTTTCAATTCTCTTTCACCCCAAAAATTCTCCCTCCATTCTTCAAGAACTCTTCTTCTTTTATAGGCAAAATTCTTCATTCTTCATTCTTCATCTTCATTTCCTCACCTTCCATTTTCATCTTCCTTTCTTCATCTTCATCTTCTTTTCTTCATCTTCATCTTCTCTTCTTTACCTTCATTTCTCCATCTTCCATTTTCATCTTCTCTTCTTCATCTTCATCTTCCTTTCTTCATCTTCATCTTCTTTTCTTCATCTTCATTTCCCCATCTTCCATTTTCATCTTCTCTTGGTATCTGCAATACAGTCCTTGAAGTTTTAAGTATTTACAATACGATCCCGAAGTTTTGAGTATTTGCACATAGTCCCTGAAGTTCGAGTATTTGCAATACAGTCCCCGAGAAAATATTTCTTTCGAGCCCGAATCTTCTCGGTGCATTTTTCCACCCCATGCCTAGTCCAGGATGCCCGTTAAATTAAGCTCAAATTATATGCCAATGCTAAATGAATATGTGAGATGATTTTTGTTTAGAACTAAAATTAGTTCTAATTTTTATGCAAAAAATAAATTAGTCAAAATTTAGGCGTCAACACCCACTTCCACGAGCATTTGCCGGTGGAGCCATTCCTCGACACCGCCGAGTCCATCGCCAAGGCTGCCTCCGCTTTCAACTTCCTCGCTCGCCGGCCTATGTCATGGCCGATGGCCGGGTCAAGAAGGAGGAAAGAGCGGAGAAAGAGAAAAGAAAAAAGAAAAGAAAATTAAACAATTTAACAATTTAACAAAAAATTCTAAAAAAAGTAAAACATAATTAAAAATTGCTAAAAAATAAAAAATTATGTGCAATAGAAAATGATTTTCCTTACTAAACGACGGAAAATATTTTCCAATTGGTTTTCGTGTTTTCGCCAAATACCGTAAAATATTGCTATTTTTTCATAAAATGACTTCCTGAAAAATATTGTTCGAAACGTTTCATTTTTTTCGTGAAACAGGCGGAGCCTAAGTGTACTTTTAATAAGGGTTAGTCACACTAAAAAGACTTTAAATTATGCCCAATGCGACATCGATGTCTCTTAATTTCAATTACCTCACTAGAAATACTAAACAATGCATATGGTGATAGAAATACTCCAAATTGTTTTTTTTTGTCACCAAAAAATTCCCAAACTTTTACCCGTGTTTAGGGTATTGGTGACACAAATGAAAGAACTTTGGGTATTAACGTCATAATTAGAAAAATTCAAGTTTTCTTTTTGTTGTAAATAAAGAGCATTTTTGTCACATTGGTATAACTTTGAGGATATTGGTGACAAAACAAATTTTGGATAGTAAGGTTACTCAACAGTAGGCTGGATGCCAGCTGTCCTGACCAAAAACCGGGCCTCGAAGTGGGTGTAGACCATCCTAGAGCAGCTACGGGGCAAAAAGACCGATGATGGCTGACTCGGGAACACCAATTTCGAAATGGGGTGATCGATTTTTGGTCCGATCCAATTCCCAAACTGTCCCGTGGAGCCAGTCGAGGTGCACATCCTACCCAAACCAAGACGTGGACAACAACAAAAGAAGCAACGTGTCAGGTGTTTAATGAGGTTGATATGCTTCTGCTAAGCGGCAACATATCCTCACAAATTAGCAATTCATTAGCTCGTGCATGTGAATACCCTTGCTCACATCCACAAAAAGCAGCAAACATCAAGAATTTAATTGCAAAAACCAACTGAAAGGAAGCTTTGACAGATCGAGCAAGGGGAAAAAGAGCCAAAGCTTAGACTCAATATAGGATCCAAGCTCGGGTACACAAAACCCTCACACTCCTAAATACTGCACCCGCTGTGACCCTCGCCGTGATGGCCTCACCTAGGGCCTTCGCGGCCCTGCTGGCAACAAGCGAGGGGGCCCTTGCCCAAGGCTTCGCGGCCGGCGAGGGTTGCCGGTGACCCTCGCCGGCAAAATAAAAAAAAACCAAAAAATATAAAATTAAAACAATTAAAAAAAAATAATTAAAAATTTTTGAAATAAATTTACAAAAATTTATCTACGTCGCACCGATCGTGCCGTGTAAGTCGACCAACAACAATTTCCAGCTAATAGGACTCAATTGGCGAATTATCAAAAAAGTTTAGAACTCAATTGATAAAATCAAAAGATATAGGACTAAACCGACAGAAATTTAATAGGTTTAGAACTTTTTGAATAATTTTCCTGGCAATCAAATTAATCGGATAATGGAAAAAGTTCTTATTTCAACCACGAAAAGACCGCATTGTGTTTAGCTGAAAATTGATTTTCGATCTTGCCAAATTTGGTCGAAAAATCACTTTCCTTATTGTGTTTAGCTGAAATCCCTTGCTTGGTGGTTTCTTTGAAATGTAAAATAATGAGAAATTGCGAGCCAGTGATATTATTATGCTTTTCTTTAGTTATGCAAATGGACCTATTAGAATTCGCAATTTCTATTAGCGTAATATAACTTATATACGTGATCTTATTTGAGAGATAATGTATGAATTTTGATTGATTTATCTCTATTTTCAGTTAAAATAATATAAAATAGTTACCTCTAAATGAAATCAAGGTAAGACAAAAAATAAATCAAGGATTGCAGTAGTTATCCTATTCCATCATACTTATTTGTTATGTTGCAATCTTATACAACTACTTTATATCAAATTCATGCATATCAAACTCATCTCCACTGTCGATCACATAAGTCTCACCATGAGATCCACATAATTAATTGTCCAAACAATGTTGGTCTACATGATCTATATGGTAGGCAATACTTTCTCAATAGCGCCAAATTTGAATTTCGAAAGGATTGCATGAACTTCAAAGTACCGCATCATACATAAATATAAATACGGTGATAATCAAACTCAATTTTACCATATTCAGGTTCTCATTAATGAAGTCTGTCACGTCCCGAACCCTACGAGCCGTCGACATCCCACCTGGCCAACAAATAAGTACGGTTCTCCCAGGATCCAAAGGCCAACAGATATAACACTTACGAAGCAGAAACAATTCTCCGTACATAAATTAATTAACATCACGATGACTTGGGACGGTAAAACAACTTATGTACATATACACAATTGTTACAACCTTCAAACCTAGGGCTTTAGAGGCCTTTGTACATGCCTGTGACCAACTATAACAAAAGATTACGTGGTCGAAGCCCGCGATGTTTCCAAAAGAAAATACTCTACAAAAGCTCAAGAGGCCAACTACCCTAGGCCTCGTCCTCGCTATCCGGCACGATATCGACTCTCGCCTCCAACTCATCCTCGTCAATCTCGGGTGGCTCGTTTCGCATCCGATCGCTCTACAACCTCCCCATCTTCTCTTGGTACCATGACCTTGGGGAATATCGAATCTCCCGGGCGGATTATTCGTTGCTGATGCGGAGTGTACGAAAAACAACGAACCCACGACGGGGTGAGATAAAATCTCGATAAGCTAGCCCCTAACCCTAGGTTAGGGCTCTAGTGCCTCCCAGACAAGTTTTAAAAATAGTAACTTTTCAACATATCCTTCTTCACCTCAATAATTCAACTAATAAATCCTGGAATATTCCATACTTGTTCGAAAATTCCCACACTTTCTCAAATATTTTACGTTACCCTCATATTGATATTTCACGTCTCGGGATCGGAATAAAAAAAATATTGCACGTTGCTCCAAAGCCCGCGTTCCACGCTTCAGGCTATCGTATAAAATTCCACGTTACTCCGAAAATATTCCACGTTACTCCACGACTTCATACAAGTTCATAACATTGAGTTTCGGACCTTTATGGAACACGGCTCCACATATATATATACTAGGGTCTCGGACTCATAGGAATACGACCCATAAATCACGGTCTCGGACACATAGGAACACGACCGGATTAAGTCTCGGACAATTAGTCGAACACGACTCACTTTGGTCTCGGACGACTTAATTGAACACGACTTTCACACTTTCTCGATCTCGGACAATCGGACGAATACGGCTCACTTTGGCCTCGGACGACTTGATTGAATACGACCATCATACTTTCCCGGTCTCGGACAATCGGACGAATACGGCTCACTTTGGCCTCGGACAACTTGATTGAATACGACCCATAAATCTCGGTCTCGGACACATAGGAACACGACCGGATTAAGTCTCGGACAATTAGTCGAACACGACTCACTTTGGTCTCGGACGACTTAATTGAACACGACTTTCATACTTTACGAGAATAGACGGACCCGCGTAATAACGCCTCGAGGTCACTATCCCGCGTTTAACGTCTCGGGATATTATAATACTCATAACCCCGCGTTTAACGCCTCGGGGTATAATAATAGTAAAGCCCGCGTCATAACGCCTCAGGCTATAATTCCTCAATCCAACATCGAGCCCGCGTCGCCATAACGCCTCGAGGCAACATATGGTCTTATAAAGTACAAACCCCGCGTCATAACGCCTCGGGGTAAAAATTCCACATTTCCTCTCTTTCATTCCACTTAAGACCATATACCACAATAATTTCCCGATCACTCGTTCGATATCACACGATCCTTTAAATACTTCCGATCGATCAATCCTTGCCACGTGATCCTGTTAGATTCCTTGATTAGCGGATCGAGATCATCCGGTCTCACCAATTTTCTCCAATAAAAGATCGGGACCATGCGATCTCTCCAATGTTTCTCAATTGCCCAATCGAGACCACTCGATTAAATTGTACCGGCAAACACTCAATCGGGACCACGTGATTCACTCACGTTAGAGAATTAATAAATCGGGACCACCAGACTAGATCATACAAGACCAATGGCCAAATCGAGCCACAAGATTAATTATGCTACCGCAATAATTAATCTACGCCACACAAAATTAATTCTACTAACGCAAGCAATTACTAACGGCCGTACGTTCGGAATTAGACTAACGTACAATTAATTCACGACTATAGTACTAAACTATAGTAATACCATATTTAATTAACACCGTGGCATAACAATATGTTGTCACATAAAAGTAACTATAGTTAGAATATAATCTAACCATGGTTCAAAATTAACTAGAGTCAATAACTAACCTAACCATGATTAAATAATAGCATAAAGTAACTAGAGTTAGGCATAAAGTAACCATGGTCCAACTTTGACCATACTTAAATCCTCTTGACTTCACTATTCACTTCAAGAACATGATTTCTCTCTCCTCCTCCCCTTCATTCTCGGCCAAGGCATGAAAATGGCCAAAAACAACCAATTTTTCATCCAAATCTACTCAATCTCAAGTCCCTTAGCAACCTAGATACCTAATCAAGGTTTAGGAACCAACTTACTTGATTTCTAGCCAAATCCTTTGGTGAAAATCAGCTGGAAACCGAAACAAAAACTCCCTCTCTCAAACCGGGTCGATTTGCCTCATCCGAACCTTTGCCCCTTCAAACGGACCTACGGGACAAACTACTGAGCCAAATCGAGCTTATAATATGTCCCTGGAAAGTTAAGACAATAAGCTTTCAAATGGAAGTGGGCTTACCTCAAACCGACATCGGACGAAAAAGTTATGGCCGGAACAGTAGAGCTGTCGGGACAGGGCAGCGGGTTGGGCGAGAGAGAGAAGTGAGAGAAACTTTTGTCCAAATGAAGAAGATGAAGATGGTGGATAGATAAGCTAGGTTAGGATATTTTGGGATGAAAAGTTTGACTAGAATTCTTGGTCTTAGAAATAATGAGACAAAGACTTTTGGGTCCCACCAATAATTCATCTTCTTTCCCATATCCAAGTCCAGATTTCACTTTTACGAACACTTTGGGGCGAATTGTGAAATATACATGCTCGGGATGAGGCGACGTCCAAAATTTTATTATTGGAACCCCTGAAGGTCCGACATCTAATTTCGAAGTTAAATTCGCGATCAATCTCGATTAATTGAAATTTTAGCGTATCTCAAACTAACGGGCGGCTTTTAGGAGTTACGCGTATCGACCCGTGATTTATATCACGTTTAAGAATTTCTCGAGCCATGGCGACTTTGGTTGTCATTCAATTGCGAGGGTCAATCACTAGTCCCGATGGGCACGATTGTTAGAAAATAATTTAGGGACGTTCGGAACCCATACAAGGTCAAACGGAATCACCCGTGATCCAAGCGTAGGGTATTATCCAAATCGTTCCTTAATCATTCTAGGATCGGCCTATATTAGTCCAAAATATTCCCTCGACAATTTTCATGGCCAAAGAGTCAATCCAGGATCAAGTTCTTAGGTCCACGTACTTGATTTTCCTAACTAGCCATTCCCATTTGGTTAGTCTACTCGAGAGGGATCAACTCCGAGTGAAATTAGATCGAAATACATCAATGAGATATTTCATTCATTCATAGCTTCAAAAGTGGGTCGGAATTCGGGGATGTCACAATTCTTCCCCCTTACAAAAATTTCGTCCTCGAAATTTGCAATCCTCCAATCATCTCGTCTTATGGGGTACTAACACCTCATCGCTACCACGCTTTCCAAAGTAGTTCTTGTCATCACTTGACACTTCGATAACGTCCTTAATAAAGAACGGTTTTCATCCTTCAAAGCTTTTTTTTTTTTTTCCTTTGGTCCTCAACTGTGTTCACCTTCCTCTTTAATATAGAACTTGTACACTTGTCTATTGGACTTCAAGGTTTTTATCCTCAACTTTGAGGTTTCTTTTCCAAGTACTCAAAAGTTTGGATTTCCTCCTGTTCTATTCGTTTCCACGACCCTTAGAAGTCCAGGTCCATTCATCGCCACATCTCAATTCCTTTCGACCTTTAGGCTTGATGCTTCAAGTGGCCATCAAGCTAGTCAATTGCTAAACTTTCAATTTAGAAGTTGAATCTCTTATTCCTCGAGGTGAGATCTGTCCTTTCGTTGCCAAATGCAAGACGCTCAATTTTCGATTGTATGCCTCGCTACTTAATTCACCATTCCTAAGTGATAAGGGCATCACAGTCATGACCTTTCCTTTAGTTCCCTTTGGGGAAGTCAATATTTCTAACTCTTATAGTTCACATAGTTGCGAGATCATTTTTTTGTTTTGCACAAGCAACACTCCCATCTCCGTAAACAATTTCATCCACTTGCTCTACGTCTCGTCCTTAGTCCTTTTCATCAATGGAATAATTCTTGTGGGGAATCTTCCTACGATCCGTCTATGACAATCCATCAATTCCAAGAAATTTTAACTATCGTAATTCATACCGACCTTAGTCAATTCATTACTTATTCCATTGCTCCAGGGTTCCACAGAGATTTCATTTCCCAAGACTTCGCGACTAAGAAATCTCACTTTATCAAGCCCACGGCTCACACTCTTCACATTTAGCATACAACGGGCATTTCCTTAGGGTCCATATGATATCCTCGTAAGCTGTTCATAATTCTCGTGGCTCCTTAAACAAGTTCGATCATTGTCTCATAAGGCTGCAACAATCAATCTCATTATTTCTTGGATACTTAATCCGACTATTATCAACTTCTTGCTACCAAATGTCAAATCATTCAAGCTGTCCTTCATACCATCCACTTGAGAGCTCATACCTTGGCTCTTTGTTCTCATGGGTTTCCAATCCGATCAAGTAGCATTTTGTTCATTTTTGTCACTCTTTTCGTAGAAGGCATTAGTGCCTTAACGTCTTGGTTCCACAACCAGCTAACACGAACTTATTCCAATTTCATTCACTCAATCGAACATTGACAAATCCCGAGATTTGACATTGTCTACCGTGCAGTTCCTCGAATTATCTTACGGAAATCATTTGAGCTCTGCGTCTTCTTTCTCAACCCGGGCGCTACATTTTAACACCAAGATGATTAGAACTTTCACTTCCTTCCATACCGGGGTATCCTACCCCATGAAGGAAACTATATTTTTCAAGTGGCATTCTCTTACTTCGAATCCACCTCGTCCTTCCTATTAGATAGGATGCCAATCTTGGAGTCTATGCCAATAGCAGTGCTTTTATTCCAGGATTCCAAATGTCACTATACTTGACATTTTCTTCCAATGATCCACTCCTTTCATTAAGATCCGTTATAGTTCTTTAGATTTAGGAATAATAACTAGCTATAAGACTTCCAAATTTCAATCCACATGGGGACTTCGGATTTCATTCAAAGGGTCCTTGACCACCCTTAGTACACTTAGACGGCTTCGAGAACTTTGTCTCAAATTGGTTGATCGCCTTCGGATCTTTGCAAAGCTGCTAAAGTTCAGGCAATCCTTGTTCTCGAGAAACTTTAGAAAGGTACTTTCTATTAAACAACTTAGCGAAGACAATCTAGGCAGATATCATGATCCGCCTTCAAGGAAAAAACTCTTCCTTTGGTGACCTTTCACGAATCATCGACGGTCTCTTACGGCTAGTAATCGTCAGGGTCACTTCTTTTCTTTCGTGCACCCAAAACCTCTAAGGTTTCCTTACACAATCCCCAATCCAGAGGAAGGCGTTTTAAATTCACTCTCTCCATCGAACTTAATCGGTCTCATTCTTATGCATCCTTCCACAAGCTTTCTTTCCAACGATTTTCTTTTCCATTCTCTATCGTCTTTCCCGCGATCTTTACCATTTACTTTGCTAACAACACAATCAAAAGTAGTAGTCTTATCTCGCTTTGGGAAACAACGGCAACTCCTTCTTGAGTTCCGCTACCCATCGAATTTCAAATTCCTCTTAAGGTTCTCTTGACAAGCTCGGGCCAAACGCTCTTCCAGCGCTCGTACTCCAGCTTATTCATCTTTACTCATTTCTCGAGATTCCTTTCGGTTCGGAATCTTCTCATATCTTGCATACTCGAGCAAAATGCTCCTCTAGTGACCTTACTCTAGTCGTTCAACCTTATTATGTTCTTATGGCACTTGAACCACTACAATTCCCTCCGAGGAATTAAAGACTTAAATCATCTACTCGAGTCTAGCGGTTTCAGGCTGCTCATCTCATTATCTATCACCAAAGCAATCAACCATCCGGTGGTTCTTAGGCAGCTCTCAACTACTTGCCAATTATCCAAAGATTCTAAATCACCCTTAACCGGTGTCTACCTATCAAGCCAGCCTTAACGAGGCAATTTCTCAATTAACAGCCAATTACTAGGCAAGCCTCAACCGGGCCAAAACGCAACTAGGCCAACATCAAGCAACCATTCAATGCATTACTTTAGTGAGTCAATAGCTCATACTTTAAGTATAAAGGCACCTGTTCCTCTAATACGAACACAACAGGCTATCACACTCTCGGAAGATATCGGTTCAACAGGTATGAACCCCTCACACCGTCTAATCTCTCGTTAGACCTTGGCCATAACAATCACATGATGCCAACTACATAACGGCATCCACCGCCCAAAGCACGAAGCTTTTAATCATGCCAATCCCAGGCGCCATCACAAATGCCAAGCAAATTTTTGAAATTTCATCTTGAGGATCAACTCGGTGCAACACGTCTCTTAATCAAGATCGGACTTAACTTTGATACCTAGACTTTCCCTTTCAATTTATGGCCTGGGTCATTCCTCGCCTCCTTGCTATCTTAGAAGCCTATCGGGGAGCCGCTCCTTGTCCGGGACCTCTCTCGTCCCGGCGATCACTCCCCGCCCACATCGGACATGGTCATTGCAGGTTGTCCCAAGTCATACACCTACGGAGAAAGCCCCGTTCCACACGTCCCATACCATGCTTCATTACGGTTTATAGGTATCTCGTCAACTTGTCCCATACCAAGCGACGGTTTATTAGGTCCGATAGTAATAAGCTCATGCATGCACATTCGTCGACTTTCGTTTTAATACCACAAACACCTGCACTACATGATTGTCCTCATTACTCGACGTACCATAGTCGCTTCCGGATCAATTCTTATCCATAAAAGATCTCTAATTCTACCAATGACTATCACGTCTTATAGATCCAATGCCTATGTTCTAACATGTTCTTCAAGTTGAGTCATTGACAAACCATAATCGTAGTCATATAATCCAACCGACCCTTCGCTCAAAAGCAATCCTCTATTAGCCTCAACCACATGTACAACCTCAAAATCCATACTTATGGCTCCTCAATTTCCTGCTTACTCACTTATAAACCTCAATAATATCATCACCCAAGTTTACCAACAAAACAAAACGATACTAGAACCATTATAATACATTACAAGTTCAAACCTATAATCCTCAAGATTCAAAAATCAATGCCTTATCCTAAGGGTCTCGAGTATCTAATCGTCCCCAAGTCATCACTCCTTATTACTCCAAGTCTCAATCTCATTTGATCGAGCTGACCTTGCTCGATACCACTTAAACGGGGATGTCACGTCCCGAACCCTACGAGCCGTCGACATCCCACTTTGGCCAACAAATAAGTACGGTTCTCCCGGGATCCAAAGGCCAACGGATATAACACTTACGAAGCAGAAACAATTCTCCGTACATAAATTAATTAACATCACGATGACTTGGGACGGTAAAACAACTTATGTACATATACACAATTGTTACAACCTTCAAACCTAGGGCTTTAGAGGCCACTTGTACAAGCTCTGTGACCAACTATAACAAAAGATTACGTGGTCGAAACCCGCGATGTTTCCAAAAGAAAATACTCTACAAAAGCTCTAGAGGCCAACTACCCTAGGCCTCGTCCTCGCTATCCGCACGATATCGACTCTCGCCTCCAACTCATCCTCGTCAATCTCGGGTGGCTGTTCCGCATCCGATCGCTCTACAACCTCCCCATCTTCTCTTGGTACCATGACCTTGGGGAATATCGAATCTCCCGGGCGGATTATTCGTTGCTGATGCGGAGTGTCCGAAAAACAACGAACCCACGACGGGGTGAGATAAAATCTCGAGTAAGCTAGCCTCTAACCCTAGGTTAGGGCTCTAGTGCCCTCCCGAGACAAGTTTTAAAAACAGCAACTTTTCAACATATCCTTCTTCACCTCAATAATTCAACTAATAAATCCTGGAATATTCTATACTTGTTCGAAAATTCCCACACTTTCTCAAATATTTTACGTTACCCTCATATTGATATTTCACGTCTCGATTTGGAATAAAAAAAATATTGCACGTTGCTCCAAAGCCCGCGTTCCACGCTTCAGGCTATCGTATAAAATTCCACGTTACTCCGAAAATATTCCACGTTACTCCACGACTTCATACAAGTTCATAACATTGAGTTTCGGACCTTTATGGAACACGGCTCCACATATATATATACTAGGGTCTCGGACTCATAGGAATACGACCCATAAATCACGGTCTCGGACACATAGGAACACGACCGGATTAAGTCTCGGACAATTAGTCGAACCACGACTCACTTTGGTCTCGGACGACTTAATTGAACACGACTTTCACACTTTCTCGGTCTCGGACAATCGGGACGAATACGGCTCACTTTGGCCTCGGACTGACTTGATTGAATACGACCATCATACTTTCCCGGTCTCGGACAATCGGACGAATACGGCTCACTTTGGCCTCGGACAACTTGATTGAATACGACCCATAAATCTCGGTCTCGGACACATAGGAACACGACCGGATTAAGTCTCGGACAATTAGTCGAACACGACTCACTTTGGTCTCGGACGACTTAATTGAACACGACTTTCATACTTTTCGAGAATAGACGGACCGCGTAATAACGCCTCGAGGTCACTATCCCGCGTTTAACGTCTCGGAATATTATAATACTCATAACCCCGCGTTTAACGCCTCGGGGTATAATAATAGTAAAGCCCGCGTCATAACGCCTCAGGCTATAATTCCTCAATCCAACATCGAGCCCGCGTCATAACGCCTCGGGCAACATATGGTCTTATAAAGTACAAACCCCGCGTCATAACGCCTCGGGGTAAAAATTTCACATTTCCTCTCTTTCATTCCACTTAAGACCATATACCACAATAATTTCCCGATCACTCGTCCGATATCACACGATCCTTTAAATACTTCCGATCGATCAATCCTTGCCACGTGATCTTGTTAGATTCCTTGATTAGCAGATCGAGATCATCCGGTCTCACCAATTTTCTCCAATAAAAGATCGGGACCATGCGATCTCTCCAATGTTTCTCAATTGCCCAATCGAGACCACTCGATTAAATTGTACCGGCAAACACTCAATCGGGACCACGTGATTCACTCACGTTAGAGAATTAATAAATCGGGACCACCGGACTAGATCATACAAGACCAATGGCCAAATCGAGCCACAAGATTAATTATGCTACCGCAATAATTAATCTACGCCACACAAAATTAATTCTACTAACGCAAGAATTACTAACGGCCGTACGTTCGGAATTAGACTAACGTACAATTAATTCACGACTATAGTACTAAACTATAGTAATACCATATTTAATTAACACCGTGGCATAACAATATGTTGTCACATAAAAGTAACTATAGTTAGAATATAATCTAACCATGGTTCAAAATTAACTAGAGTCAATAACTAACCTAACCATGATTAAATAATAGCATAAAGTAACTAGAGTTAGGCATAAAGTAACCATGGTCCAACTTTGACCATCCTTAAATCCTCTTGACTTCACTATTCACTTCAAGAACATGATTTCTCTCTCCTCCTCCCCTTCATTCTCGGCCAAGGCATGAAAATGGCCAAAAACAACCAATTTTTCATCCAAATCTACTCAATCTCAAGTCCCTTAGCAACCTAGATACCTAATCAAGATTTAGGAACCAACTTACTTGATTTCTAGCCAAATCCTTTGGTGAAAATCAGCTGGAAACCGAAACAAAAACTCCATCTCTCAAACCGGGTCAGATTTGCCTCATCCGAACCTTTGCCCCTTCAAACGGACCTACGGGACAAACTACTGAGCCAAATCGAGCTTATAATATGTCCCTGGAAAGTTAAGACAATAAGCTTTCAAATGGAAGTGGTCTTACCGCAAACCGACATCGGACGAAAAAGTTATGGCCGGAACAGTAGAGCTGTCGGGACGGGGCAGCGGGTTGGGCGAGAGAGAAGTGAGAGAAACTTTTGTCCAAATGAAGAAGATGAAGATGGTGGATAGATAAGCTAGGCTAGGATATTTTGGGATGAAAAGTTTGACTAGAATTCTTGGTCTTAGAAATAATGAGACAAAGACTTTTGGGTCCCACCAATAATTCATCTTCTTTCCCATATCCAAGTCCAGATTTCACTTTTTCGAACACTTTGGGGCGAATTGTGAAATATACATGCTCGGGATGAGGCGACGTCCAAAATTTTATTATTAGAACCCCTGAAGGTCCGACATCTAATTTCGAAGTTAAATTCGCGATCAATCTCGATTAATTGAAATTTTAGCGTATCTCAAACTAACGGACGGCTTTTAGGAGTTACGCGTATCGACCCGTGATTTATATCACGTTTAAGAATTTCTCGAGCCATGGCGACTTTGGTTGTCATTCAATTGCGAGGGTCAATCACTAGTCCCGATGGGCACGATTGTTAGAAAATAATTTAGGGACGTTCGGAACCCATACAAGGTCAAACTGAATCACCCGTGATCCAAGCGTAGGGTATTATCCAAATCGTTCATTAATCATTCTAGGATCGGCCTATATTAGTCCAAAATATTCCCTCGACAATTTTCATGGCCAAAGAGTCAATCCAGGATCAAGTTCTTAGGTCCACGTACTTGATTTTCCTAGCTAGCCATTCCCATTTGGTTAGTCTACTCGAGAGGGATCAACTCAGAGTGAAATTAGACTGAAATACATCAATGAGATATTTCATTCATTCATAGCTTCGAAAGTGGGTCGGAATTCGGGATGTCACAAAGTCGGCCTCAAGGGCTTCACCATGGTGCGGAAGCAATCGGAAAGAGATCAACGGATTCAGAAAGAGATCAAAGGATGCAAGGATTCATGAAGATCTCGAACTAGCTATCGAGGAGGATATCAAGGACAAGGACAAGGACGTTTACGTCATGGAGACGCGTCGGGAGAAGGCGGAGCTGTCCACGTCAATGCTGCTGGAGAAGGCTGAGCTGTCCACGAGAAGGCGATGCCTTCGTCCGTGCGAGAAAGAGAAGGCAAGAGGTGATGGATTAGGGTTTCGCTTTTGCCCAAATGATGAGGTGATAATTGGATTCATAACCAAGGCGGCTTCGATCGGCAGCTCATCAGCAAGAAGCTTTGGCCCACAGGAAGAACGAATTTCAAAACTCAAAACTCAAAACTCGATCTTTTCAATGTTTTTGGGTTCATGTTTTTGGTTGTTCTGTTTCAATTCGAGTTTATCAAAGCGTCTGACGAGGATTCAATGAATTTCAATGTAGAGATAGATTTGTTGAACTCAATCTTTTTCGGAGATCTTTTTGTTTTTTTCAAATCATTCATATTCTTCGCACCGTTACATCAAATGTGTCAATCGTCAAATTACGCTTGAAAAAATCTAATTGTCATTAAATTTGTGCGTTAATGATATGACAATCTACACTTCAGCTTTTTGCTTTACCCGTAATCTGAAAGATGAATTGTTCTTTTGTGAGCTAACCCGCAATCTGAAAGATGAATATTTCCTTTCTCAACTGTTGTTGCTTGTGAAAATCTAAATAATTTAGATATTGTTTTATGTTGCTTATTGTTTTTGGGTGGATAAATTTCATTACTTGATTGAGCTTTGAGTCCACGTGCGTGGATGAACATCGAATTCATGTTCTCTTTCCTAAATATGAATCAACACTCGACGTCAAATATATTCAGGCTCAAGATCGTTGCTTGACTCTCGAGATTTTATTGTTGATGAAACTTAACAGTCATATAGATTACAAACATTTTATTGCGCCAGTTTAAAATTCAAAAGAATTAAGTAAATAAATAGAAAGAATATTTGCTCATGTTACTTGCCAAACCTAGAATTAGACTCGTAGTCGAACCCCTAAAGAGAATCTATATCGAATACCTAAGCGTCGATACAGTCACGATGGATTTCGCAACAACGATGCATGATGAGACGGAAAACGGTGATGTAGTGCCGTGGCAACCACGAGGGGATCTGACTACGTCAAAGGGTCGGGACTGTCGTGATGGATTCAGCACCGTCGGAAAGGCCATTAGCGTGAAGAGCAGCTACATTGTTGGCGAAGGGTGTGCAGAGGAGAGGGAAAGGGGTGGGGGATCATCGGCCTTTCACTGCTGCCCTTGCGATCCGGTGGTGATCTGGTTTAGGACCAAGGCAGGTCTGATCTTCCCCTGCCAATCCGATCAGGTGACGGTCGGGGTTGAGGAGCGAGGCAAGTCCGGTCCCCCGCTCGTCGCCGAAAAAGTTCAACTCAAGCCCTAGTACAACAGAAAAAACTGGGTGGACCCCGTGGACTGGTCATGCCTTTGTGCCTATGCTCGTCTTGGTATGCCAGCGTGTGGTTGCTATAATAGTTCGAGCAACAGTCTTATGAGCACCAAGAAAGTTTGCTAAAACTCTCTCACTAAATGATGTGACAGTCTTTTATTGGATGTTGAAGCAAGTGCGACTATTGACGAAAAAAAAAAAAAAGGAAGTGCGACCCTTGTCGTACGTACCTTTTGGTTCTAATAAGGTGACAAGGAAATATGGGTTAGCGTTTTTTGAATTTGTGCGTTTAGCTGATGAAAATGTGTAGTACTTAATTGATAAAATTAAAAGGTTTAGAATTGAATTGACAAATATGCAATACATTTAAGATTATTTGGATAATATTTCCATGTAATAACACCTGAAATACCCAATGTGGCAGAATATGTGGACAACCCCATGACGGATTTTTTAGGGCTATTATGGACGGAAATCTAACTAAAGATATTATTGGGTCATTGAACAAATTTGGAAGCATTGGTTTGACCAAAAATAAAAATTTGGGTAAAGATGTCATAATGAGAAATATTTAGGATTTATTTTTGTGGTAAATAGAGAGTAGTTTTGTCACATTGGTATAAGTACTGCAGTTGTGGTGACAACAAAAATTTGGGATATTAAGGTTACTGGGCATAGTTTAGACTTTTTTTTTTTTTTTTTTGTAGTATTGCCCTTTCAATGCACAAACATTGGGAGTTTATTCACATTCCTCTGTTTACTTGAAATTATAGCTATAGTACTGTGTAATCCCTAAAAAAGTTTGCCCGACAATTGATATAATCCTCATATACAAAAATGAATATCATACTCCTATTCTAGTAAAATATAACTATGACTATAGAAATCAGAGTAATCATGGCTAGGGCTGTCATAAATTGATAGTGCTGTAGCCAATATAAACTTTGGTTTCGTTAAATAATCAACAGTTATTAGAATCCATAACGCAGACAATAACATTGTCACATGACAAAAACATCATAGGAGAAGCCAATGGTATTATTATGCTTTTATTATTCACAATATATAAAAAGTAAAGCTGAAATTATTACATTACCATTAGTTTAGTATACTATACTTAAATACGTGATCTTATTGGAGGGAGAATGTAGGAGTTTTCGTTGATTTATTGCTATTTTCTGTTCAAATAAGAAAGAAAAGTTACCCTATAGTATTTCATTACACTTATCTATTACCTTGCAATCTTATACAACTACTTTATCATGATCTATAATCATTCAGACCAAACTATTTCCCGTCGACCACATTTGCCTCACTTAGAGATACACATAATTAATGGTCGAGATGGTATTGATGATCTATAAGGCCCGCAATAATTTCGTCAACAGCCCACATGCGCTTAAAAGTACAACACCATACGTGAAAATATAAGTACAGTGACAATGCCCTCACTCAACTCTTTGAATTTTCCGACCAAAAAAAAAAAAACACTCTAAATTTTACACCTGCAGTCCAATCCAAATTCACAGTCATGAAGTCGGCCTCACCATCCAAGAAGTTTCAACTTGCGGCAAGAATATGCACGGCGCCATGGTGCGGAAGCAGTCGGAAAGTCGGAAAGAGTTCAGAGGAACTGGCTATTGAGGACGAGGACGTTGATGTGGAAGCAGTTGGTAAGAGATCAAAAGATGCGGAGAACTCATGAAGATCTCAAAACACAGCCGAATAAGGCGAAGCTATCGACCGTCAATGTGGTGGTTTAAAGGTGAAGCCGTCGGGTTTGCTATCATGTTACGGAGGTGGGTCAAGTGTCTTGTAAAGAGTGCGAGGAAGAGAAGGCAAGGGGTGATGTATTAGGGTTTCACCTCTAACCAGACGACGAAGTAGTAGTCGGATTCAGCACCAAGGATCGGCCGCCTGCCCTTGAGCAAGAAGCTTTGGCTTGGATCCAGAGAATTCCTTAAACCCAACGCATGGTATTGTCGGGCTGATGCGTCATAGGTTTTCATTCTGTTTCCATTCGAATTTATCCTTTGTTGAACCCAATATTTGAATTTATGTGGAAATAGATTTGTTAAATTACATATATTCTATTTTGATTTGCCAATTTTGTGCGTGATTGATATGGCATGTGCAAGGCGGATGATAACATATTTATTTTCTGGATGGCTGAGATTGAGGTGCAACCCAATAAAAACCGAAAGTTGCGGCCAGCGAATCAATCCACACGAAGGAAGAGTATAAAACATCACTACAGAGGATCAAGAGGATCAACACAGAGAATGGGAGATAAAAATCTCAACAAACAACCAACCATCGCGAATAACTGCTAACTTCAGAAAATGAGCATAAATCATACTCACTATCGCCGATCAACACAGAGAATTGAAGTATTTCTTTGCTCGTAAGAATCCAAACAATAAAGATATTTTTCTGTGTATTGTTTTTTTTTTTTTTCGTTTGGATGAATGGTGTCAGTTGATGTTTGATTTAAGTAGGCAATGTTATTTAGCATTCAGCATGAATGTTTGTCAACATGCTCTAGTTGTAGAAAAATGTAAGAGACAGAGACCGAGTGCTGGGTGAGAATTGAGTTGAATGGAGTAGTTGAGATCCAGCATGAGGGGAAGTAGTTGTTATCAGCTATTAATGGTCGAATTTTAAGAAATCTCTCACATGATATGGATATTTATAGTGAGAGAGAGCTCGTGGTTAATGGATAGCATCTTACCGCGTGTGGCTATCTAGATAATGGGAAATCAATTGTTGATAGATTGCCACATGTTAGAGTGATGTTGTCTAATGGTGGCTTGCCATATGTTATGATGACATGGGCCAATGAGGAGTTACCATGTGTCGTGTTGGGGGAAGGGAGGGGGATGGAACATCAAGCCCATTAAATTAAATTTGGTGATCGTTGTGCTCTGAACTCATCAATCAAAATCCTCAAAAACATTCTAAAAATCAATGATTGAAATTACTTTCGAAAGAGTACACTGATTGTTTATAACATGCCAAATAGGTTTTGCTTCAAATAGGTCAATTACCAAAGAAGGGAGGGAAGGAGAAAGAGAGATCTTAAGATGTGAGGAGTTTATCCCTTAGAAACTCCCATTGCTCCGCAAACTAGAAGATTCAATGTCCACGTAGAATTAAAGGGGCTTTCAATTCCACGATTAGTAGCTTGATGTATATTTGGTTAATGAAGTGACAATAAATGTGCTAAATGAAAATAGATTTGAAAATAAATGGCCAACATGAAGGAAAATTCAAGGTAGCCTCTAGAATTGGTGTTGTTTTCTTAAAACTCCATGACTTTCAAAATAGCATAAGGACACTACAAGTGATAATATTTATGTACGACACTTATTTTGGCGTCAATTTTTTTTTTTTTTTATCACTTAAATGTCAATATTTGTGTACGACACTTATTTTGGTGCCAATACTTTTTTTTTTTTTTATGACCGAGGTTCCGCGCGAATAACCATTGTGAAGTACGACTAATCCTAGGGGAGGCCGCAAGACCCTACCACCACAGCCTCCGGGTAAGACACCGGTGTTAGCGCGAACACTACGGTTCGAACATGTGACCGGACAGGTCTCATGTTCTTACCAACTAGGCCACCGGCCGGTGGGTGTGCCAATACTTTTTTTTTATCACTTAAATGTCAATTTTTTTGAAAAAAGATTATTTGAGTGCCAATCCCGATGAGCTTTGCCGGAAATCGTGTGGCATCTACCTAACTCACCGGAGCATCCCTCCCCATTGTAAAAAACGCTAAAAACTAATAAAAAAATTTCACGTAAAATTTTAAAAAAATTGAAAATAAAGAAAAAACCTAAAACAAATAAGCTAAAACTTAAAAAAATACCCCTCGCCATTGTGTGAAGCAGTTCTGATTATTATTATTATTATTATTATTATTATTATTATTATTAGTTTTTAAGCTTATTTTTAAATTTAATTTAACTTTTTGAAAAAATTAAGTTAATTTGTAAAAATTCAGTCCACTCTAAAAAAAAATTGCCACGTTGACTGACTTTTTTTTAAACATATATGTAATATTAAAAATTTTCATGTGAACTATTTGGCTGGAATCTTTTCTGGTTGTCTGCTAAAGTGATCGTTTTTTCTTCGATTCGGCACTTAAGTGAGGCAACTAAAAATATTTATATCAAAGTGAGCGCCGTACATAAATATTGACATTTAATATGTCCATATGTCATGTCAAAACCAACAAAAAGTTAGCCTCGTGCAGCGGGTCGTTTTGGCATCAAGTCACAAAATTGCCGGCAATCACAAAATCACCGGCAAAGATGGGTCTCGCAATCAAAATATGGTGCCCCGCACCGTCATGCCGAAGCAATGGCAAAATGCTCAAGGAACACAAAGGAGCCGCGACGGTTTCGGGGGCAGGAATCCACTCAAAGAAGGTAAAGTCTTCAAGATTGTTTTAGTCAACTGAAAAAAAAAAAGTAAGGAGTAACTATCAAAACTTGTGATTGCAAATTAAAAATAAAATAACCAAATGTACGTAATATGTAAATAAAAAAGGGATGTAATCAATATCTATATTTTCCAGACACGAAATAAAAGGTAAGTTACAAGATTATTTGACAATAGAGATGATCAAAAGATAATAAGTTTCTGAAAATTTAAAAATATGTTAGTTAATTCATAAATTCATATTATTGAAAAACTATAGATATCATATTTATTTAAGGTAACGAAATACATTTTCTTCCCTTCAAACGTTAACAAATTAGATTATATACTCATGATAAGAAACATTTTTTTCTTTCTAAAGTTTGACTCAGAGTTTTAACTGTTAAGTCCATGTGTACGGGGATTTACGGTTATACGCCAGATTAATAATATTTTATCACACCAGTTTCAAATTCAAAAACATAAATAAATAAATTAACAGATAATAATTATATAGTCATGTTCTAGAATTAGACTTGTAGTCGGACACCAAAAGAGACTCTATATCAAATACTCAAGCTTAAAATTGCTGTAAATTACAATAGCATATACAGAGATACTGAACTTTGTAGTTCTCACTCAACTCTTTGAAATTAGTGTTACGCGGAATCAAGCGATCGAACAATAAAATAAATCGGACACTAGATATACGTGGTTTGATCGTAGACACCTACGTTCACGGGGAGAGCAGCAATGAATTCCACTATAGATCAAGCGATATACGGAGATTACGAGACCACACTCGAGTCATTCAAACACTCTCGGTGTTTCCCAAGCCCTAATTACATCAAATAACTCACAAGTGTTTAGCCCTCAATCTCTAGTGAAATAATCTCTCAATCTCACAAAAAAATTACACAAATCTAATCTCAAGATTTAATCGGCTTCGACACTTGAATTCTTGATGTAATTCCGCGAACAAAATCAACGAATGTAAACCCTCTCAAGCACTCGACGACGAGACGGCGCTTCAAGCAAAAACACTCTCGGCCACGGCATTGTATGCCATATATATGTGCAAGCCAAACCGACGTATAAAGAAACAAACACACTTCTGCATGGAAATATTTTCATATATTTTATCTCTTCATATACTTCCTCCCATGTTGATCGAATATTGATGCTAATCCAAGTCCACGTGAATATATATCAATATTTGAACTTCTTGGACGACGTCAGCTTGAAGAGGAAACTCCATGCACCAGATATCCATTAGGATTCTGCCAACAAAAGTCGAAGATACTTTTGCTTTTTAATTTTTTTCTTCTTATATTGGCCATCCAGTAAAATCTGCAATGAGGACTTCAATATGGAAACGTAACTACCATTCAAGATTTCTAATCTGTCAATGATAAGCACTTTCCCAATTGATGCACATTCGGTTATTCGAAAACAAGATAATCCACAATTCATATATTTCTATTTTGCATCGGTTTCGTTCATAGGCTTAAACTCGAGACATATTTTCAACAATCTCCACATTGGCTCGACGTTTGAGCCAAATCACAATCGCTTCGCTAGTATCCGAACTCAACACTAGTACTCTCCCAATAGCCCCAATGGACTCAATCGCCACGAGATGTTTTCCAAGTCCAAGCTACGCTTGAACTTCACCATAACCGAGGACCTCATCAAAACACCAACTCAACCGAGGACCTCATCAAAATACCAACTCCACATGCACTTTTAACTGCTCTACAAGAACTTTCCGATACAAGCTCCTTAACCACGGATAAAGTAAAACCTTAATTGCATCTATATTTGTCGAAGATTGAATACGTACCTTATCAATATCACTAGTTACAAAGAACCGTTAATTCTACAGGGCTTCACCTCGTTATAAGCACCATCTCGTGTTAATTACCACGCTAGTATCCGCTATCTCAAGAGTTTTTTTATTGTAACTCTACCTCAAGTTGAACACCATCCAGATCTGTATGAACACCGCTATAATCACTCATAACCTGACGTAATTGAGACTTGTCAAAGGTAACTTTTTTGCTGCGAATAGGTGAATTTATATGCTGGCACCACAACCGATAACCCTACTCACCTCATGCATAGTTATGGAATATGCACATTGCCCTCACATCAAACTTACCATCACTTACTCGATAATAATACGGGCAACCAAACATTCTAAAAGTAGAATAATCGGTAACGTTACGACCACATTTCTTCGGAGTCCGATATCCGATTACAATCGATGGAGATCTATTTATCGGGTAGCTCGCCATACTAAGCACACCCGCTAGAATTCTTTTAGCCATACCAATACTAGAGATTATTTTGCGGGCTGTCTCTAGTAATATTCTGCTCATCAATTCTGCAACCTGTTGTGGTTTGCGACACTAGTGCGGTATTTCACTATGCCCTTTGTCATGCAGAATTTATTTACCAGCTTCGAGCGGAACTCCATGCTACTATCAATTCGCACATACTTGATCAACTTACCAGTCTCCATTTCAATCAAAGCTCTCGATTGCGTATTCCCGACAACAACATCAAACTTGTGCATCGGCACGAGACACCCGAGTCTTCCTCAAGCGGTCGTTAGACTCTCGAACGGATGCAAATGTCTCCGGAGCGAAACTTGACAATGTCTCACCTTGAAGTTCATATAGGGCACCATGCTTGATTCCTTTTATTATCACCGGGGCACCTCGAACGACCTTCGAACTCCACCTTGTAAAGAATACCGCATCCAGTGAATCTAGGGCACCCAAGGAAATTAAGTTCTTTTTCAATTGTGGAATGTGTCTTACTTGACCAATGTCCTCACAATACCATCATGCATCCTGATTTTAACATCACCAATACTCACAACATCGCATTCAGCGTTGTTCCCCAACCGCACTTTACTATTATCCGTGCACCGATAAGTAGCAAACCGGTTTTGTTTGGTTGAAAAGAACAACCAAAATCCATAATCCATCCACCAAATGACAAATTCTCAATGACAAATAAGGCTCTATCGACACTATCGGAATCATCGCCTACAATCGCAACATTATCGGCGGATTCAACTTTAATTCCCTTGCCATTCTCATTTTTCAACTTAAGGTAATTCCTTCTAAGATGCCCTCTCTTGCCACAATTCCAACAGAGCACCACCAGTTCTAGATCGACTGCGTCTATTCGAGTTCATACTACTTCTACTACCACGAGTATCGTTTTTCCTCTATTTTCACCTACTAAAGCGGTAGATACATATTCGCCAGATTCTCTTCTACAAATGTCATCACTTAAAATTAAATCTCAAATATCATCAAACGTCAAACTTGTTGACCTATAGGAATTACTAACAGCGATAACAAAGTAGTATTCTAACTATCGGGCAATGAGGTTAATAGAATCAAAGCACATACCTCATCTTCAAAGTCAATATCAATCGAACTCAATTGATTAACGATCACATTGAATTCATTGATATGATTAGCAACAAACGCACATTCGCTTATCTTCAAATTAAATAGACGTCACATCAAATAGACTTTGTTGATCGCAGAGGGCTTCTCGTACATATCCAATACGGCTTTCATCAAACTCGCAGTGGTCTTCTCTTTGGCGATATTAAACGCGATGTTACGAGCCAACGTCGCCCGAATAACACCCGGCGCTCGTCTATCCAAGCAATTCCCAATCGGCTTGCTTCATCGTCTCTAGTTTCTCCCCATGACGAGAGGCAAGTGTAGCTTCATTTGATAAAGATAGTTTCAATCTGCATCTTCCGAAACCAAAGTCCTTCCCCTCAAATTTGTCGATTTTCACTTTTACTTATTCTATCACCATCGATTCACTTCAACTCACGCAAATCTAGCTCGATACCAATTGTTGCACGAAACCAAGAGATCGAACAATAAATAGACAGAACAAAAAAATAAATCGGACACTAGATATACGTGGTTCGATCATAGAGACCTACGTCCCACGGGGAGAGCAGCAACGAATTTCACTATAGATCAAGCGATACACGGAGATTACGGACCACACTCGAGTCACTCGAGTCACTCAAACACTCTCGGTATTTTCCAAGCCCCAATTACATCAAATAACTCACAAGTGTTTAGCCCTCAATCTCTAGTGAAATAACTCACAAAGGAATTACACAAATCTAACCTCAAGATTTAATAGGCTTCGACACTTGAACTCTTGATGTAATTCCACGAACAAAATCAACGAATGTAAACCCTCTTAAGCACTCGACAACGAGACGGCGCTTCAAGCAAAATCACTCTCGGCCACGGTATTGTATGCTATATATATGTGCAAGCCAAACTGACGTATAAAGAAAACAAACACACTTCTGCACGGAAAGATTTTCATATATTTTATCTCTTCATATACTTCTTCCCATGTTGACCGACTGTTGATGCTAATTCAAGTCCACGTGAATATATATCAATATTTGAACTTCTTGGACGACGTCAGCTTGAATAGGAAACTCCATGCACCAGATATCCATTAGGATTTTGCCACAAAAGTCCAAGATACTTTTACTTTTGCTTTTTAATTTTTTTTTCTTCTTATATTGGCCGTCCAGTAAAATATGCAATGAGGACTTCAATATGGAAACGTAACTTCATTCCAGATTTCAAATCTGTCGATGATAAGCACTTTCCTAATTGATGCACGTTCGGTTATCTAAAAATAAGATATTCCACAATTCATATATTTCTATTTTTCATCGATTTCGTTCATAGGCTTAAACTCGATACATATTTTCAAAATTTAGTATTAAGTCATCACATTGCAATCGCCCACAGCAAGATGGATTTCGCAACCACGATGCACGATGAGACCAAAAACAGTGCCGTGGTGCCGAGGCAACCGCAAGGAGATCCGACTATGCCAAAGGGTCGAGAATCCAGCGATGGATTCAGCCCCATTGGGAAGGCCATTAGCGAGAAGAGCAACTACACTGTTTACGAAGAGTGTGCAGAGGAGAGGGACCATCGGCATTTCTTTGCTGCCCGTGCGATCCGTTGGTGGTCAGGTTCAGGACCAAGGCCGGTCTGATTCCCGCCCGTCGCCAAAAAAGTTCAACCCGAGCCCTAGTGCAGCGGAAATAACTGGGTGGACCTCGTGGGATTGGTCATGCCTTTTTGTCCATGCTCATCTTGGCATGCCAATATGTGGTTGCTATAATAGTTCGAGAAACAGTGTTATGAGCACCAAGAAACCTTACTAGACGATGTGGCGGTCTTTTATTGGGTGTTGAAACAGGTGCAGCCTATGCATTGTACAATCAACACTCGATAAAAGACCGTGACGTCACTTAATTGGAGGATTAGTAATTAAGATTTCTTAATATGTCTAGCATTGCTCATAGTTCGAGATATATCTGATGTATAGGCTAGGAATATGATTTTTGCCGGACACGTGCGGTCCATTTTGGTCGCGATTTTTTATTTGTCGAATTTGAATTTATCGATTAATTTCTATGTTTTTCGTTTCTCTATAGTCTTGCGTATGTTCGTAGATCATGTCGAGCTCATGCTTTTTGTGGCTGGAAACATAAACGGAATTCAATTAAAAAAAAAAAAAAAAATGAATGTACCGGATCCTGTCAGAAATCTTAAATACACAAAATGTATTCTCTCTGTGCACGTTATTGTTCCTACGTGTCAAATTATTTAGAGATGAAAAAAAAAAGTATCGTTGCTTGTGTTGATAGCTTCGATGGATCTTTGATCTAGATTTAACAAGCTAGTAAGCTACAAGTGTGTTTCAATCCTTTGAAAAGAAATCCATAAAAAAATCTAAAACTTTTTATAAATTTTTTTTTGGATTTCCATAATAACTTAATGAATCCGACGTGGCAACATGGGTGGACAATGCCATATCGGAATTTTAATGGCGGTCGAGGAAAGAAGTCTAACAAAAGGTATTAAATAAAAGGAATTATCCGCATGATTTTTTTTATAATATTTACAATTATAATATTAAAACTCCCCTCCCTCCAACTTTAGGCGTTTGGCTTATCGCAAAAATCAGTGATCAAGAACATAAAGGAGGTAGGAAGTACATATTCTTCGGTCATTGACAAACTATTTATATAGTACTTCACTATTATGTTCTCTTAATTGAAGAAATAACATGGGCCCCAATTTCAATATGGCCCCATATTAGGATAATACTAAAAAAAATCCTAAATTTATTGTATAGCTACCAATTCACTATTATACTTTTTAATTGTGCCAGTTTAGTCTCACTTTTAGTTGATTTGCCAATTTAGTCATCTCGTCAATTTTGATTAGAAAATCACCGACGTGAAAATTGATCGGCCTACGTGGCATAAGCGATGCGGATGTTAATGATTTTTCTGAATTTGTTTTAAAATTTTTCTGAAATTTTTCTTGTTTTTTTCTTTTATTTATTTTTCCCTTTTTTTTGCCATTCATCAATCTCAGGCTTTGGCCGGCTTGGCCTGTTTGAAGGTCGATAGATCAGGAAATGTCACAAGTGAAAAGAAAACTTTAAAAAAAAAAAACAAATAAAAAAAATCAGAAAATTTTATAAGAATTTAAAAAATCACCCCGCGCCAACATTGTTAAAATTGGCTAAAATGACTAAATTAACAAATTGTCAAAAGATTTAAGACTAAATTGATATAATTAAATGGTCTACAACTGAATTGCTCGCCATATAATTCGTTTAAAATCTTTTTAGACAATAAACCCCCTCCCTCTTTACCAAAAAATTTTGCAATAAACTATTTACTGTGCCTTGGGGGACCGCTCCCAGTTAGCCTTGGAGAGAGCATATCACGGGCGGATGGGAGCGGACTTAATTTTTTTAATATGCACACTTGGAAAAATTATTTACTGAGAAAAAGTGGAATATTGGTAACTCATGAAGAAAATTAAAGATTTTTGGCGGTTTATTTCAAAAAAAAAAATGAGTGCTGTTGGTAATTATTAAATAAGGAAATGTGTAGTTTTCCAAACACATATTTTGAGAAAAATAACTTTAAACCTAACATCTATCTCATTTGATAAGTTACAAGTGCCGGACAATAATTTTTAGAAAAACCCATTTTGCTATACTCTTTGGGCTGTCCTTGAGAGAGAATATCACATGATGATAATATCACACTTGGAAAATTAACTATAATTTAGGAAATTACACTACGGAATCCAAAACGTGGCCTACTTTTTTTCAAAAAAAGTATTTGATTTTTGAAAACGTTGGCTCGATTTGAGTTGATGTTGGCCAATTTTTTAAAAAAATATTTGAGCAATGTGCGTTCGTAATAAAAAATTAACACTTAAATGATAGTTTTGAAAGTTTTGACACTAAATTGAGAAACAATTTGACACTTAAGTGATGATTTTGAAAGTTTTGGTACTAAAGTGAGTGTCGTACACAAGTTTTAACACTTATAGTGTATTTAAGCCCTACAATTTGATTGATCAGAATAGTCATCACTAGTGCTGTTTGAATTGATATTGCTATGTTTTTACCTAGTTATACATTCAATGCAGCTATTAGAATTCGTAATATTAAAAAAAATTAATCAATTGTTAGATTACGATTAGTATAATATACATTTATATATGCAATCTTATTGAAGAGACAATGTAGGAGTATTGGATGATTTATCTCTATATTCAGCGTTAAATTAGATAGAATACTTATTGTATCAGTTAAATCTCATGGCCCTATTTCATTACACTTATTGTGCTGCAGTTTCATGGTCTATAGACCATGTAGACCAAACTCATCTCCACCGTTGATCACATGAGACCCACCATGAAATCCTCATCATAAATGGTGAAGATGCTATTGGTCTATTTGGTCTATAAGGCATGCAATAATTTCGTCAATAGCGCCAAATTTGAACTTCAAAACAATTATATTCACATCCACTTCAAAGGACCACATCATAAATTAATAAGTACACAATGCCCTCTGATTTTTACCATCCACCAATCCAATTCAAATACTGTTCGTCTCATCATTCAAGAGGGCTTCCAACTCGCGGCAAGAAGAAGAAACCCTACAAGGAAGTGATTCCTCTGAAAACACCTTCGTGTAAAACATTGTGTAAAAGGGTCAGCCAGTGAGTTTTTTTATCATAGAAAATCATACACAAGAAATACAAAAGTTGCAGTCAAGTTCCACAATAACAGTAAGGGCAGAACAGGAAAGATTTCCTTCTGCGATTTATTTGTTTCGAATGGGTGAGACATCGAATTCATGTTTTCTTTCCTAAATAAGAATCAAGACTCGATGTCAAATATTTCCTATTCAGGCTCAAGAACGGTCTGAATCACAATCATATATATCTACAAGGCAGCGTGTGGACAGTGCTCTCTTCACTCAAACTCTTTGCCATCAGTACTCGGGCATCAAGTCGCAAAAAAGCCGGCAAAGATGGGTCTATCAACCATGACTCGCGAAAAGATGGTGCCCCGCGCTGTCATGCTGAAGCAATCGCGAAAAGGTCGGGGAACTCATAGGAGCCGCGACGGTTTCGCGGGCATCGAGAAAGGAATCCACGGGAAGGAGCAGACGGTTCTGCGCTGGCAAAAGACAGGTTACGTGCTTTGCAAAGAATGCGAGGCTGAGAGGGACAGAGATGATGGGTTAGGGTTCCACAGTTGTGCTTGCAACGATCCGGTGATAGCCGGATTCAGGACCAAGGCAGGCCCGATTGCCCGCCCGCCAGAGAAAACGGTTGGCCAGGGTTCTGCAATAGCAGAAAGAATGGGTTGGACCCCGTGGAGTCGGCAGTGGCCGTGCGTCCATGCTCGGCTTGATATTTCTTGTCGTTGCTGAAAAATAGCTTGAGGTTCAAACGTAGATAGTAGAAATATGATTTTCGTAATATTGAGTATGTATAGTTCGTCAGGTTTGAGTTCCTCAAATTATTTTTCTTCGGTCATTACTAAACTGTTGTTAATTTCTATGCGTATGAATCTTCTATTTTTTCTATGTGCTGCTGTATTTATAATTTAAACGATGCACGGCTGTATTCTGTTAGACCTCTATAAAATAAAGGTGTTATGATTTTCATCAATTAGATGGACCTAGTCAATTGTAATAAGTTGGAGTATCTATCAAATATAAATTGAAAAATAAAATACCAAGATGTACTTAATATCTAAATAGGAAGGGATGTATTCAATAACTAAAATTTCCATAAACCTAACGGATTCAAAGGTAACTCTACAAAATTATTTGAAGAGAGAGGGAGAGGATTAAAAGATAATAGATTTTTGAATTTTTTTTGGGTCGAAGATTTTTGAAAATTTGAAAATATGTAAATTAATTCATAAATTTATATTGAGGAAAAACTATAACTATCATATGCCAATGGTTCCGATCTCTCCCCCCCAAATCGAGGTCTTGCTGTGGCCCATCCGATCTGGTGATGGTCGGATTGAGGTCCAAAGCAGGTCCGAGATTTCTCGCCCGTTTCACAAAAAGTCCAACCCAAGTCCAAGTGTAGCGGAAAAAAAACTGGTTGGACCCTGTGGGATTGGTCATGCCTTTGTGCCCATGCTCGTTGTTGACACTTAATTTTTTACGACCCCGCTAGATTTAATTTATTTTTTCCTTAAGGCTTAAAATAGAAATGGGTTAAATTGGATTTGCCCATTTCTCATTTTATTTGTGAAATTTGAAAAATATAAATTCCATGAAGTTTTTGTGTGTGTATATATAAATTTGGATAAGACTGGATCGGGTCAACTCTGAATGCGCATGGGCCGCCCGGTCCATTTCTTTATTTTCTCGTGCAAACGGCCTGCATTCAAGTATGCCTGCTCTTCTTTTTTCCTTAAAACTAATGTGAGTTACTCCCTCTAAGGCAACTGCTTGTCCAGAGCAATCCAAGAAAAAATAGGTAAAAGAGTCTTCTTCATCCGTGACGTCGGTTCATTCGTCCAAGAAAAAAGCTTGATCCGCCAAGTAACTCGGTTCGTGGTATCGAAATTGGGTCCGATGTTATTGTGTTCTCCATAGTAAAGTGTGCTCGGCGCAAAATCATCATCCCAGTTGTTCTAACCACATGGTGAATTAAACTATCCATGAACATATGCATGCAAACCGTCCTCAAGAAGTCCTTCCACGGCCACCCCGGATAAGTGTCCACCGAGTAATTGCTCGAGGCTAGGTAAGTGTCCACCGAGTAATTGCTCGAGGCTAGGTCATCGGCAGCTTTGATGGTGTAATAACGGAAGTACATGCACGAGTCCACACCCGGATCGTCCCTCGCTTTGGCGGTTATGGCATTTTACCGGCCTTTGTTTGGGTAGCGACGGTATATGTTGCAGTTCTTAAAGATCGTGTTCGCTTGTCCAAAGATGAAGTTGATCGTGCCGTAGATGTCACTGCGTAGAATTGCCTCAATTTGTTCCGTAAAGAGCGTATCTTGGTAACCCTCGAAGCCGCACCGATACAATGTGGAGTGGTTGATCTTTGTTCGAATAGCCACAATTTGTTTCTTCTCCACACTGCCGTGTTCCGGACAGCCATGGCTTGTTCTTTCTCCGCCCGCTTGTGTTCCTAAAGGTTATGTCCAGTGCAATAAAATAGAGTGCATCCACGATAGTCACAAAACATTGCAAGATTCTAAATAAATTCTCCTATTACCATAATTGAAATACCACGAAAATAGAATTATCGATTAGTACAGGTTCCTCCTTAAGAATCGCGTCGATTATTCCCTATTCCAAACTTTCGAAATCGAAAACCGAACTGACTCAGAATCACCTTAAATCAGTAGATCTAATCCATATGATATGGATACTTATAGGGAGAGAGAGCTCGTGGTCAATGGATAGGATCTTACCACATGGCTATCTAAATAATGAGAAATCAATTGTCGATGCGTTGCCACGTGTAAAAGTGATGTTGTCTAATGGTGGCTTGCCATATGTTATGATACATGGGCCCACAAGAAGTTATCACGTGTCGTGTTTTTGTTTTGTGCGGGTGGTTGGGGGGGGTGGGGGTGGTTTGGTTGTTGTCAAACAACATCAAGCCCATTAAATTAAATTTGGTGATCAGTCATGCTCTGAACAAATCAAATGAAAATCCTCAAAAACATGAAATTACTTTCGAAAGAGTGCACTGATTATATATAATTTGTCAAGTAGACTTTCTTCAAATAGCCCAATAACCAGAAGCCCCGCCGCGCGCGGGGGAGGAAGAAAGGGACACATCTTTATCCCTGAGGACCTCTCATTGCTCCGCAGTAGAATTAAAGGGACTTTCAATTCCACGATTAGTAGCTTGATGTATATTTGGTTAATGAAGTGACAATAAATGTGCTCAATGAACATAGATTTGTAAATAAATGGCCAACATGAAGGAAAATTCAAGTTAGCCCCTAGAATTGGTGTTAAAATACTCCACGACTTTGAATACAAAGTGAGAATGACATTACAAGTGATAATATTTGTATACGGCTCTTACTTTGATGTAAAGGTAAGATATGTATTGAGTAAACCGTGGATTAGAAACAAACTTCCGCCGCACATCACCGAAGTGTCGCTAAAAGCGTAAGGGCAACTCGGGTAGAAAATGACTAAACCGAACAGAGGCCACAATAAGGGCCAGGAACCCTAACACAAGGACCAAGCTGTGGGAGCTATTTTATCACACTAGTTTCTAATTCAAAAACACAAATAAATTAATTAACAAATAATAATTATATATTCATGTTCTTTCATGTTTCCAACGTAAACTAGAATTAGACTTGTAGTCGGAAACCCAAAGAGACTCTCTATCGGATACGCATATATAGAGACACCGAACACTGAAGCTTTCACTCGCCCTTTGAAATTAGTATTCAGCCATCAAATTGCAGTCACCCACAGCAAGATGGATTTCGCAGCCACGATGTCCGATGAGACGAAATACATCTTTGTGATGCCATGACAACCGCAAGGAGATCCAACTATGCCAAAGGGTCGAGAATCCCACGACGGATTCAGCGCCACTGGGGAGGCCATTAGCGCGAAGAGCAACCACATCGTTTGCGAAGAGTGCGAGGAGGAGAAGGAAAGGTGCGAGGGACCGTCGGCCTTTCATTGCTGCCCGTGCGATCCGTTGGTGGTCGGGTTCAGGACCAAGGCCGGTCCGATCTCCCGCCCGTTGCCGAAAACGTTCAACCCGAGCCCTAGTGCAGCGGAAATAACTGGGTGGACCACGTGGGATTGGTCCTGCCTTTGTGTCCATGCTCGTCCTGGCATGCCAACATGTGGTTGCTATAATAGTTCGAGAAACAGTGTTATGAGCACCAAGAAACCTTACTAGACAACGTGGCGGTCTTTTATCGGGTGTTGAAATAGGCGCATCCTATGCATTGTATAATCAATAGCCGATAAAAGACCGTGACGTCACTTGATTGGAGGATTAGTAATTAAGATTTCTTAATATGTCTAGCATTGCTCATAGTTTGAGATATATCTGATGTATAGGCTAGGAATATGATTTTTGCCGGACACGCGCGGTCAATTTTAGCTGCGAGTTTTTTTTTTTGTCGACTTTGAGTTTATCGATTAATTTCTATGTTTTCACGTTTATTTATATTTTCACATATGTTCAAGTATCATGTCTAGATCATGCTTTTTGTGGTTGGAAACATAAATGGAGTTCAATTAAGTCCATCATCATGAAAAAAGAAAAGAAAACTGCGTTTAAGTTTTGAGACACGAATAACACCCGAATCCTGTCAACAAGACCAAACAAGAATTTCAAAATTAGGACGTATAAATCTTAACTACGTTAGCACCTTGTGGAGCAGCGTTTATGAACCTGCGCGTTCAGCTTTGTATTCTCTCATTCTCTCTGTGCAAGTTATTCTTTCTACGTGTCAAATTATTCAGAGATGAAATAAAAAAAGGATCGTTACTTGTGTTGACAGCTTCGATGAATCTTTGATCTGGACTTTAACAAGCTAGTAAGCTACAGGTGTGTTTCAATCCTTTCAAAAGAAATCCATAAAAAATCTAATTTTTTTTTTGCCGTAACAGATCAATATCCTAAACATTTTTTTCTCACCAATTCTCCAAATTATACCAGTAACATAGACATAGTATTTGCATCGATAATGAACTTCCCATAATAACTAATGAATCCGACGTGGCAGCATGGGTGGACAATGCCATATTGGAATTTTAATGGCGGTCGAGGAAGGAAGTCTAACAAACGGTATTAAAGAAAAGGAGTTATCCGCAAGAGTACAGTCGAAGAAAGTCTAACAAAAGGTATACAAAAAAAGGAATTATCCGCATCATTTTCTATGCAATTTACAAATTAAAACTCCCCTCCCTCCGACTTGAGGCGCTTGGCTTATCGCAAAAATCGGTGATCAAGAACATAGAGGAGGTAGGAAGTTCATATTCCTCGGTCATTGATAAACTATTTATATAATATTTTACTATTGTCTTTTCGTAATTGAAGAAATAATATGGGCCCCAATTCTAATATTTTAAAAAAATCTTAAACTTATCAGACGACGGCCAATTCGGTCTTGCACCTTTCAGTTATGCCAACCTTTCGATGATTTATCAATTTAGTCATTTCCCATCGATTTTGATTGGAAATTGCTTACATGAATATCGATCAGCCCATGTGGCATGATTGATGCTGATGTTGATGATCTTTTAAAATTGTTTTGAACTTTTTTGAAGATTTTCTTGTTTTTTTCTGTTGTTTTTCTTTCTTTTATTTTTTTCCCTTTTGATTGATCTCATGTGATGGTAGGCCTCACCCGAGTGAGCGTCGGTAGATTAGGCAAGGTCGCTGGCGAAAAGAAAAGAAAAAGAAAAAGAAAGAAACAAAGGACAAAAAGGAAAAAAAGAGGAAAAATTGAGAAATTTATAAAAATCTAAAGAGTCATCCATGTCAATATCGCCCATGCATCAGCCGACGTCGTTAATATTGGCCTGAAAAACCAAATTGATAAATCGTCCAAATATTTAAAATTAAGCGATAGGATTAAAAAGTTTATGACCGAATTGACGATCATACAATATACTTAAGACTTTTTTAGACAGTCCGCCCTATGCCTCTTTAGCCCATCCAACTATAAATTAATCTATAATTCTAAATGATGACTTGAGAGCCATCCGTTCCTAGTCTAGCAAGTGCATGGGGAGCCCCTGGCGAGTGGCACCGGATCTGTTATTTTTTAGTTTTTTTTTTTTCTCGATACAAATTGGAAAGGGACTATGATATGGGTATATGAAGGGGGAGAAAATTGGAAGCCCCGCCGATACAAGTCGTGGTATTATTGTTACGGGGACATGACCAGCATTGAAGGCCTAATTACCGAGAGATGAAATTCCAGAGTGGTGCCATCCTGCTCCAGGTTGAAGGGGATCTAGTGCATTCCGCAGCTAAGTCTAGGAATATACCCGAGAAGTCCCTAGTTGTCGAGGAAGATATTGAGGTCATCGAAATATCGACATCCGAGAAAGACGAGGAAGAGGACTCTACGAAGATTGGCTTGAATAGCATCTTCCGAGTACAACCCTGCTGAAGACGAGATTGAGTCGGAGGATAGAGACACGGATTAGAAGTCGTAGGAGTGGTCAGTTTTTTTTTTTTTTGGACGTCCTCTTAGGATAAAGGTTTGGTAGAGAGACCGAGAGGGTCGTATTGGTTTTGGTCCAATTTCCCCCGGTACTTTGTATGTTTGACTTTTTGGGAACACCCTCCTAGAATAGGAGTTAGGTTTCGACCACTTGATCCTTTTTGTTGTAGATGGTCATAGGTTTGTATAATAGCCTTTGAAGCCTTAGGTTTACCAATTGTAAACGATATGTATATATGTATATAAATTTTCCTTTTACCGTCCCAAGTTATCGTACTATATTTGTTTTCGTACGGGTTTGGTTTCTACTTCGGTATGTGCTTGTCATTCAGATTGAGTTTGAATTTCGTTGGCCTTTGGATCTTGGAAGCGTACTTAAGCGTGGCCAGAGGAGACGTTGGTGAGTTCGTAGGGTTCGGGTCGTGATACTTATAGTGAGAGAGTGCTCGTGGTTAATGGATAGGATCTTACCACGTGGCTATCTAGATAATGAGAAATCAATTGTTGATATGTTGCCACGTGTAAGAGTGATGTTGTCTAATGGTGGCTTGCCATATGTTATGATGACATGGGCCCACGAGAAGTTACCACGTGTTATTATTATTATTTTTTTGGGGGGTGTTACAACATCAGGCCCATTAAATTAAATTTGGTGATCAGTCATGCTCTGAACAAATCAAATGAAAATCCTCAAAAACGTGAAATTACTTTGAGTGCACTGATTGTATATAATTTGTTAAATAGACTTTCTTCAAATAGGCCAATAACCACGGTAGGTAAAAAAAAATAGGCCAATAACCACAGAGGGGGAGAGGAGGGGGGTTGTGGTGGTGGGAAGAAAGGGACAGATCTTAAAATGTGTCGAGTTTTATCCCTGAGGACCTCTCATTGCTCCGCAGTAGAATTAAAGGCCAACGTGAAGTATATTTGGTTAATGAAGTGACAATAAATGTGCTCAATGAAAATAGATTTGAAACTAAATGGCCAACGTGAAGTATTCAAGTTAGCCTCTAGAATTGGTGCTGTTTTCTTAAAATACTCCATGACTTTGAATACGGCATAAGGACATTACAAGTGACAATATTTGTGTATGGTATTTGCATAAAGACATTACAAGTGACAATATTTGTGTACGGCACTTACTTTGATGTCGATACTTTTTTTTGAATCACTTAAGTATCAATTTTTATAAAAAAAAACATTTATTTGAGTGCCAACTCCGGGGAGCTTCGGCGGAAATCGATATGGTATCTACGTGGCTAGCTAGCTGAAAGATCCCAATCATCAATAAAAAGCTAAAAATTAATAAAAACATTTCACGTAATATTGAAAAACATTGAAAATAAGCTGAAAACCTAAAAATAAAGAAGCTAAAACTTACAAAAATATATAATAAAAAAAATACTAGTTGCGGCGGCGTGCGCTTGCACAACCCTCGCCACTATGAGAAGCGGTTTTCTTCTTTTTTTTGTTAATTAGTTTTTAAGCTTATTTTTTAAATTTAATTTAACATTTTAGAAAAATTTGGTTAATTTGTAAAAATTTAGTCCGCTCTAAAAAAAATTGCCACATGTACTTGTTTTTTTAAAACAATTTCCATGTGGGTTGACATTTTTATAAAATATCCACGTAACATTAAAAAATTAATAAAAAATTCCATGTGGACTGTTCGGCTGAAATATTTTGCCATTGGCACTAAAGTGATCATTTTTTCTCCGATTCACTTAAGTGAGCCAATAAAAAATAATGATACCAAAGTAAGCGCCGTACATAAATATTATCACTTGAGCTGTCATTTTGCCATTTCATAACTAGCAATAACTTAACCTCATAGAGCGGGTCGCTTTGGCATCAAGTCACAAAATTGCCGGCAGTCACAAAATCACCAGCAAAGATGGGTCTCGCGATCAAAATATGGTGCCTCACGCCGTCATGCTGAAGCAATGGCAAAGAGGTCAGGGAACACAAAGGAGCTGCGACGGTTTCAAGGGCATCGAGAAGGGAATCCGCGTGAAGAAGGTAAAGTCTACAAGATTGTTTTAGTCACCTGAAAAAAGTAAGGAGTAACTATCAAAACTTGTGATTGTAAATTAAAAATAAAATAACCAAATGCACGTAATAAGCAAATAAAAAGGGATGTAATCAATAACTATAATTTCCATACACAAAATAAAAGGTAAGTTACAAGATTATTTGACAATAGAGATGATTAAAAGATAATAAATTTATGAAAATTTGAAAATACGTTAGTTAATTCATAAATTCATATTGTCGAAAAACTATAGATATCATATTTATTTAAGTTGACTCAGACTTTTAACTGTTAAGTCCATGTGTTCGGGGGGTTTACGGCTATACAACAGATTATTTATATTTTATCACACCAGTTTCTAATTCAAAAACACAAATAAATTAATTAACAAATAATAATTATATATTCATGTTCTTTCATGTTTCCTACGTAAACTAGAATTAGACTTGTAGTCGGACACCTAAAGAGACTCTATATCAAATATGCATATATAGAGACATCGAACACCGGAGAGCTTTCACTCTGCCCTTTGAAATTAGTATTCAGCCATCAAATTGCAATCACCCACAGCAAGATGGATTTCGCAGCCACGATGTCCGATGAGACGAAATACAGTGTTGTGATGCCATGGCAACCGCAAGGAGATCCAACTATGCCAAAGGGTCGAGAATCCCATGACGGATTCAGCGCTACTGGGGAGGCCATTAGCGCGAAGAGCAACCACATCGTTTGCGAAGAGTGCGAGGAGGAGAGGGAAAGGTGCGAGGGACCGTCGGCCTTTCATTGCTGCCCGCGCGATCCGATGGTGGTTGGGTTCAGGACCAAGGCCGGTCCGATCTCCCGCCCGTCGCCAAAAAGTTCAACCCGAGCCCTAGGGCAGCGGAAATAACTGGGTGGACCACGTGGGATTGGTCATGCTTTTGTGTCCGTGTCCATGCTCGTCCTGGCATGCCAACATGTGGTTGCTATAATAGTTCTCGAAACAGTGTTATGAGCACCAAGAAACCTTACTAGACGACGTGGCGGTCTTTTATTGGGTGTTGAAATAGGTGGGGCCTATGCAATGTATATTCAATACCCGATAAAAGACTGTGACATCACTTAATTGGAGGATTAAAAAGATTTCTTAGTGTGGCTAGTGTTGCTCATAGTTCGAAATATATCTGATGTATAGGCTAGGAATATGATTTTTGCCGGACACGAACGGTCAATTTTAGCTGCGAGTTTTTATTTGTCAAATTTGAATTTATCGATTAATTTCTCTGTCTTTACGTTTCTCTATAGTCTCGCATATGTTCAAGTATCATGTCTAGATCATGCTTTTTGTAGTTGAAAACATAAACGGAGTTCAATTAAGTCCATCATCATGAAAAAAGAAAAGAAAAATGCGCTTCCCTGTCAACAAGACCAAACAAAAATTTCAAAATTAGGACGTAGAAATCTTAACTACGTTAGCCTCTCGTGGAGCATCGTTTATGAACCTGTGAGTTTAGCTTTGTATTCTCTCATTCTCTCTGTGCACATTATTCTTTCTACGCGTCAAATTCTTTAAAGACGAGATGAAAAAAGGATCGTTGCTTGTGTTGACAGCTTCGACGAATCTTTGATCTATATTTTAACAAGCTAGTAAGCTACAAGTGTGTTTCAATCCTTTCAAAAGAAATCCATAAAAAAATCTAAAACTTTTTTTTTGCCGTACCAGATCAATATCCTAAACATTTTTTTGTCACCAACTCTCCAAATTATACCAGTAACATAGGTATTGTATTTCCGTCGATAATGAACTTCCCATAATAACTAATGAATCCGACGTGGCAGCATAGGTGGACAATGCCATACTGGAATTTTAATGGCGGTCGAGGAAGGAAGTCTAACAAAAGGTATTAAAGAAAAGGAGTTATCCGCAAGAGTACAGTCGAAGAAAGTCTAACAAAAGGTATACAAAAAAGGAATTATCCGCATCATTTTCTATGCAATTTACAAATTAAAACTCCCCTCCCTCCGACTTGAGGCGCTTGGCTTATCGCAAAAATCGGTGATCAAGAACATAGAGGAGGTAGGAAGTTCATATTCCTCGGTCATTGATAAACTATTTATATAATATTTTACTATTGTCTTTTCGTAATTGAAGAAATAATATGGGCCCCAATTCTAATATTTTAAAAAAATCTTAAACTTATCAGACGACGGCCAATTCGGTCTTGCACCTTTCAATTGTGCTAACCTTTCGATGATTTATCAATTTAGTCGTTTTCCATCGATTTTGATTGGAAATTGCTTACATGAATATCGATCAGCCCATGTGGCATGATTGATGCTGATGTTGATGATCTTTTAAAATTGTTTTGAACTTTTTTAAAGATTTTCTTGTTTTTTCTGTTGTTTTTCTTTCTTTTGTTTTTTCCCTTTTGATTGATCTCATGTGATGGCAGGCCTCACCTGAGTGAGCGTCGGTAGATTAGGCAAGGTCGCTGGCGAAAAGAAAAGAAAAAGAAAAAGAAAGAAACAAAGGACAAAAAGGAAAAAAAAGAGGAAAAATTGAGAAATTTATAAAAATCTAAAGAATCATCCATGTCAAGATCGCCCATGCATCGCCCGACGTCGCTAATATTGGCCTGAAAAACCAAATTGATAAATCGTCCAAATATTTAAAATTAACTGATAGGATTAAAAAGTTTATGACTGAATTGACGATCATACAATATATTTAAGACTTTTTGGAGAGTCCGCCCTATGCCTCTTTAGCCCATCCAACTATAAATTAATCTATAATTCTAAATGATGACTTGAGAGCCATCCGTTCCTAGTCTAGCAGTGCATGGGGAGCCCCTGGCGAGTGGCACCTGGATCTGTTATTTTTTAGTTTTTTTTTTCGATACAAATTAGAAAGGGACTATGATATGGGTATATGAAGGGGGAGAATATTGGAAACCCCACCGATACGAGTCGTGGTATTATTGTTACGGGGACATGACCACGGGGCCATTGAAGCCCTCAAAGATACCGAGAGATGAAATTCAAGTGGTGCCATCCTGCTCTAGTTGAAGGGGATCTAGTGCATTCCATGACTAAGTCTAGGAATATACCCGAGAAGTCCCTAGTTGTCGAGGAAGACATTGAGGTCATCGAAATATCGACATCCGAGAAAAACGAGGGAGAGGACTCTACGGAGATTGGCTTGAATAGCATCTCCGAGTACAACCTCTGTCAAGACGAGATTGAGTCGGAGGATAGTGACACGGATTAGAAGCTGTAGGAGTGGTCAGTTTTTTTTTTTTTTGGACGTCCTCTTAGGATAAAGGTTTGGTAGAGAGACCGAGAGGGTCGTCTTGGTTTTGGTCCAATTTCCCCCGGTACTTTGTATGTTTGACTTTTTGGGAACACCCTCCTAGGATAGGAGTTAGGTTTCGACCACTTGATCATTTTTGTTGTAGGTGGTCATAGGTTTGTATAATAGCCTTTGAAGCCTTAGGTTTACCAATTGTAAACGATATGTGTATATGTATATAAATTTTCCTTTTACCGTCCCAAGTTATCGTACTACATTTGTTTTTGTACGGGTTTGGTTTCTGCTTCCGTATGTGCTTGTCATTCGGATTGAGTTCGAATTTCGTTGGCCTTTGGATCTTGGAGAATCGTACTTAAGCGTGGCTAGAGGGGACGTTGGTGAGCTCGTAGGGTTCGGGTCGTGACACTTATAGTGAGAGAGTGCTCGTGGTTAATGGATAGGATCTTACCATGTGGCTATCTAGATAATGAGAAATCAATTGTTGATATGTTGCCCGTGTAAGAGTGATCTTGTCTAATGGTGGCTTGCCACATGTTATGATGACATGGGCCCACGAGAAGTTACCACGTGTTATTATTATTATTTTTTTGGGGGGGGTTTTACAACATCAGGCCCATTAAATTAAATTTGGTGATCAGTCATGCTCTGAACAAATCAAATGAAAATCCTCAAAAACATGAAATTACTTTCGAAAGAGTGCACTGATTATATATAATTTGTCAAATAGACTTTCTTCAAATAGCCCAATAACCAGAAGCCCCGCCGCGCGCGGAGGGGAGGAAGAAAGGGACACATCTTTATCCCTGAGGACCTCTCATTGCTCCGCAGTAGAATTAAAGGGACTTTCAATTCCACGATTAGTAGCTTCATGTATATTTGGTTAATGAAGTGACAATAAATGTGCTCAATGAACATAGATTTGAAAATAAATGGCCAACGTGAAGTATTCAAGTTAGCCTCTAGAATTGGTGTTAAAATACTCCACGACTTTGAATACAAGCAGAATGACATTACAAGTGATAATATTTGTGTACGGCTCTTACTTTGATGTCAATACTTTTTTTTTAATCACTTAAGTGCCAAGTTTTATGAAAAACGATTATTTGAGTGCTAACTCTAGTGAACTTCGGCGGAAATATGATGTGGCATCTATGTGGCTAGCTAAAAGATCCCAATCAACAATAAAAAAGCAAAAAATTAATAAAAGCATTTAACGTAATATTAAAAAACATTGAAAATAAGCTGAAAACCAATAAAAAAAGAAGAAGCTAAAACTTAAAAAAATATAAAAAAATACTAGTTGCAGCAGCGAGTGCTTGCACAGCCCTCGCCACTATGAGAAGCAGCTTTTTCTTCTTTATCGATAATTAGTTTTTTAAGCTTATTTTTTTAAATTTAATTTAACTTTTTAGAAAATTTAGGTTAATTTGCAAAAATTCAGTCCGCTCTAGAAAAATTGCCACATGTACTTATTTTTTTATAAATTGCCATGTGGGCTGACATTTTTATAAAATATCCACGTAACATTAAAAAATTAATAAAAAAATGCCATGTGGATTGTTCGGCCGAAATCTTTTGCCATTGGCACTAAAGTGATCATTTTTTCTCCGATTCACTTAAGTGAGCCAACAAAAAATAATGGTATCAAAATAAGTGCCGTGCATAAATATTGTCACTTAAGTTGTCCTTACGCCATTTCAAAACTAGCAATAAGTTAGCCTCATAGAGCGGGTCGCTTTGGCATCAAGTCGCAAAATTGCCAGCAATCACAAAATCACCGGCAAAGATGGGTCTCGCGATCAAAATATGGTGCCTCACGCCGTCATGCTGAAGTAATCGCAAAGAGGTCACGGAACACGAAGGAGCCGCGACGGTTTCAAGGGCATTGATAAGGGAATCCGCGCGAAGAAGGTAAAGTCTACAAGATTGTTTTAGTCAACTGAAAAAAGTAAGGGGTAACTACCAAAACTTGTGATTGTAAATTAAAAATAAAATAACCAAATGTACGTAATATGTAAATAAAAAGGGATGTAATCAATAACTATAATTTCCATACACGAAACAAAAGGTAAGTTACAAGATTATTTGACAAGAGAGATGATTAAAAGATAATAAATTTATGAAAATTTGAAAATACGTTAGTTAATTCATAAATCCATATTGTCGAAAAACTATAGATATCATATTTATTTAAGTTGACTCAGAGTTTTAACTATTAAGTCCATGTGTACGGGGGCTTTACGGCTATACACCAGATTATTTATATTTTATCACACCAGTTTCTAATTCAAAAACACAACTAAATTAATTAACAAATAATAATTATATATTCATGTTCTTTCATGTTTCCTACGTAAACTAGAATTAGACTTGTAGTCGGACACCTAAAGAGATTCTATATCAAATACGCATATATAGAGACATCGAACACTAGAGCTTTCACTCTGCTCTTTGAAATTAGTATTCAGCCATCAAATTGCAATCACCCACAGCAAGATGGATTTCGCAGCCACGATGCACGATGAGACGAAGAACAGTGCTGTGATGCCATGGCAACCGCAAGGAGATCCAACTATGCCAAAGGGTCGAGAATCCCACGATGGATTCAGCGCCCCTGGGGAGGCCATTAGCGCGAAGAGCAACCACATCGTTTGCGAAGAGTGCGAGGAGGAGAGGGAAAGGTGCGAGGGACCGTCGGCCTTTCATTGCTGCCCGTGCGATCCGTTGGTGGTTGGGTTCAGGACCAAGGCCGGTCCGATCTCCCGCCCGTCGCCAAAAAAGTTCAATCCGAGCCCTAGTGCAGCGGAAATAACTGGGTGGACCACGTGGGATTGGTCATGCTTTTGTGTCCATGCTCGTCCTGGCATGCCAACATGTGGTTGCTATAATAGTTCGAGAAACAGTGTTATGAGCACCTAGAAACCTTACTAGACGACGTGGCGGTCTTTTATTGGGTGTTGAAATAGGTGCGGCCTATGCAATGTATATTCAATACCCGATAAAAGACTGTGACATCACTTAATTGGAGGATTAAAAAGATTTCTTAGTATGGCTAGCGTTGCTCATAGTTCGAAATATATCTGATGTATAGGCTAGGAATATGATTTTTGCCGGACACGCACGGTCAATTTTAGCTGCGAGTTTTTATTTGTCAACTTTGAATTTATCAATTAATTTCTCTGTCTTGAGGTTTCTCTATAGTCTCGCATATGTTCATATATCCTGTCTGGATCATGCTTTTTGTGGTTGGAAACATAAACGGAGTTCAATTAAGTCCATCGTCATGAAAAAAGAAAAGAAAACTGCGTTTAAGTTTTGAGACACGAATAGCACCCCAATCCTGTCAACATGACCAAACAAGAATTTCAAAATCAGGACGCAGAAATCTTAACTACGTTAGCCCCTTGTGGAGCATCGTTTATGAACCTGTGCGTTCAGCTTTGTACTCTCTCATTCTCTCTGTGCAAGTTATTCTTTGTACGTGTCAAATTATTCGAGATGAGATGAAAAAGGATCGTTGCTTGTGTTGACAGCTTCGATGAATCTTTGATCTAGACTTTAACAAGCCAGTAAGCTACAAGTGTGTTTCAATCCTTTCAAAAGAAATCCATAAAAAAATCTAAAACTTTTTTTTTTGCCGTACCAGATCAATATCCTAAACATTTTTTTGTCACCAATTCTCCAAATTATACCAGTAACATAGGTATTATATTTCCGTCGATAATGAACTTCCCATAATAACTAATGAATCCGACGTGGCAGCATAGGTGGACAATGCCATACTGGAATTTTAATGGCTGTCGAGGAAGGAAGTCTAACAAAAGGTATTAAAGAAAAGGAATTATCCGCATGTGGTTTTTATACAATTTACAATTGAAGAAAGTCTAACAAAAGGTATACAAAAAGGAATTATCCGCATCATTTTCTATGCAATTTACAAATTAAAACTCCCCTCCCTCCGACTTGAGGCGCTTGGCTTATCGCAAAAATTGGCGATCAAGAACAGAGAGGAGGTAGGAAGTTCATATTCCTCGGTCATTGATAAATTATTTACATAGTATTTTACTATTGTCTTTTTGTAATTGAAGAAATAATATGGGCCCCGATTCCAATATTTTTAAAAAATCTTAAACTTATTGTACTGACGGCCAATTCCGTCTTGTACCTTTCAATTGTGCTAACCTTTCGATGATTTATCAATTTAGTCATTCCGATTGATTTTAATTGGAAATTGCTGACATGAATATGGATCATCCCACGTGGCATGATTGATGCTGATGTTGATGATCTTTTGAGCTTGTTTTGAACTTTTCTGAAGATTTTCTTATTTTTTTTCTTTTTATTTTTTCTTTCTTTTATTTTTTCCCTTTTGACTGGTCTTAGGTGGTGGCTGGCCTCACCTGAGTGAGGGACGGTAGATTAGGCAAGGTCTCTGGTGAAAAGAAAAGAAAAAGAAGTAGAAAGAAACAGAGGACAAAAGGAAAAAAAAAGAAGAAAATTTGAGAAATTTATATAAAAAAAATTAAATAATCATCCATGTCAATATCAACCATGCATCAACCGACATCGCTAATATTGGCCTAAAAAACTAAATTGATAAATCATCCAAAGATTTAAAATTAATTGATAGAATTTAAAAGTTTATAACTGAATTGGCGATCATATAATATGTTTAAGACTTTTTGAATGATCGGCCCGATGCCTCTTTAGCCCATCCAAATATAAATGAGTCTATAATTCTAATTGATGACTTGAGAGCCATCGGTTCCTAGTCTAGCAGTGCATGGGGAGCCCCCTTTGAATGGCAGCGGATCTGTAATTTTTCAGTTTTTTTTTTCTCATTGATAGAAATTGGAGTTATTAGTGAGAGAAAAAAAAATTGGGATATTTGTGTCTGATGAAGGAAAATTAAAGATTTTTGGCGTATTTATTCAAAAGAACAAAGAGAGAGAGGTGTTGGTAAGTATTAAACAAGGAAATATTTAGTTTTCGAAACACGTACTTTGAGAAAGTTAACTCAAAACCTAATCTCTATCCTAATTTGATAAATTACAAGCGCCGGACAACAATTACTAGACATAACCCATTGTTTTTTTGGACAGAAATAACCTATTGTTCACTTTGTAAAACTCATTGGGCTGCCCATGGAGAGAGAATATCACGTGACAAGAATATGACACTGGCAAAAGTAACTACAATTTGATAGATTAAAATAGTCATCATCAATGCTGTTATGAATTGATATTACTATACTTTTATTTAGTTATACAATTAATGCAGTTATTAGAATAATGCAATTTATATATGCGATCCTACTGGAGAAATCTCAATGCCCTATTTCATTACACTTATTATGCTGTAATCTCATGGTCTATAGATTGTGCAGACCAGACTCATCTCCACCGTTGATCACATGAGACCCACCGTGGAATCCTCACACTAAATGGTAGAGAATGTATTGATCTATATGGTCCATAGGTCATGCAATAATTTCGTCGGTAGCGCCAAATTTGAACTTCAAAACAATTACATTCACATCCCCTTCAAAGCATCACATCATGCATTAATAAGTACATTGACAATGCCCTCTGGATTTCACCACCTGCAATCCAATTCAAGTCCTCAGTCATGAAGTCGGCCTCACCGTTCAAGAGGGTTTTCAACTCGCGGCAAGAAGATGAAAGACCCTACAAGGAAGTGATTCCAGTAAAAACACCTTCACGTAAAACACCGTAAAAGGTTAGCTGGTGAGTTTTTTACCATAAAAAATCAAACGCAAGAAATAAAAAAGTTTAAGTCAAGTTCCACAATAACAGTAAAGTGCAGAACAGGAAAGATTTCCTTCTGCGTTATATTTGTTTAGAACGGGGTTCTGAGTCCCCACGCTTGGGCGAGACAACGAATTCATGTTTTCTTTCCTGAGTAAGAATCAAGACTCGATGTCAAATATTTCCTATTCAGGCTCAAGATCGGTCTGAATCACAATCATATATATCTACAACGCAGCGAGTGGACAGTGCTCTCTTCACTCAAACTCTTTCCCATCAGTACTCAGGCATCAAGTCGAAAAAACGCCGGCGAAGATGGGTCTTGCAACTGTGACTTGCGAAAAGATGGTGCCCCGTGCAGTCATGCTGAAGCAATCGCAAAGAGGTCGGGAAACACAGAGGAGCTGCGATGGTTTCGAGGGCATCGAGAAAGGAATCCATGGGAAGAAGGAGACGGTTCAGCGCTGGCAAAAGGTAGGTTACGTGCTTTGCAAAGAGTGCGAGGCTGAGAGGAACACAGATGATGGATTAAGGTTCCACAGTTGCGCTCGCAACGATCCGTTGATAGCTGGATTCAGGACCAAGGCAGGCCTGATCGCCTGTCCGCCAGAGAATACGGTCCGCCAGGATTCTGCAATAGCAGAAAGAATAGGTTGGACCCCGTGGAGTTGGCAGTGGCCGTGCGTCCATGCTCGGCTCGATATTTCCTGCCGTTGCTGAAATATAGCTTGGGGTTCAAACGTAGACAGTGGAAATATCGTTCTCGTAATATTGAGTTTGTATAGTTCGTCGGATTTGAGTTCCTCAAACTCATAGAATCTGCTGTATGAATCTGCTGATTTTTTCTATGTGCTCCTGTAAGAAGCGTGCAAGCTAGAAATAGAAGATTGAACCTGCTTAGAATCTCACAAGCACTTTCGAGCCCCTGTGTACCCACCATCACTGTTCATGTTCTCTTTAGAAGGTTCAATGGAAATTCAATGACTGATTCTCAAGATAACTTTATTGTTTATGAGTTGGTGTTGAGATAGATTTGCTGAACCCAATCTTTTTCGGAGATCTTGTTTGCTTCATTGAATTATTCGTATTTTTCGAAAATCTTGTTTATATGCGTTATCTATGGCAATCTACAATACATTAGCAGAAGATATTGGGGGCTATACAATTCACAGCCTAGCTTTTTGTTAATTCAAACTTTGGTTCCGTATTCGGAAGGTAAGATATTTTTTGGATTGTTCTTGCTCGTAAGAATTCAAACAATAAAGATATTATTTTATTTAATTTTTAAAATATGGTTGGATGAATCTTATTCGTAAGAATACAAACAATAAATATACTATTCTATTTATTTTTCAATACGGTTGGATGAATGTTATTACTTGATTGAGCGTGTTTGATTTGATTGGGAACTAACTGCATAATCAACAAAATAGAGCATGACGTTTCCAATTTATTTACTGTTTTAGAGCGATTCGGTTCGGTTAGGCTTGAACCTGAACCGAACCGTACCGTTCATCATCTCAACCCCCGCAAGGAAGTGATTACTTTGAAATCAATCTCATGTAAAACGTTGTGTAAACAGGTTAGGAAGTGAGTTTTATATCATAAAAAAGCAAACAAGAGAAATAAAAAGCAAGTCAAGTTCCACAATAGCAGTAAGTGCAGAACAGGAAAAGATTTCCTTCTACGTCATATTTGTTTCGCACGGACGTTTTGAGTTTTGAGTCCGCATGCTTGGGAGAGTCATCGAATTCATGTTTTCCTAAACAAGAATCAAGACTCGACATCAAATATTTCCTATGCGATCTCAATATCATCGATCTCGGTCTCAATCACAATTATATATATGTACATGCAGTGACTGAACAGTGCTCTCATCACTCAAACTCTTTCCCATTAATTCTCAGTCATCAAGTCGCAAAATCGCCAGTGAAGATGGGTCTTGCAACCATGATTCGCGAAAAGATGGTGCCCCGCGCGCCGTCATGCTAAAGCAATCGCAAAGAGATCCGGGAATACAAAGGAGCGGCGGCGGTTCCGAGGGCATCAAGAAGGGAATCCAAGTGAAGAAGGCAGGTTACGTGCTTTGCAAAGAGTGCCAGGCTGAGAGGGAAAGAGATGATGGATTAGGGTTCCACAGCTGCGCTCACAACGATCCGGTGATAGCCAGATTCACTACCAAAGAGGGCCCGATCGCCTGCCCGCCGAAGAAAACGCCCGGCTGGGATTCCGCAATAGCGGAAAGAACGGGTTGGACAGCATGGAGCCGGCGGTGGCCATGCATCCATGCTCGGCTCGGGATGTTGTGTTTTTGCTGAAATATTGCTCGTGGTTCGGACGTAGACAATGAAATTATGATTCTCGTAGGATTGAGTTTGTATAGTCGGACAGATTTGAGTTCCTCAAAACAATTTTTCTTTGATCATTGCTTTACTGTCGTTAATTCCCACGTGCAAATAACATCAATATATGAATCTGCTATTATTTTTACGTGACTAGTATTTTATAATTTGAATTGTACACATCTGTGTTAAGTCTAGGCCTTGACACTTGCTTTACACGTAAAATCAGATATTAATCAATATGTAATCGATTGTGCTTAGACCGCTCTAAATTACAGTTGTTACGATTATCATCAATAGCTTGTTTTAGTAGATTGAGAAAAGTAAGGAATAACTATCAAATCTCGTGATTTTAAATTAAAAAATAATATAACCAGATTTACGTAATATGTAAAAAGAATGGATGTTATCGATCAATAACTACGTTTTCCATAATCGAAATAAAAGTTTCAGTCCACAAGATTATTTGACAAGAGAGATGATTGAAAAGTAGTAAATTTCTAAGAAATTGTAAAACATGTTAGTTAATTCAAATTCATATTTGAAAAACTATAAGTACCATATTCATTTAAATTAACGAATGCTAATTCCCTCCCTTCAAACATTAATGTAAGTGCATGATGAGAGGTATTTCTTTCTTTCCAGATTTTAAAAAATAGGACAACAATTTCCTCATACGAAACTGTTTTTGTTTGACTCGGAGTTTTGACTGTTGATTCTCTGTGTCCGAGGGCTTTATGTTTATACACCAGATTACAAATATTGCATCGCATAGATTTCAAATTTTAAAAAAAATAAATGAATAAATAAATTAACAGATAGAAATTATGTGCTCATGTTCTTTCACCTATCCTACCAAAACTAGAATCATACTCGGGTCGAATACCAAAAGAGACTCTATATCAAATACTTAGGCTCGAGATCGCTCTGAATTACAATAGTATATATATATATATATAGATACACTTAATACTATAGTTCTCACTCAACTCTTTGAAAGTAGAATTCAGTCATCAAATTGCAATCACCCACAGGAAGATGGAGTTCGCAACAAAGATGCACGATGAGACGGAAAACCGTGCCGTAGTGCCGTGGCAACCGCAAGAAGATCCGATCATGCCAAAGGGCTGCCAGTCTCGCCACGTATTCAGCGTTGTCAGGAAGGCTATTAGCGTGAAGGGCAGCTGCAATGTCTGCGAAGAGTGTGCAGAGGAGAGGGAAAGGGGCGAGGGACCATGGGCCTTTCATTGCTGCCCATGCGATCCGGTGGTGGTCGGGTTCAGGACCAAGGCAGGCCCGATCTCCCGCCCATCAGGGTCTCACCGTGGCCCATCCGAAGGGTGGAGGACTGAAGCTGGTCCGATTTCCCGCCCGTTGCAGAAAAAGTCCAACCCAAGTCCTAGTGCAGTACAAAAACTGGGTGGACCCCGTGGGAATGGTCATGCCATTGTATCCATGCTCGCCCGCGTATATAGTTCGAGAAAGTGTAAAGAGCACACAGAAACTTTACTAGAACTGTCTTACTAGACAACGTGGCGGTTTTTTTATTGGATGTTGAAACAAGTGCGACCCATTCAATGAACAAAAGACTGTCGCGTCACTCCATTGGAGGATCAACAAGTTTTTTAAAGGTGTCTAGTATTGCTCATAGTTCCAGATATCTTGATGTATTGCTTGGGATTATGACTTTGTAGGACACGTACAGTCCCTTTTAGTCGTGAGTCTTTATTTGTCGGATTTGAATTTCTCGAATAACTTCTATGGTTGTTTTTATTCATTTTTTTTTTTTGTGCATATATTCATATATCATGTCTAGATCATGCCTTCTGTGGTTGGAAACATAAACGGAGTTCAATTAAATCCATCATCGTGAAAAAGAACACAAAACTATCTCTTGTTACCAGAATGTCAGTCTAGGATGTTAAAGTTTTGAAACATGACTAACACCCCGATCTTGCCAACAGTTCCGTTTACACCTAACAAAAATTTCAAAATTACGATGAATCTCACATATGTTTGACCATTTGCGCAGGTAGCTTTTGGTTCTTACTAGGTGACAAAGCAATATGGAGCATAATTTTCGAACCTGTACGTAGCTTTGTAAATTTCACTCTCCAGACATGTTCTTTCCATTTTTCAGTAATCGAAAGAACGAAAAAGTTTGGATCATGGTTTATGTCGACGGCATCAATGACACTTTCAGCTAGATAGTTCATGCATAGGTAGATACATTAATCGAACACAAGTTAGTTTACATGATTGAGTTACCATCCAATTCGTGTCAATACCGGGATCAACATTTGTGATTGCAAATATTTGAATCAAGAAGTGGTACTATAGATTTGGAAAGAAGTCGTTTTTCTGAAGGTTCCTTATTTTATTTACAATCCAACTCGTCAAACAATGGAATACACATATATACAGACATAACGTGTGCCGCAGTCCAGAAAGTAAACATTATTTCGATACAGTCATCCCTAAATGTATATTATTGTGAATCAAGAACTTAAGAGGACTTCTTATGCAGCAAGGGATCGGATATGACCTGGGGTTCAAAGTCCGGCTTCAGATACTGAGCGAGCATATCAGCGTAGAGCTCGTACCGAGAAGTCATTCTGAATCCCCACTTGTCTTTCAGCTGCCTGCAGAGGTTGAGATCCATGTCTGAGATCAGCAATCCATCTCTGCGACGGGATAGTGATGGCGTGCATGAAGCATCTGGAGCTGAAAAATGACTGGATCCATAGAAGTGCCCGAAATCTGTGTGCTGTGGCTTCCCGTCGCCTGATGTGAACGGATTGGGAAATGTTTCTGTTCCTACCCGATTAATTGATCCAACAAAATAACTGTTGGCAATGGCAGCATTTCGGGCCTGCAAATTGATTTTACAATTAAACATGGTTAACTGAGGCAACAATCAAGTCAGTTCATTTGAATCTACAATTGTTTGATAAGCTCCAACTTTGTGCAATAAGACTTTAAGTTGTTTTCTTACTATTTTCAATTCTTTTTCCTTCTTGTGAGAATAAAAAAAAGAAAAAGGAAAAGGTCATGGTAACCTTTGTGCCAGTAAGCATAACACAGAGGTTCCAGAAATCTATCAAAGAAGGAACAATGACCAGTACAAATTCATAGCACAAGTTCAATGAATTAAGCACAGGATAGGGATTTGTAAATACCTCAATCGGCCACATTGGCTCACTAAGTTCACCAACGGTTGCGGAAGGGTTGAACACAATCTCTGCACCATTCAAGCCAAATGCTAACCAATTCAAAGGATGGTGTCTCCCATAACAAATATTGACAGCGATCTTTCCATAAGCAGTCTCAAACACAGGATGCCCAGTATTTCCTTCCATATAGTAGGTACTTTCATTGAAGTCTCCAACCCTGGGGATGTGGTTCTGCGAAATGCGATCATCAAACTTAAAAATATCACAAGTTCAAAGGGATACATCGAACATAGGGCCCGCAACAATTACACTGACCTTTCGATGCTTGCCTATAATATTGCCATGATTGCCTATAATAACAGCAGTATTCCAGATAGTGTCCCCATGGTTCACATCCCTCTCAAGGATAGGATTAACAATGACCATGTTATACTTTTTTGCTAGATCCTGAAGAAACCTCGTTGATTCTCCATCGACAGGCTCAGCGAATTCACACCACCTCTTCTCTCTTGTACAAAAGGCAAATGGCATCATCCATGCTTCCTAAATTTAAATTATTTAGTTCATTAGTGGAACTTCAGTCTTTCAAGTCCAAAAGGAGAAACCAGAAAGTGTATAGCTCAAGCTTCATGGCATGACTAACCTGCAAGCATAATATGTTCACTCCCGAAGCACCTGCAGCATCTATCATTGATTTTACTTTCTGATGGATAGCCCTCCTTTGATCCACAAAGGAAGCAGTTGTGGGAAGAACTATAGAGTTTTGGACAAGCCCAACTCTGACAACTTGCGGTTCTCTTAATAACTCCTTGTCTGCCGTAAAGCGAAATGCCTGAAAGAAAATCAGAATAAATTGATCAAAGATTCCACAAAACTGGTCAGAATAAATCAAAACCAAAGGATCCTGCCAAGACAGTAATGGTTTTCAATAAAAGTAAACAACTACCAAATAGCGACTGCCACAAAGAATATGAAAGAGTACTCCTTAGCTTCCTTAATAGCAAGTTTAATCAACTAGAATAATTTGACTACATCAAAGTTTGCATGTTTCTCTATCCGTTGGCTCACGAACTCCATAGAATCCCAACATGGTACAAGACTATAAAAGTCAGACTTTCTCGTGCCTTCCATCTCATGGAAAAACTCAGAACCAAGAATCTATGCTAAAACAGATTTGAGAAGAACTCATTTCCAGGACTATGCTTATGCTCCGCAAGACCTCCCTAATGATAAGGTCTCAATATTGCCAAAGGAAATCTGGACCAGACATTTGCAATTCATTGCTTTTAGACAAATATTTCCGCAGTTGGGACCATATGTATGAATCCCAGTGACATAATATTATACGGTCTGTGCTCTTTTATCTATCACAGACATGAAAGATTACTGAGTTATAAATAGAAGCTCCCTATGCCCCTTTGGAAAGAGAACAACGAGTGCACATTGGAAGATCTTTGCTCATGTTCCTCAGAGAACTTCCAAACATTTGTTGGCCTCAACTTGCTTCAGAGGCTATTGGGGTGACATTGGATTAAGGCAATCATAAATTGAGTGTTTGTTGGGTGGGGTTAAGGAACTTTGTCTTCCATGGTTGCCAAAAGGAACATAAGGCATTGAAACTGATTGCCCTGGATACTTTCAGTTTTCAGATGATGTGACTTATATTTCCATCTACTTTTGCTATGCTAGCTCACGGAGGAGATAAGTATGCCAAAAAGCATGTTCAGTCCTTTCAGGGTGTTCAGTCGTCTCACCCATGACAAGCAAATATTTCCTATGCACACACTCAGATTCTCCATATGCCCCAAGCAGGAATGTGCTGAGAAGACAAGTTTCATACTATCTAGAAAATTGTTTTATATGAGGAATCTATTTGACTTATAGTGCGTCTTCATCAAACTCCAACCAAATGCTATTGAAGTACATGAAACAGTGCAGACTAGTGTGACCAGGAGTCTTAGCAACAGCATTTAAATTGCCACATCAAATAAGCAGCACAAAAACAGAAAACACAGGATCACCTGTATGTCAAAGTTACATTCAGATGAGAGAGCTTTTGCAGAATCCGCCAAAGGAACAGCTTCAAGAGTCCTTCCACAATTCAATCCAATAAGTAAACGACTGACTTCCTGAAATCAATATCATAAAGATGTAACAACAAAGTAAGATCGTATCACGATGGAATGACATGCTTTGAATTTTTGACATTTTTGAAGAAGAAAGGCACCGATTGCTGAGTCATTTCAGTTGTCCGAACAAATATTTTCATGGGCGGTTGATCGGTGTCAATTTAAAATCCATTTGGACTTGAAATTACTTGATCAACTCCAACTTTCTATAATAAGACTTTTAAGCTGTCTATCCTTATTTTTGTGCTTAAATAGTGGACAGTCGTACGATTCAGGAGGCCACAACCAGTCCGATCGTGGAAAGTAACGAAATAATGCCACTAAAATCCCTAAGATCCAGCTCCTATTTAACTTGACTAGTAAATGGTATGTCTACCTATGCAGACACGTAAGATGCAGGACAGATCAAACATTCTCCCAGATTGACTAATGACATCAATATTCATCTAATATTCTACCATCTGACCACATCATTTTTGTGTATTTCATTCCAAGATTTTACTACAACAATCCTTCTCGATGCAGCCTTTGCTTTCCTGATTAGCACCAATTCGAAATCTGTAGATGCTATCATCATCAGGCTCACAGAAAAGCACCAGTGCCAGAATATCTTCCACAAAACGAACTTCGTCGTTTTTTATACCGTAGATTTCACGAAATCAACTTCATTTCCTTACTCACGTCAAAATCGAATCGAACGATAACACTCCAGAAATATACGCCAAGTCAATCGGATCAACAGCGACAAGGATTCAAATCGGCCGGAAACTGCTTCGCGAGCTAGTACCGATCAAGCGACACTGAGCCTCGTCTCTCACTCTCTCTATCTATAAGCTAATCAGGTTACGAACTCATGGTTAAGATGAGGGGAGAGATGCAATTGAGAAACGAAGACCTGAAAGACTTGGGGGCTGAGATTGTCGCGGAGGAGGCGATCGAGCGACTCGTAGCCGCAAATCGAGCCATCGCGAGCGGCCGCGGCCTCCTCTTTGGCTTGTCCGTTCTGCGTCGTGTCCATGTTCGCGTTGCTCGCAGTCCAAGGAATTTGAAGAGAGAGAGATGGAGAGGGATGTGCGCATAGACTTTGAATTTAAAGAGGAGGAATCATTTCCAACGTCACGACAAGAAATTTCCAGCAAAGATGATTAGCAACGGAGCAATTATTAGAACAGTTTTATTTTTCGATTTTTCATTTTTTTTTTCTTTTGATTTTCCTTCAACTCTTTCTTAGGTTAGAACAATTAAGTCCTTAACATTGAAATGCTATGATTAATCGCCAAACATGTTTGATTTGATACGATTTGATCCTTCCAGCGAGCTGCTGATCGGATATGATGGTACTGTAGATCGGTAATCCGATGCGATGTTTTCAATAGTTTTTTTTTTTTGGTCGTATTATTTTTCCTTCCTACTATTTTTTTTTCGCTCTCTTGGGTTAATTTCTTTTTAAGTTTTCTTTATGAATTGGAGCCACATGAGCACCATGTCAATACAACTTACGCTAAAACAAAAATTGAAACCATGACCATGGACTCTGCGCATGCCATGTCACGTCACCAATTTTGGTCGAGTGATTATCGAAAAGACTTGATTGCATCGATTCGAAGCTTTTATGACTTGATTTTTTTTATTATTTGAAATTTAAGAATTTGATTGCAGATTGAGAGAAAAGTTTGAAGATTTTTGTATGCAATTATCCCCAACAAAGAAAAGGAAAGATAAAGAATAGATCAACACTTCCACCTTTTGCATGAGAAGAGATTTGAAGAAAAAAGAGAGGAAGTGGGAAGAATAGGTAAGTCACAGAAAAACGAGGATGGTTTCAGCTATGCTGAGGTGGCAAAAGTTGAGAAAATTGTGTTATTACCAATTTATAATCTTTGGTCATATGATAGAGAATTAGTGGAAATTTAGTGTATTATTTCATGGGAGGATCTATCTTCCCAGCCCACAACATGATTGACGAATCCTTAGCTTTTATTTCTCGATAAAAACGACGTCGTTCACCATTTCTTTGGCAAAAACACTGTGATTTTATTAGTGAGAAAGAGGGGAATTTGGAAATAAAATAACTCACCTCCATGTAAACAAAACAAAAAAACTTCTGTGCCACTTGCAGCACCTGCCCTTCCACTTTATCAGCGACTGGGGCAAGCTTTAAGAACATGAAGAAAATCAGAATTTCTATGATGCTTCTTCTTGGTGTCGGACGATTTGAGAAGGGGAGAGGCAAGAGGCAAACAAATGGATGAGAATGCACATCAATTGGGCCTTACCGATTTCATGTGGCGTTAGTTTATGCTGATGACCTTTGGATGGTTGCATTGAGATCACCCTCCCAATTCTCTTCCAGATCGTATGTGAACAGTGTCCCATATCCTAGTTGTGGTGAGCTTAGCGTACCGTTAGAAAAGACCTTCATTTTGAGGCACTCTTCCACTACAATCCTCCACAAGAATGGAAACCTTAAGATGCAACTTGTGGCGGCGGAGAAGCATTCTAGGCACTCTTTCACACCGCGGAGGATACGTATTATTGCCGGACAACTCATGCATGATAAATAAATGACATTGACGTAAATACCTAATTAGTAATAACTCCTACAATTAACAATTACGTAAATGTGTATATACTCGTTACGCATGAAACGTTCAACTCACAAATACCAGTGAAAAAATCGAGCAAGAACAATAAAACAAGGGGGTAAAAGAGTTGCCTGATCAGTTGGTATGTATTAATTAATTTTTAAGGAGTGACGTAAATTTAAAAGGGTATTTTGTCTTCATTGTATTCAATGGTACATTGATTATAAAGTAAACGCCTTCTCCTCTAAATTTTGGACTTTCGGATTTGCCGATCATAAATTATTCTTATACATGTTGAGGATTAGAAAATTTTTAATCTCTGTACTAAATATTAAAAGATTCTGTACACAAATCCGTATAAAGTAGGGGAATTCTACTGGTCATTAGAAATTTACTTATAATTAGATGATTTTGAATACGTACATGTCTATCGATGTCTGAATTGTTTTGCGCTAGAAATCCACGGATGCTATCTTTGTTTTGGTATGAAACGCAGAGTCAGATTAGATCAGATCAAAGCACTGATGACTGAAACTACGGTCATTTAATGTAGCATTTGTGTCTGCACATGGCACGTACTTTGCATTGTCCAATTCTATGAGAATATGTAGCAAATGAAATGCCAAAAATGGGCTAAAAAATACTAGAAGTCTTGCTAAAACTTGTGTACAGCGCTCACTTTAGTCAAAACTTTCAAAACGATCACTTAAGTCTAACTTTTTTAAAAACGATCACTTAAGGTCAACTTTTTTAAAAAAGATCGACTTTAGTCAATTCCAATTTTTGACTCAATTTCATAAAAAATCGTCATTTTCCTACCAAATTTGACGTTTTTATTGTGAGTCCGGTCTTCCGGGTCGGGCAGATCCGATCCGGCAACCCATTACTATTCATTACCTCCCCTCAATTGGTCTCACATGAGCAGAAAATCGGGGGAAGCTGCGCGGACTCTTTGAAGCCCCTTTTCGCCGCTTTCGGACGCACGCCCGGACTCCGGTGTGTCTGCCAGTTCCCGCCCAGCGCCGACGTGCCGAATGGCACGTGTTCTGGCGTCAGGCACGTGAGAAGATTCATCTTTTTCATCTCGGTGGGTCGAGAGCTCGTAAGGCTCGGCGGAAGCTATAATAGAAAAAAAAAAAAAAAGAGAAGAGCTCCTAGAAGTTTGAGGGAAGAATCAGTGAGGGGAGGCGGTTAGCGTCGAAAAGGTGGGGAGAGAATCAGTTACAGGGAGGCAGGGAGTAACAGAACGAAAAAAAAAAAAAGGGGAGAGGGAGAGAAAATAAAAAAACGCTCTCTACAACAAGCGGGTCTGCCATGGAAGGACCTTGAAACCGAGAGCTTCGAGTCGGTTTCCCGGACGATCCCGGCTTCGTCAAGCCCTATAATCGGGTCCAGGAGCTCTGTGTCGTCCCAAAGATCGTCCCCGACCTTGCAGTGTCTCATTTCGCGGCCGAAGAAAGTAAGCACAGCCTTAGTCCATCTTGAGCTTCGTTAATGGCATCTCGAGATACCGAGTATCATTCTTCGCATTTTTTAATCCAGATTACTCCTACCGTACTTCTGATCTCGTTTCCATGCTTTATTTGCGCTGTTTTTGCATGAAAACCATCGAGTCCACCCGAACCTGAAAACTCATCTCGAGCTCATGAGCTCATTTCGCGCAAAACCAAACCCAGCGTGGATGCAGATAAGTCTTCTTATCCTTCATGTATGCTGATCGATGGACTAAATGGCTTGTTTAGCGTAGAAATGGCTTGAATGATGTTCGCTGGACATAGGTGATCGGTCGGCTCGGATTCAGGTAGTTCTAGGATAGCTTTAGACGTATAGCTTAGATATGTTGATGAGGAAGCTGTAGGAAATCGTTTGGCGTAAATATCGCGAGTTTTCGGGTAGGTTTCGATGTCGGAACCAAGCTTCCGGCAAGGCGCCGGCGACGGTCGCCTTCTCTTGTGGCCAGTTGACTGGTGAACATTCGTTGACAGTCAACATCGTGTCGCCACGTGGCAGCCACATGCGCGTCCACATCAGCCGGCCGTTATAATCGATTTTACAAAAATAAATAAATAAAATGATCCGACAGTGGATATTGAGCCACGTGTCGCGATCGTACTTTTTCAGAATAAAATGATTTATATTTTGAAAATAAAAAAATATATTTTGTTATCGCGTGGCCCAAGTTTTGGGGTCAACCAGACCCGATCCGAATAATATTTTTTAATAAAAAATCAAAATCAGAAAAATGGTTTTAAAATCAAAAAAAATAGAAAAATCATAGAAAAATAAAAAAATCGGAAAAATTGAGAAAAAATTCTAAAAAATTCCAGAAATTCCCAAAAAAAGAAGTTTTAGCTATAATTGTCACAAATGCTAAAATTGAAATTTTTTTGAGTATTGGGACATCAATTTTGTGCCCATAAAAGACCGGTCAACACTTTCCTAATTAAACTACCTTCTTTATCTTGAACTCTTGTTAACCACAACAACCAAATAAACATCCACATTAAGGAGTCCAAGTCTTGGTCAAACACTGGATAATTATGGAGAATGCCACCACCCGAAAAGTAATCCACCTCGAGATTAAAATGATGAATTGATCCAGTATCCTCCAACCGATCGGATTAAGTAAATGACTCAAATTCGAGACATAATATAACGAAATGGCCGAACTTGCGATATATGTAAAATTGAATTATATTGTTTGAATATTGATGTCAATGGGTAATTAAAATTATATAGTTTTGATAGTCCTTGACATCCATTATAGATCCAATATGTTGAACATGATTATCTTTGATTATCTTCTAATTTTACGGACATGAATGATAACCATTATGTTTCTCCATTTCTGTTCCAAACATATTTCTAAGTTTGGAATGGAAAGTCATTAGGTCACATAATTTCATTTTTCTAAATCTAGAACAAAAATTTATTTCAAAAATTTGTTTGGAATAGAAATTAGAAGTTAAAATTTTCAATTTTTTTTTTTTTTTCGGGAATGAAATGAAAAACAAGAATTCTTCTTATCGCTCACTCCCCTCTCTCGCGTCCCGATCCACCGGTCCCTAGTACGCCGTCCCAACGATCGCCGGTTCGCATCCATCGGTTGCCAATCGCTGATCCACTTGTCGCCATCCACCGGTCCGCTGACCACCGTCCGCGATTCTTGGCAACCCTAGAAATTTGTTGTTATCAAACGAATTTCTTGTCCAAAAACGGAAATTTTGTGTTGTTATCAAGCCCGTTTATCCGCTTCGTAAACTCTTCTAGAAACTAGAAAATATATGGCTAAAAATTGGTTCCATAAACATAATAATTATCATTTGCACCATAACTGTCGAGGACTGGATTGTACAGTGTTCTTATATTTTCTTTTCATTGTTGTCGCATAGACGTTTTTGAATTTCAATTGTATTCTTTTTTGCCTTTTAACTGCGGGAGGATTGGAATTTAAGCACAACCCACCTTCATTTTTACAACCATTAAAAGTGCCCCAAAATATATTTTCATTCCAAAGTGATATATTTTATTTATCTTGTTTTTGCCTTTCTTTTGGTCAACCATCATTTGGTTCGCTGATTGATTTTTGTTGATATTATTACACTTACGAAAAGGAAGTATTACTAAAAATAGCATTTTCTGCTATTAATGAGTGTTTTTACTACATAGAAAATATTTCACCATATGTGAAAATCAGTTACCTTTTTTTTTGTCGGATAAAATCATTTACCCTGCAATAGGTACATTTACTAAGTACAAGTATTGTTTATTACGAGTAATGTGCATATTTTATCAATTGGTTAAAAATTAAACGGTATACATTGCTTGTAATATTTTTCAACGGAAAGAGATCTAATCTTATGGTTATGTTAATTAGTTATAGAAGCCCCTCTTAAAATATATTAACAAATAATTGTTGTGGATGTACTGGCCAATCACAAAGGGGCCAAGTTTTTTTCTGAATGCCATGAGAGAATCGAATTTTATACGTGATACTTTGTCAAAATTTTTCCAAATTTGTCCCTATGTAATATTTCCTTAGGAGACCAAAAAGGAAAAAAATGCTAAAATATCCGACCTCTTATAGTTATCATTCTACATTCCATTTTCACCTATAGTATCCCTTTGTGCGGATGGGACTCGGAATTTGATTATGCTTATTGTTGTTTGTTGGGTGTAAATTTTCTTTTTGAGAAATTATACTTTTTGACCAAAAAATTGTCTAAAAAGTCTTAAACCTAGTGTACGATAGTCAATTCAATCCTAAAATTTTCAATTTTATCAATTTAGTCCTAAATCTTTTGATAATTTGCAAATTTAATTTTTTCTGGCCAATTTTGCCGTAAAACGCTAACATAAATGCCGAATGTCCTATGTGGCGGGACCGCGTTAACATGGACGTGTTTTGTAATTTTTTTTTCTAAATTCTTTTCCTTTTTGCTTTTCTTTCCTTTTTCTTTTTGTCTTTTTTATTATTATTTCCATCCATTGGGCTAAGGCCTCAGTCGCCAACCACAGCGAGACTGCCAAGGCCCCGAACCGATTAGAGGAAATAGGGAAAAAAGAAAAAGAAAAAGAAAAATGAAAGGAAAAAGAGGAAAAAAATTGAAAATTTGAAAAAATTGCAAAAATGTTCCATGTGAGGGCCAATCGTGCCATACAGCATGACCGGTGTTAACTTAGACGATTTTTGCAATTTTTTAATTTTTTCAAGTTTTTTGCTTTTCTATCCTCTTTTTTTTTTCATCCACTGGTCTAAGGCGTCGGCCACCAGCCACAACAAGACTGCCAAGGCCTTAGACCGGCAAGGGGAAATAGGGAAAAAGACAAAAGAAAAAGGAAAGAAAAAAAGAAAAAAATAATTGTAAAAATTATCCATGTGAATACTTAGTACATGCCACGTAGGATGAATGGTGTTCGAGATTAGCATTTTTCGGCTATTAGCCGCAAGGACTACATGGAGAAATCGTTAAAAATTTTAAGACCAAATTGGCTAAAATTGAAAAGTTTAGAACTAAGCTAACCGCCGTACAATAGGTTTAACATTTTTTCAGAAAATTATCCCTCTTTTTGACACAAAATAATGCACTAACTTCACATACGAAATCTTTGAGAGACTATATCCATATAATTATATAATAACAGTCTCTTCCCTAAGGGCTGTTTTTAAGATTGACACAAAACGCTCTAAATAACTAGAAAGGACTTCTCATTGCTTTGAGAATTGAGCCTGCATAGCAAAACTTCTGCTTTAAAAATTAATTTTTGGCCAGAAATTAATTTTTTTATTTCTGCTTACGGAGATAAGTAATTTTTTTAACTTCGTTAAATAGCTTCAAAACTATTTCCGGAGAAAAAAAATGCTCCATAAGTAGAAAAATAAAGTTACGTAGCCAAACTAATTTCTGCCCTAAAAGTTGTATTATTAAACGGATTTTTACTTGAAGTATTTCTAGAGCGAAATTCTACTCTAGAAATTTTGCCATGCGTGCCCTTAGATTTGTTGCATTCTCCATGAGAATAAAAAACTTGGCCACCTAGGCTCTACCTAAGTTAATATTTTGCACTACTGACTAGATAGATTACTCATATGAAAATGTTCTTATTTGCACAAATTCCAAGAAAATGTTGACCAGACCATAGGATGTGGATCGAGGACAATTAAGTCGCCAAAATTTATAAATATTATAAAATCAACAGCTGTGATGTATCGGACAAGTCGGGCAAGTATTTGCCTTCTAAAGCAACACGAGTGCATTTACAAAAAGCTAAGAGAGGAGGAAAAGGACACTGTTAATGTCAAAAATTATATACGAAGATCATTTTGGTGCTAAGAGTTTCCGTCGGATCACTTTAGTGCCAAGTCGGAGAAACAATACTCACTTTGGTGCATCCGATAAAATTTTCCGGCCAAAACCGCCACGTATCATTAATGATTAATTTTTTAACATAAAATGACATTTAAAAATAATAATAAGTCCACATGGTTTGCCACGTGGATTTAAAATTAGATAAAAATAAATTAGTTTAAAATACAAATTGCAATTAAGATAAAAAAAAACAAAGTTTAAAATAAGAAAAAAACAACAAGTTTCTAGTTACTAGGCGGCGAGGGATTTCAAAGCCCTCGTTCGCCGCCCTACCATCGTTGACAATGGCCGGCGGTGGTGGGGTATAGCCACGGGGGTCGCCAAGCCCTCGCCTTTGTTTTGCAATTCCTTTTTTTTTTTTTTTTTATAGTTTTTACTTTATTTTTTTTTAATATTTGAACATAATTTTTCAGTTTGTTTTAAATAAAATTTGTATTTTTTTGATTTTTTTTTCAAATTTTAGATATTTTTATTTTTGTAAACTAATTAAGTTTGTATTTTCAATTTTTAATATATTTTTAAAATTTTTATCTTTTTTTAATTGCTGGCTAGACTTTGTCGGAGCCATGTGAACATGAAATATTAGTAAAATAATGTCACATCGGATTTTCGACGAATCAAATCGGACTCGACACGAAAATGATCATTTTTTGTTAAATTTGACACTAAAGTGATTCAAATGAAATTTTTGATACTAAAATGATCCCCTTACGTAATTTTTTATATTAAAAGTGTGCTTTTCTCCGAAGAGAAGCGGGGGAGGGTGAATCACGAAAGTTAAAAGCGGTGGGGACAGTAACAACTATTTGGCATCCCCTCAAAAGTCAATTTGATTGGGCCTGGTGGATCATGAATTGATTTTCGTCCCTCGAAGCACTGTGATTTTTTTTTTTGTTGGTCGAAGGAGCACTGTGAATTGGATTCCAAATAAAACGCAAAAATAATAATTAAAAAAAAACACGCACACACAAACACACAACACCACAAACCACCGACCACCCCCTCTCTTTGCCCTTTTGGCTCAGTTGAACTCTGCTTTCACATCCGCATCCGCGTTGAAACAAGTCCTCTAGTTTACCGTGGAGACCACGCTAGTCTAGAGCAAATGTGAAAGACGAACGTCGCGACCAAGGGCCGTCCCCACCGTTGGTGGTTGCGCGAATGGTTCGGTCTTTTTGGTCGTCGAAAGACATTTTCACGAGGGACGCAACATCCGAACCAACTTCTCTCCATGCATGAACTCACCTATTAAGCCGAATAAGACAAACATAGCTTAACTGGACTGCCTGATTCCGATTCCCGGGGTCGATGGCCGAGCCAGGCGGCGACGAGGGCAAGCCACTGAGGAAGATCGCCCAGTCGTTCAAGGAGCTCGCGGCGGTGGTGAACTCCCAGACGGCGGACCTCGAGGTGGCGCCTTTCTCTCACGCCTGCACCCTCGTGTTCCCTCTCCTCGGCTACCTCGGCATCGCTTTCAAGTTCGCCGAGATGGACTTCGTCCCCAAGGTATTTGCTCGTTACCGAGGGACTGCGACTTGCATGGGAGCTAGATTCTTTTCCCTGACTCCCTCCGATCATCGAGGTTGCAATTTTTCTTTTTCTTTTTTTTCTACCGTGGGAAAAGCAGGTTCATGATCTGGCAGATGCATCCAAGTCAATCGTGACCTTGCAGGCTTTGCTGGATCACGATATGGAAAGGAACTGCGTCAGGAAAGTGGGTAGCCATTCGAGAAATCTCCTGAGGGTAAATCGCGGCCTGGACATGGTCAGGGTACTCTTTGAACAGATTCTCGAATCAGAGTATGTAAATGACGTTCAGCTTTCTCTTCTGTGCTATTGCTTGTTGTAGCTAGCGTTATCAGCTTGAGAGCGATGAATAAGTGATTTTGAACATTGTTTAAAAGGTAATGCAGAATTTAAACAAAATTAATTGAAATCTTAGTTCAGAGTGTGATCATTGAGTAGGATCTAAAATGACCTTAGAGTCTGTCCCACTTTAACTATGGGCTCAAAATACTCAAGAGTAAGATACTATTGAACAAGTTACCATGGAAAATGGATAGCTTTTTCCCTGGACTAGATGAAATTGTGATCTCTTGTGAATACTAAAAGGAAATATACTGGTTTTAGAACACCCTAGTTGGAGGGTGCATATCTCTAAAAGAAAGTTGGTGCTGCATCAATCAAGGACGGGTCGGGAGGGACTCGTGTAAAGTGGGTTAGACGCGGGATGTGTCTAGTCGATATGCCTCTACAGGATGTAGTTCTGCAGTAGGGACACCGCAACGAGAGGAGGACGAAGAAGTCATGAGATAAAGAAGGATGTTGATTTGTCGACTAAGTAGTGAGTTTAGAATGCGTTGGATCTGTTGGCTAATCCTCATTAGCTTGTTTCCGGCAATGCGCTTGACTTTGCTTTCACATGTCGTTATGGGCGCAATATTTATGGCTTATTAATTTTTTTTCGGTAGGGGGATTCCTTCAAGGATGCAGTATCCAAGGCTTACGCACAGGCTCTTGCTCCTCACCATGGGTGGGCCATTAGGAAAGCTGTAGCTGTTGGGTTGTATGCCCTTCCCACTAGGGAAGAGATGTTGAAGAAAGTCAATGAGGATGGTGAGTTTTTATGTATTTATAGCACTGTCTTATAGTAAACATGCCCAATGATACGTAGACCATGTTTTGTGGGGTGCTGGTTAGGTCCCCTGCTTTCTATCATTGACTATATTGACACCGATACATTGATTTTGGAGCCATTCTGCTATTTCTCATTACACTTTCTGGGTTGAGGAAGAAAAGATGGGTACATAGAATCAGTATTAACATATCATCTGCGCTGCTCAATTATTAAATGCTTAAAGGAATAAATGTTGATAGAGAAGAGAAGCACGATCAGCTTTAAAATTCTGTCTTGCATTATTTGCAAGTTCTAGCGAGAATTGAACGGCGTTTTTACTTGGAAAGTGCAAAAAGGCATATGATATCAAAGTGTGGATTACCATTGGAAGGTCTAGCATCCATGGCAAGTATGTCATTACATTACTGTCAAACTGTAAGATGCATAGCTAGAAAACAAGTTCAATAACATATATTAATGTAGTTGATTATGAATCAATCCTTGCATCAGTTGTCAATTTCATTTGAAGGAACGGGCGATTATATTTGGTACAAGGGTCTAGGTAACACCATCTAAAAGTATCAATCATGAAGGCGTCCAACATGATTAGTACTGCTCATGATCATAAGTAGATTGGTTTTGTCTTGGAGATAACTGGGCTAAGTGCACGGGCTGAATAATTTAGTAGAAACAGATCTTGATGGTCTCCTCTTGATATCAATCGCTATTTTTCGGTGAGAAATATTGTTGAGATATTGTTTCTATTGCTGTGTACATGTATTTCGTTAGAAGGTTGGGTGTTTTGCTAATTGCTGCAGCTCTGGGGGAACGAATTGACCCAAAGGTGGTATGACCAAACTTTTTTGATAATCGCTCTGTTCGGTTCAACCGGGTATGGGAACTTGGTTCGGTTCGGTTCGGTTCTCTTCTCATGTATAAACCTTCCGAAATGCAATTGCTGGCTCATATACAAGGCAACATGCACTTTAGATTGCTTATCTTTGAGTAGTTGTGCGATGGTTTTCATGCTAGAAAGGGCCAGACAGAGTGAATGAAGAGAACTAATAAAAGAATGAAAGAAGGTAACGAGATTGTACTAAGTTGATCCTGAGATGTGATGCACTGAACTTCTGCTTGAGTTTATTTGACTTGTTTCAATAATGTGTGGGCGTTCTTCTCAACACCATCTTCTTCTCGCAGAGAACTCTGCGAAGACTTACTTGCGGGATTACATTGTGGCTTCGGAAGCTGTCATTCACTACATCAACGGACTCTTCCTTTCAAGAGAACTAGGCATTGATTGGTAAACCATGACGGGAGTTTGGCGGCTATTTCCTGACCTATGTGTGATCATGTGTTTCCACAAGAATACATGACCAACACCTGATGCATCAGTGTTTTCTTTACGAGTCAAATAACGTAAAGTTTCTTATAGATTAGGATTGCTCGGAGGTTTATTCAAGATGATCTCTTTTAGTTAGTTGACAGCTTCCTTTATCTCTCTTTACAAGTTCTATTTTATAAAGAGATTAGGACATCACAAGTGTCATAACTTGCGAACTACACTCACTTAACTATCATTACTTTATTTTCGATTACCTACATGCCATAACTTTCAATTGATCACTTGATCGTCATAACTTTTTAAAAATAAAGACTAAGTCTTTGGAAAGCCGACGTGGCATGGCATTTACGGTAAACGTTTTAAAAAAGTTATGGTGCTCACATGATTGATTAAAACAGCTATTATTGGATGGGTCTGCCTATGTGGGGCCCAGCTAACAAAATTACAGAGAAAAAATGAAAAGTCAAAAAGCAAAAAGAAGAAAAGAAAGAGGAGCGTCCGTGTGTGTGCCCAAGAGGAGAGAGAAAAAGAGTGAGAGAGTGCTTGTCACCGAGAGCGCCGAGAAGAACAGGGGAGAGAGAGCCGCAATTTTGTGGTCCCGATTTGAAGGCCAAATGTTGCCAGCATTCTCTCAAATTTCAGTATGTTGTTGGTGAGATCCATGTCTATGAGTTGATTAGTTTCGTTCTTTGAGAACCTTCTCCAGATTCTCCCATCACAGTTAGGGTTTCTTTGCTCCATTTGTGTTAATTCATATTTGTGATGATGAAATATGATTGTATTATTAATGTTGAGCCTCTAGTGTGTGACTAGAGAAGAACTCTTTGAGTACCCAATTGTCCTAGATGATTAGTGAAAGTTTTTAGACCGTTCGTGATTTTTCCTTTATTGAGTTTTTCACGTAAAATCTTGGTATTGTTGTTGCCTTGGTCTCCTTACACTTTCGATATTATATTTACCTATTTTGAGGTTGAATTGCTGGATATACTACTCGTTGTCGTTGGAGATAAGTTGGTTTTGGTTTGTTTAGTTTTGGGAAAGATATTGATCCTGGAATGGGTTCGTTCTTGGTGAATTTTTGCCCAATTCTCCCCCAAAAAAGTAGTATCAGATCTAGCGTTTAGATTCTAGAGTTGAATGGAAGAAAATAGCGGCACGATGCTTAGTTTAAATTGCCTCGAATTACTCCATTTGGAAGCCTTGGATGGAAGACATATTATATTGCAAAGATTTGTATGATCTTGTGGATGGTGATGAGACTAAAGGAGACAAGGAAGACAAAGAGTGAGAGCGGAAAACGATTGGGTTTATTCAACAATGAATTGATGATAGCGTGTTTCATCGTGTCGCTCAAGAAATGAAAGCGGATACTTTGTGGAAAAAATTACATGATCTTTGTAAGAGGTTAACCCCACAAAATAAAGATTTTCTAGCTAAAAGACCTGTAAATTTCATATACAAGGAGGGAAGTAACATATCGAAGCACTTGAGTGGTTATTTAACCTAGATTATGCCTGAAACCTATCCTAATATTATCCTATCTAAAATAGACAATTTTAGACATGCAAGTTTACATAAATATGCAAATTGTATCTTAGAATGCAATCTAATCTAAACTATTCTAGAAATCAATAAAACATGCAAGTTACCTATTGATTCCATTACAAGATTGCGATTTGAATTAAATATGCAATCTAACTCGAATGATATGCAATCTAATCGGCTAAAGTACACTACAAGTGCTAAAACTTATGTACGAGCTCAATTTATTGTTAAAACTTTCAAAACGATTACTTAAGTATCAATTTTTTTATAAAAAAAATGCTTACTTGTCTAACTCCGATTTGAGTGACGTGGCTCACTAGAAATCGACGTGGCCTATTTTTTTTTATTAATATTTGAGTTGACGTGGGCACCGAAGTTAGCAATGAAGCGAGTGTTTTTAAAAAAAATTAGCACTTAAGCAAGCATTTTGAAAGTTTTGACATTGGAGTGATCGTTTTTCAAAAAATTCGGTACTTAAGTGATTGTTTTAAAAGTTTTGGCATTAAAATGAGCGCCATACATAAGTTTTGGCACGTGTAGTGTACTTAAGCCCAATCTAATCTATATGTAGCTAGACGTGGCCACGGGTCGTGAACCGCGGTTCCGGTTCGTGGCCTATATGGAATCGGAATCGGCCTTTGAAGGGGCGATCCCTGTTCGGGCCGGTTGAAGGACCGGTTCCGATTCCAATTTAAAATTTAATTTTGAATAATAAATTATAAAATAAAAAATATAATAAATTACTAATTATAAATTATAATCAAATTGTACATCGTAATCAAATTTGTGGGGGGAAAGGAGAAGGAAGGAGTTTGAACTTAATGAATTATCATTAAGCGCATACATATCTTCTTGGGGATAAAGAATCAAAGCCCATGTAGTTCTTTTACCTTTGATAACCCCAACTTATCTCCTCATCAATCGTCGCTACCCGTTGTGGAACCCGTGGCGGTGATATCTCCACTATCATTATTGAAGAATTCGTCGTCTCGATCCGAGTTCTTATTTTCGAAATTTAGCCTTTGTCCAATTATGGACACAAGCTTGAGCATCCACAGCATTCGGATTTAATCTTGAACGGCGGTCGTCCAAAATTAATCTTCCAAGCGCTAAATGTTTGTTCAACGCTTTTGTTGAAGAAGGAGTTGCTAATATCTGTCTTGCGATGAGAGCGAGGACCGGGAATCGAGTTGAATGATTTTTTTACCACTCCAAAATTTTGAAATATGTGATGTGTTCTTAATCACGAAACTCAAAAGTAATGGTTAAATAGTTTTCTAATTCGAAAATATTACATGTTACTCCTTTTTGTCTTTTTTTGCCTACTAATGAGTAGATTGTACAATCTACTCAATTTACAACTCTCATCCCTTTGTGAGGCACTAGGTTGAGAAGATCCACTATCACCTAAATCATATCTACTATAAAATTCATTATATAATGTTACTATAGCGTCTTTAACCTCTACTTGTGTAGTTTTAATATCTACTATATCATTCAAATGTAAACAATAATAATAATAATTTTTCGGATAATCATACAAACCATTTAATTTAGTACGTGGATCAAAAATAATAGCAACCAAATAAACAAGAGAAATGCATGCATAATAATGCAGCCATTTTGCTTTCATTGCTATAATAGTTGGAGCTAATTGAGCATCTTTTTTCATATTCACAAAAAACACAAGCAATGTTAACACACTCTATTAAAAATAAATGCGTAGTAGGATAATAAACACGGATAAAGTATAAGTTGCATCATTAAAAATTTCAAAAAAATCTAAAAAAAATTGTAAACAACTCAATCTTGCGGAAGTAAACTAATTTCGGAAACATTATCAGAAATAAATCCACATAATAAATCTTTATAAGCAAAAGATCGATGAAATAACTTGTAAGTAAAATTTCAACGAGTCGGAATATCTTTTGGAAATCTTTTTGGTTTTTGTCCATGTGATTTACAAAATCTGCCCCATTTTTTCATAACTTAGGGACGACTCCATAAAAATTTAATTGCTCTCTTTATTGGGGTGAGAAAAGCTTTAAGAGTTCGTAAACCATCTTGTGCACATAAATTTAAAACATGGCAAGCACATCTAATGTGAAAAAATTATCCGCCAAAAGAGGGTTTATAAATATTTTCTAAATCGGGAATAGAAGAGGTATTTGACATGGCATTATCAAAACTAACCGAAAAAACTTTATTAATCAAATTATATTCTTGTGAAACTTGCATAATTATTCTATAAATATTATTGGTCATATGCCTTCCATCAAACACTCGAAATGCAAGTACTCTTTTTGAATGTTCCAATCGTCATCTATCCAATGACATGTGATACCCATATAAGAATGAATTTGCCAAGGATCGTTCCAAATGTCGCTATCTATATGCACACGTCCATTGAAATGCAAGTACTCTTTTTTAATGTTCCAATCGTCATCTCCTCCAAGCGACGACCCAAAATAGTTACGGGACGCTATCAAGGAAATGTATGGGAGGCTCGATCGCGTCAAGATTTTTGCTCTAACACAGTGTTGTCGAATTCAAGGCGAGGACCTTTCGGTCACCACCTGCTTCAACGGGTTGTTCGCCTTGTGGCACGAACTTAACGCGGCCATAGTGAAACTCAAAGGACCAGATTGTACACTTCAACGATGACAGACAAATCAAGGAAGAAGAGAAGGTAACTCGTTTCTTACTTACTTTGAATGACAACTTTCTAGGGTTTCGTTCCTAAATCCTCGCTATGGATCCCGTTCCACCCCTTGGTTGGATCTACCAGCTCCCTGTTCAAGAAGAGAGCCAGTAACTAGGAAGGTTGGGACACGCCAAGATGGTCGGAGCGTGGTACTCACCACTCTGACAGGGACCATCGCAATGAGCACCCGCCGCTCTTAGGTTGCCATCTCTGGAACTATTACCGCTCAACTCTCCCTTTGGGTCTATTCGAGTTTATGGGTCGAGCTCGGACTTCAATATTCTTCGGAAGAGTTGGGTTACTCGACTTCACCCCTATTTACAAGGTTAAAGGGTTGAATCTAGTGAGCAAGTCCAACATGAGCAGCTTCAATGCGGGTGCACCGAAGGCGGTGCGCTCAATTCAAGCGAGATTTATTTGTTCGACCCATCCAAGGGTAATCATAAGGGAAAATCAAGATTATATTGTGAGTACTTCAAACGCCCTCTTAAAGCTGTGGAAACATCTTGGAAGTTGCACGGAAACTTGGAGATGAAGGCAAAAGGGAGTTTACTACCCTTCGGGTGAAAGTGAACCATCATTTGACAGGGATCAATACCAACAAATTCTAAAAGCATTGAAGCATTAGAGTCGTTCGACAAAAGGCTCTCTATTAATCCTAATTCCCCAAAATACGTGCGGCTTCGCAATAGCAAAACTATATTTGTCACGAAAGTAGGAACATTGCACTCAATCCTACCATCAAACTCCATAATGTCCTTTATGTCCCTCGGTTTCAATCCAATCTCATATTAGTTTCCAAATCTTGGAAACACATTTCTTGTCATATTTTTTTTTAACAAGTGATACTTGCTTATTTCGGGCCTTTTCCATCGGCAAACCGATCGGCTTAGGTAAACTCTTTGAAAGGCTTTATTTTTTGACCAAATTTCTAGAAGATTTTGGTTTGTCATGTTTTTTCAGTCAAGCATTGCATCATTATGCAATGCTTCTACCGATGATAATGCTATTTTATCTCATCGACGATTTAGTCATTCTGCCATTTTTCTGCATCCCTCTTGTGATATTTGTCTCTTGCCAAACAAACACGAACTCCTTTTCCCGATAGTCCATCTCAAACTTCGGATATTTTTTCTCTCATTCATGTACATATATGGGGTCCTTATCATACCTCTCATCACTATGGCTCTAGATTTTTCCTCACCATTGTGGATGATCATTCTCGTGCCATGTGAATATTCCTTATGCAAACCAAAGGTTGAGCTCTCTTTCATTCAAAAGCCTTTATTACATAGTCTCAAAATCTGTTTGGCAAATGCGTTCATCGCATTCAAACCGACAATGGACAAGAATTCTTTAGTAAGGAATATCAATCCTTTCTTACTTCTCACTTGTATATTACATGAAAGTACGTGCACTTATACACCTCAACAAAAGTGGCGAAGTTTAGGTGGTGATGTAAGTGTGCGGCGAGCATAGTTGCCCCCTTAGGCATGCTCCTTGTACAACTAAGCAAAGAGCTAGTGAGGGCTAGAATGGAATATCATATGTAGTGTAGAATCGGATCTGAAGCTCTTTACTAGGATTGGAATGGGGTTGTTGAACAAAAATACTGTTACTTCCTTCAAGTTGCACGAGTTCTTAAATACCAAGTTGCCATCCCTAAAACTTTTGGAGAGATTGTGTGATCACTGCTGCATACTTGATCAATCGTATGCCCACGAGAATTCTCGGCAGACAACCCCTTTTGAGCTACGGTAAGAAACCTCAAACCGATCACTTAAGAGTATTTGATGCTTATGTTATCTTTGCGATATTGGGCTCTCATGATAAAATGGATCCTCGAGCCCGTCATTGTATCTTTATAGGGTATCCCACCCTTGCGAAGGTATATCGAGTCTTGAACCCTCGACCTAGGGATTCTTTATTAGCATGATGTCGTTTTCCATAAAGATATTTTCCCCTTCAAGGATGCTTCTTTGGCCCCAGTTTCTCTTCTTGAAAATGACTCTCAATGGTTCTTACGCGAGGATGATTTGCCTTCTCCGTCATATGTGCCGATTCCAACATCTTCTCATCCAATTCCTCTTCATAATCCGAGGAACATACATCGGAATCCATTGCAATAGCTAAGACGTTCCTCTTGTCGACGACTTACCATTATCTCCGAAACAAGAGCCATCTTCTCCTATAACTCCTCCAAAGTAGCTCATTGATGTTTTGGGAGTATCTCTCAACCACCCGCTTGGACTAGAAATTTTATATATGGTTCGCTTCAATCATCGGGTATATCGTGTCCCGTCTCTTCTTACATCTCTTTTGGTAGACTATCTCCCAAACACATGTGATGCATGAGTCGCATTTCCGAAGAGACGGAACCAGGTGCTACCATGAAGTCCGTTCATGATCCTAGATGGTAGAAGACCATGGAAGCGGAAATCCATGCTTTAAGCGATAATCATACTTGGGACATTGTTCCCTTGCTAGCACATCGATGATCCATTGGATGCAAATGGGTTTACAAAATTAAATATAGGGCTGATGGAACAGGTTGAGTGTTATAAGGATCGAGTTAGTGGCCAAAGGATTCATAGGACTTGAAAGCTTCGACTACCATGAGACCTTCTCTCCGGTTGCCAAGGACGTAATTGTTCAGGCATTTTTATCTATTGTTGCTTTTCGCAATTGGGATCTCCACCAAATGGACGTTAATAATGCTTTTCTTCACGGTGATTTTGATGAACAATATATACGGAGCTACCACCTAGATTACGAGACAGGGGAAGATTGGAGCGTCTTCGTAAATTCTTATATGGGCTTAAACACGCATCTCGTCAATGGTATGCCAAGTTCACTTCTGCTGTCACTACAACGGGTTTCCAACATTCCAAGCATGACTATCTTTGTTCATCCGGACAAAAGGTATGTCATCAATTCATTTAATGATATATGTCGACGATATATTAATCATGGGAAACGATGATGTGTTAATCCATCATCTAAAGGAGTATTTGCATGCCACATTTCATATTAAGGATTTAAGTCCTCCTAAATACTTTCTTGGAATTGAAATCGTCTGTTTAGAATTGGGAATCTCGCTCGGCCAGCGAAAATTTATTTGGAGATTATATCGAAACGGGGCCTTTCAAGATGCAAGTCGGCGGTGATTCCAATCGAGCATAACATTAGATTGACCACAAAGAGAATTTGATATAGGAGCACATTCGACATCAATGACTATTGCTCGGTGATCCATTCACTTATCGAAGGTTAGTTGGGAAACTCATATATCTCACTATGACAATGCTAGATATTTGCTATGTTGTGCAAACGCTTAACCAATTCATCCAAAACCCAAAGCGTCTCATATGAATGCGATCGGTGAAGGCCGTAAAGTATTTGAAGAAATGTCCGGGACTTGGGATACTTCTTTCCGGGATTGCAACATGGAGATGATGGCTTACTACGACATGGACTATGCCACATGTCCTATGAGCCGAAGATTAGTAATAGATTTTTGCATTAAACTTGGTAGTTCTCTATTATCGTTGAAGATGGAGAAGTAGTTGATCGTGTCTTTATCTTCAGGTGAGGCAAAATATCGAGTTATAGCCAAGAAAATATGTGAAATAGTATGGGTATGAGGATTATTGTTGGATCTAGGAGTGAAAGTCAAACGACCAATGATCATTTTTTTGTGATAACGATGCTGCAATAAAAGTTGCAGCAAATCTCGTGTTCCATGAGAGGACAAAACACATAGAAGTGGATTTTCCCTATACTCGGGAGAAGATCCGGGAGGGTGTAAGACAAGTAAAATTAGAACCATAGAGCAGCCAGCGGACATATTCACTAAACCACCGTCGGAGACAACATGTATATTTATTGAGCAAGCTAGGCGTTCTCAATATATACCAGTCACTGACTTAATAGGAAGTATTGAACATGGATATGCAAATCCTCGCGGATTTTTCTTGCGGATTATATGTTTTGATTTGATTATAATTAGGGATTTGACTTGATTTATGTGACATCCTCGTATTCCGACCCTTTTCGAAGCTTTGAATAAATGAAAGGTCTCGTTAATGTATTTCAGCTAATTTTCACTTAGAATTGATCCCTCTTGAGCGGACTAACTAAATGGGAATGGTTAGCTAGGAAATTCAAGTACATGAACCTAAGAACTTGATCATAGATTGACTCTTTGATCATGAAAATTGTTGAGGGAATATTTTGGACCAATATAGGCCAATCCTAGAATGATTAAGGAACGATTTGGATAATACCCTACGCTTAGATCACGGGTGATTCCGTTTGACCTCATATGGGTTTCGAACGTCCCTAAATTATTTTCTAACGATCGTGTCCATCGGGATTAGTGATTGACCCTCGCAATTGAATGACAACCAAAGTCGCCATGGCTCGAGTAATTCTTAAATGTGATATTAATCATGGGTCGATACGCGTAACTCCTAAAAAGCCGCCCGTTAGTTTGAGATACGCTGAAATTTCAATTGATTGAGATTGATCGCGAATCGGGCTTCAAAATTTGACGTCGGACCTTCGGGAGTCCCAATAATTAAATTTTGGATGTTTCCTCATCCGGAAGTACAATTATTTCGCGGTTCGCCCCAAAGGTTTCGGAAAAAATAAAATTTGGGTGGGTATGAGAAAAGATCTATTTACCCTTGGAAAATATCAAATTTTTCACTTTGGCCAAAGGGTATTTTGGTCAATTTACCCCATGGCCGAAATTGACTAGTCAAAGTGGTAGAAATTATCATTTTGCCCTTCATTCACTTTCAAGACCAATAATTACCCTTCACTATTCATTGTCTTCATCTTTTACCCAAATTTTGTGACACTTTCTCTCACCTCCCTCTTCCTCCTCATTTGGCCGAACACCACTCATCACCACCACCATTGCCGGAATCTTTGTTGAGCCGCCGACGACCTCATTTTGAAACATCAAAAGCCGAACTACCACGTGAGCTGCTCGAAATCGCCGGAATATTATGGGACAAAACCGGCCAAGCAAGGACCGCTTGAGCCGCCGTAGATCCAGAATTTTCTCATGACGTTTCGCTCCGAAAACTTGCTCAATCTTGAGGTAAGTTGGTTCATAACCTTAGATTGGGTATACGGGGTGCTAATAGACTTGAGATTGAGTAGATTTGGGTGAAAAATTGGTTGTTTTTGCCCATTTTCATGCCTTAGCCGAGAATGAAGGTTAGAGGAGAGAGAAAAGGTGGTGTTCTTCAATGAATAGTGATTTTGCATGATTGTTAATGGAGGGCTAGGATTTGATCTTGACTTTCATGCTTTAATCCGACGGCCCGTATTGAATCTTGTTTTGGAAGCTTGATCCGACGGCCGAGATTAATTCCTGCTATATTATGGATTAATTGGATGGTGGAGATTAAGTGTACGTTAGTATAATATAATTGTATCGTACGTATTAAATGCCATGTTAGTATAGTATAATTGTACGGTACGTATTAATTGTACGTTAGTCTAATTCGATCGTACGGTAGTTATTAATTGCTACGTTAGCATAATAAATTTTGTGTGGCGTAGATTAATTTTTGGTGGTAGCATAAATTAATCGTGTGGCCCAATTGGTTGATGGCTTGAGTGCGATTTAATTGGGTGGTCTCGATTTATCGGATAATTAATGTGAGCGAATCACGTGGTCCCAATTGAATTTTTATTCGATATAATTTAAATCGAGTGGTCTCGATTGGGGAATTGAGGAGAATTAGAAAGATCGTGTGGTCCCGATCTTTATTGAAAAAAGTTTGGATGAGATCGTATGGTCTCGATCCGCTAATCAGGAAATTTAGCAAGATCACGTGGCGAATGTTGATCGATCGGAAGGTTTTATGGATCGTGTGATATCGGGCGATCGATTGAAAAATTGTTGGGGTATATGGTCTTTTATGAGGAATTAAACCAAGTGGAAGTGAGGAATTATAGCCTGAGGCGTTATGACGCGGGCTCTATTGTTATTATTTACCCTGAGGCATTAAACGCGGGATATTAACCTGAGGCGTTATTACGCGGGTTACTGTGACTGAGGCGTTATTACGCGGGTCTGTCCCGGTTATAATATAACATGATGCGTTAAATGCGGGCTCTAGACCAACGTGAAATTTTATTTGATAGCGCGATGCGTTAAACGCGGGCTTTGGATCCACGTGGAATATTTATATTATGGCCCGATGCGTTAAACGCGGGCCCTAGAGCACGGGAATATTTTATTGAAAGTCCGAGACGAGGAACGCCGATATGGGAGTAACGTAGAATATTTGTGAAGGTGTGGGAATTTTCGGAGAAAGAATTAAATTTTTCTGGAATTTCATTATGGAAATTTTTTTGGTTGAAAGAAGGATTGTTGAAAATTGTTCACCGAGAATGTGTCTAGAGACACTAGAGCCCTAACCTAGGGTTAGGGGCTTTCTTACGAGATTTTATCTCACCTCGTCGTGGGCTCTCTTTTTCGGACCTTCCGTCGCAACAATGAACGACCCGCCTTAAAGGTTCGGGATCCCACGGGACATGAAAACCGTGGTGTCGAGTACCCAATAGGAGAGGACAAGGTGTATTATAGGCACGTTACTACCATTTGGGTGGACACCGGAGAGCTTTTTTGGAAGACCCACACATATGTGGTTTGGACATACCGCCACGAGAGACTTATCAGAGGTTATTTGAGAGGATTCAACATTTCCTACGATAGAGTTGGGGAGTGGGACCCTACTATTGTTGCACCTCCCGGATGGCTCGACGGTGGTCCCGATGATCCTAACTACTCGAGTCCGACCTAGAGGTAGTAGTATCGGAGGAGGATGGAGAGATTGCGGAGCCATCGATGCAATGCGGACGCCGGAGGTTGACGTGGAGGAGCCGGCACCGTAGACGACATGATAGTTGATAGCGACGACGAGGCCTAGGGTAGTTGGTCTCTCGACCTTTTGTGTGGTGTTTTATTTTGAGAGTATAATAAGCTTCGACCACGTGATCTTTTTTGTAGTATGTGGTTACAGGCTTGTACAGATGGCCTTTGAAGCGCTTAGGTTTGGAAAGTTGTGAAGACTATGTATATTTGTACATAAGTTTATTTTTACCATCCCAAGTTATCGTAGTGTTGTTATTATATATACGGGATTGTTTTTTTTTTTTTTGCTTCGTGATGTGTTTTGTGGCCTTTGGATCCCGAAGGCGTACATAAGCGTGGCGAGGTAGGATGTCGACGGGCTCGGAGGGTTCGGGTTGTGACAATTTACTTGTATCAATTTGCGGTTATATTATTTAGACAGAATTCACATTGTATTATAAACAGGAGCCTCATACAATATAACTTTACACAAAAAATGAATGAAGAAGAGCCTATTTCTTAAATTTCTCTCTTCACCTCCGTTTACTTTCAACAACGATGACAAGGCTCGCTGATCACGTCAACCGAGCACCTACTGTCCACTAGCAACGTCAATCTGGTCGGGTCCATACAGCAGCATCACGCCAGCTGTCTTTGAGTCGCTCTTGAAGATGCAATGATCATCCTGGCGTCCAGCCAAATGCGGTTCTTGGCGCTGAATCCAGCAAGACCCGTTGATGAATCTAGACTAATTCCAGCGTGTGCAGTGGAGACTTTGACCAAGGACCTGTAGATTTCTCAATATATTTACCACTACACGAGAAACCTATGATCCCGAATAGTCCCGAGCCGAGCCAGTCCATCCGCAAACCTCCTATCGGTTCGCGATCCCAAGCCGATCCGTTATCTTTTCAAACTTGGAAAGTCAATCTGCGAAATTAGGTAACATCGTGAGCTGAATATATTCCAAATATTCTCTTGCCTCACTTGAATTATTTGATATCTAATAATATCTTGTGGATATTGTCGCACGCATTTGGAAAATGTAGTCTTATAAAAAAGGCAATATTGTATTAAATATAACGCAATATTACCTTATAAATAATCATGTACATTATCTATTATTATCTCCGGATCGAATTTTTTTTGTTTATTCACTTTATCCCTTGATTTATTTCCGCATCTATTCATTGCACATTTATTTGCTTGTTTATTTTAATTACATGCATTAGATAATAAATATTATTCATAATGCATGCTCTCATGTGCCTTAGTCCCGAGAATATGTGCAATAGGGAGAGCGTCCGACTTCATCCTAGAAGTATGATTGCTCCCGCACATGAAATGGTCCACCACATCCGTTACTCACGGATCGGGTAGATGATTTCAAGAAATAGAGTTTCACTCTCCCACCCAAAATATCTGGATACGACTATAACTCTATACGAGAATTCACAATCGACCCAATCCATTGAGTATGACATGAATTACGGTGGAAATTTGAAATAAAAAGGTGCATTATGAGCAATATTTGTTATTTGTTTGTTTGAATTAATTGTTTGCTTAGTTTAAATCTTTTCTAAAAAAATAAAAAAAACGTTAGACATTGCTTAGGTTAGAATGCATTTTTATTAGAATTGCATGTTAAGATAATATTTTAATATAAAATTAGACCTTGAGAAATCAATTTGTTGGCTTATATTAAATGCTATTTTTCTTAGAAAAATAATTTTATTTTAGTAATTTATTTATTAATAATTTCATGAAAAAATACCAAAAAAATCATTCGTGACATATGCATCATCATGCTTAGTTCATATAGCTTAGGTTGCATAATTGTATGCATGTCATGTGCCACGTGTGCCAATTTAATGTCATAGGTCTTTTCATGTCATTGATTGCATTACATTTAGTATGAATGCCTAGGATAATTAGTTTAGAATGAATGCTAGGCTCATTTAATTATGAATTATCATCATCCTAGGTTATTATAACTATGTCATCCATTGCATGCCATATAGTTTGCATGTCAATATTTTTGCATGTCGTTATAGAATATAATTTATTTTCATGCATCATCATAACTAGGATAATTATTTTTGCATAACATTTAATTACATGTCATATAGTATAGCCTACATTCATTTAAACCAGAAAACCTTAAAGAAGATTTGTTTGATGCAATTTTAATTAGAAATAATATTAGGACTGTCTGAGTGGTTTTCTAGCTATCAGTATAGGTGCTTATGTTTGCTTAAGATAAGTACACTTATATCCCTCACTTGCAATTTATTCATCGCTTTCATTTATTAATTGTTCAATGATGTTTGCTACCCGCATGATCACCGAGCATGTTAGAGCTTTAGTCTAAAAGCGATCCAAGTTGCCTACTAAATGAATTTCATGAAAGAATGATACCGTAACGGCGTTAGAGAAATCTAGTGTAACCAAGTCTCCAAACTCATTAGTCTGCGGCTAGTAGAAATGAATAATCTCATATTATTTTACTTAGATATCTAATTAACGTCACCGTAAATGATTAGTGGCGACTCCAATTGACAATCTTTGCATCATAATTGAATCTTAAATTGCGATTTGATAGAATTTGGGAGAGCTCGAACTAGATTAGTTAATTTAATTACCTTAGTAATCCATTAAACTAGAAACCTGATTTTTAGGTAGCGACAACTAGGCCGGACACGGAGGCCTATGGTCGTTGGTAATGCTTACGGATCACGGACTGGCAGGCTCATGGTAGTAGGACCTCTCGGGGGTTCACAGCAAGGGCTCCACGACAAACCATCAAACACCTGGAAGGCGTCCCTGTTTCGAGCTTGATCTACAATTATAGGTAAGCGGCGGCTACACAACAGACAGAGCAGCGACAAGGACTCATCTGGGACCACATTGGATCAATGGGGAACGCCGTCGAGGGTCGCAAGTCGCCACGGCTACGGATTCGCAGAAGACAGAGCAAGGTTGCTCTGTTTTCTTCTGGACAGAGAGGGAGGAGCGATTGCTAGGGCTGTTGGCCTCGTCAAGGTACTAGGGGAGCAATCGGCGACGTCGAGGGGATTGGAATAGTGGCTTGTCAGGGTTGCACATCACAGATCAGCAGCAGCTGTCATTGTCGGCGATTGTTCTTGGTGACAGCTTGGTCAGGCAAGGGCAGTAGGGGCTCATCGTTCTGTCGGGACAGCACGGTGGATGCATTATGGCTCAACAGCTACGGGCAAGGGTTGGGACGCCTGGCTGGTGTTGTCAGCAAGGTGGTTTTCGGAGACAAGCCTGGCAGGGGCTCCGGTGATAGGGCCGTCGAGTCTCGGTTGTGACCAAGAGCTCTCTCTCGTGTTCTATGAATAATGTTGCCCACCTTGAACATTTATATAGACGATGTCATTTAGATCAGTGGCCTCAAGTTTTTAATATTTGCAAAATTAACCCGTGATCGAAATATTGTCTCAATTAAGCCCTTAGAGGCCCAAATTGCATTAAATTGAGCCTAATCCTCTATGTGAAATTCGGCCAAGCCCAGTATATGGGCAGGCTAAATTTCTTCTTCCCCTCTTGGGTTTGTTTGCTCTCTCACTGGCTTAATTATGCCTTTTTCTTGATTAATTAGGCTTTAATCAAAAGGCATTTTTCCTAATTGGAGTTAAATGGGCTGAATCAAGCTAAGGATAGGCCCTAAGCACTTTGTAATTTTCGGCTAGTACTCCCCATGCCTTGACCGAATTCTCGATGAGTTATGGGTCCGTCTTTCAGGTCGGTTTCCGCCGCCCAGTCCAATTAAATGCAAATGTATGAATGCAGAAAATTAAACTCACCTCTATAAAATTATATGAAAAATGATTTAAATATTTTTGCAATTGACTAAGGTTAATTTCTAATTTTTATGCAATTAATCCTAAATGAGTAGCCAAAATTTAGGTGTCAATAATTATCTACAAAAGTGTTTCTTCTCCGCTCACCATAATTTAACAACACCCCAAAGTTAACGGCTAATGTAAAATTATCGATCTTAATTTGAGAGAGTCACCTACTTTTTTTGAATTAGGTTACAAACTAATTCTAGATTGCAACTTCTATATGAGCCACCTACCAAAATGGACATTGCTTACCCCTATATGACCATTGTGCCTCTCGAGGCCGGGCTTAAAAGTCCTCATCTAATCCCATCCATGATTTTTTTTTTTAAAAATTGCCTTTAATGACATTAATCCCTAAGTTCTTTTCCTTGGCTAGTGATTGATTTCATAAGTTGAGGAATTGAGCCCTCTTATGGAGCTACTTTTAGGTCATTGCTGGCTTATACAACTCTTCTTTGGTCTGCTAAGGAGATGTCAAATCTAGAACCACCAGAGCAAACTGCATATTTTGATGAACAGAGACTTGCAGGACGGCTTTTACGTCCTTTGATTCTTGCTTAGATGAATTTAAATTTCCTACTGTGCTTCGGAATATAGAGAGCGGTTCAACAAAGGAAATCTGCCATGGGAGGAGTGAGGAAATGAGACCGCCTGATCTGTACTTAACGCGATCATCTTCCTCCGTGTCATCACTCATGACCCGTGCACTGCCCACATGGTGACTATAAAGACTAGGATCAACGAAATGTTTCACACATTTTCAGGACCATTCCATTCATTAGAACATAACTCATGCTTTTATCCGATCTGCCCAATTGGAAGCAAATTTTAGCCTGGCAACTCTGAACTCAACAGAAGTGAGCGAAAGCGGATGCTTCCTCTCCTGTAACGTACTGCATAAAACGTGGCTGATGAGCTTCGCCGGCCATGATTTGTCCTGAAATGTGAGAGGCACGATCTGCGGGCTTTTCTTGATGTGCGTCTTTAGGAAATGAAACGGGAACTGTCTGGTTCTTTGGCAGTTTTGTCATCAGAAACAAGAAAGCAACCAGTATATTCGCCTGACAGAAATTTGGAAGAAAGAGTTGATCTTAAATTTTCTGATCGGTTCGAGAGCTCAGCATGCACCCGGTTCATTCAGCTTACCTGCATCAGTCGCAAACAGAACATGAGAAGAAAGCTTTCACTTTCTGGGAACATACTCTTCTTGCTAATGGTCTAGCTCTTGAGGCCAATAAAAAGCACACCAAAGTAATTTTCAGCACAAACAAATCCATTGGCTTGACATTTACGAGATCCCTCAACGCATGCATATGCGCAAATGGATGAGCCAGAGTCACAGAAACGTCACGAGGATGAATTAGCAGAGTCTCTCTTAGCCTAAGGACGTAGAAAGTTCCCGTATGGAATTCGAATCAAACAAGAGAACAACACAGTCAAGGGTGAGTAAGCTTGTAGATTCAGATTCACACCTTGAAAATTTCGTGATGAGCTGTTCGAATTTCGGTCTCTCCCCAAACTCCGTGCTTATTAATGTGCATAGGGACTGCCATAAACTTCAGTTGCCTGACTGAAGGAAGAAATGAAAAAGGAGTATTGAAATTGCTCTATCTTCACCTGCTGGAATATATCCATCAGCCTCCTGTATTCGATTAAAAGAGGTTCAAGTAAGTGATTGCCATTGATAAGTTCATATGAATAAAGTAGAACGTTAACTACATCCAGATCTCTGTACCATTTGACTGTGCATATGTAACTTCCAGATCTCTGTACCATTTCCAGCACTTGCTTATGCTGAAAACTTTTGTATGGCTGCATTGAGATCACCTTCCGACTGCACTTCGCAGTTGTATCTGAACAGTGTCGCGAGAAGTTGTTTTGGTGTGCTTACGGGACTCTTAGAAAATATCTTCATTTTCGGGCAATCTTCCACTTCAAAATAATTCAAGGATGGAAATCTGAAGATGCAACTTGTGAAGGAGAAGCATACTAGGCTTGGCAGATGTTGGAGTCTTAATGTTTCTAGCTTCCTAAAAGAAATCACTTTTCCTTCTTCGTTTCCATCATTTGCCACCACTTCTTTCATTCTTTCACATCCTATTATAGACATGTAAGTGAGATGCACCAAATTTGCGACTGCTGAAACTGTTACTAGATGTACTAATCCACATGAATCCTTCACCACTAACTCCGTCAAATTCTTGAAGGCTGTCGTGGTTGGAAATAATGTTGTCAAACCGGGACAATCCCAAACCTTAAAAGATTTGATACTCAGGAGAACTTTTGATACTAAAGAGTCTTCCCTCCACACATGCTTTAGGTTGTGTAGGTGGCTTAACTTAAGTTTCCTTAAATTTTCAAGTACTGAAGGTTTTCCATCATCAAAAAGCCCTTCATTAGGGAATATTTCTTCAAAGGAACTGCAGAAAACCTCGAGGCTTTGTAGATTTGGAAATCTCTCTAGAAAGAATCTGGCAGGAAAGACAGCCTTTTCATCATGAAAGCACGCCAATGTTAGTGCTTCTAGCTTGCTAAAGATGTCATGAGGAAACTTTTCATCTTGTATCATCTTAATATCTTCAGCGTCTAGTAAAAGCCTCCCCAAGTTTGGAAACTCCTGTCGGAATTGCCAATACAACGAGAGAAGTAAATCCAACAGCGATTCAGTAATTAGATCATTTGTTCTAAACGGTAAACTTAAGTCGGATGATTCACATGAAAGGTGGCCATGTTCTTATAGTTCATTAAATTTCAAAAGCCCTGCATACAAGTTTCAAGATTTTGAAGTCATGCTACAAAATAGAACTGTAACAAAATGCCACTATAACCATCCACGTGGAAAAACTTGAAGAAAATTTTTTAAGTAGAGGTTGGTACAATGTCAGTGTCAACAAAAATACGTCGTCCTTTGCAATTTTATGTAACGGAATGCTCTCACAATGTTAATAAAACATATGGGGGGTCCACGAACTTAAAACTGTGCTTAAGATATTAGAAAAATCTTATGTTCTGCATAAACTGATAGGTCAGGAGTTTCGAGTTTTCTATAGTATGATGACATGACTATGCAGTGGATATGAAATGTAGCGGGTGAATTAAAGATGAAAGTAGATTAAAGTGAGCTATGATTCCAAGTTTACTTGTTTTGCAAAGAAAATTGTCTGAATGTAATTTTTTTAGGGTTTGCAGAAAATAAAAAAGAGAACAAAAAGTTCAATGGTGAGACAATGTGTCGACAATGGACAGGACAACGTGCTAGGTCCTCCTCATTCACTTCTCTAAGGAGCACCACAATACATGACATTTAATTAGATTAGATTGGGAACTTCTTATTTTGAAAACTACAATCTGTTACTATTTTTGTAAAATTCAGTAATAGAATATCTTATTGGTGTCCACGAATGAAAAGTATTCTTATTGTAATAGGGACATCTTATGCTGTTCAAATACCGATAGGGAAGGGAAATCATGCTTACTGTAGTATCATAATATCACAGGACTATACAGTGGACATGAGAATAATAAGTGTGTTAAAGAACATAAGCAGAAACTTAGGAAGAGCAGCTGTAATCATACCATCTCAAATGAAGAGTGTGATTCTTCATCTGAAAGGTTCCGTTGGTCGTTTCTCTGAGTCCACTTGTTCAGTTTGTCACAGTGAGTCACTCGCAATTTCTTCAAGAGTGGCCAATTCAAAGTAGGCAAATTGGGGCAGAAGCTCTTGAGTCGTGGCATACCATGTAACACCAGAGAGTTCAGTTTTGGGAAAAGAACTTGAGCGGTAGAGGAGAGTGCAATGTCATCTCCACTCACCACTATTTCCTCGATCATACAAAACTCCACTTGAAGTTTCTCAAGTTGGTGTAGGCTACTAGCCACCCAATGCGGAAATAAATTTTCAAGGCTCTTACAGTTCTGAACCACCAATTTGCCTAAACGTTCGCAAGCGAGAGTTTCTCGAGAACCGTCAATCCATATTTTGGTTAAGTTGTCCATGTGGGAGAGATTCATCGAAATGAGCGAAGGAAACTGGATCTGTCATATTAAGAAAAAAAATTGATCTTCCATATTAAGAGAAAAAAATTGACACAATGAACGTGATTATATTGAGTTATCACCTCAAAGAATAAATTTCCAGAATTTCTCGGTTCTCACATATGATGACAATTCTAGAGACTCTTAGTGATACAAACAGGAGGGTTGATTAATGCTGTCTTTCAGTTGACAGATGACTAAGGGCGAGTATCCTGCATGGCGACAAGATGAATTACCTTACGGTCCTTACCGCTTCTTTTTGTACTTCAAAACAAAAAGAATTGGAGTAAGGAAATATAGAAGCATTTCCTCATGGAAGAAAAAAGACTGACCTGGGGAGTGAAAAGTGAATGGTTGCCTTGATCAATCTCCGATTGCCAAGTCAAACTTCTCATCTTGGGGCAGTGGGCAATTGCTCAGCTCATATAATCCAGGACAACTCAACGTATGATTCTTCCCCGAAACGAAACTAGTCAAATTGGGCAAGCACTCCAGCTTTATCGCCCAGAGAATTGGGAATGCAATTTCGTCCACTGCACTTTCTTGCCCTTCTTCCTCTATCACTCCTTCCATCTGATCACACTCCTTTATTTCCAACAATGTAAGATTGGCGAGGCACCGTGCCATCGACGGAGCGAAAGCATGTCTCAAGTTGCCGCAATTATAAAGAGTCAGAGCACTTAGAGAACCGAAGAGCAGCGTCCTTTGAAGACCTTTATCCCATAGTCCCCTCAACTTTGGTAGATTGACCAAGTGCAGATACTGTAATTGAGGCAACACCCAAGTGCTCTCCACAGCCTCCAACCCTTCAAGATCGAATACTAATTCTAGCGACTCGCAATCGTGCACTTGCAATGATCCCATATTGTCTAAAAACAACATTAATCTGGATGACATAGCGTTTCTAAATGATGGACATTTATCAACCACCAGTGATTCTAATTGCCAAGGCGACTTGAAGGGAATAAGTTCGCTGTGCCATTTTCCAATCAGCCTAGGGAACTCAGACAGCTGAATAAAGTTTACTCTAGCAATCGTAGCCTGTCAGAAAATGCATCATTTAACGTAAACATCTAGTTAGCAAAAAGCACTTAAAGGTTGTCAAAACCATCGAATTGGATAGAATTGGAAACCGATGCATACCATTTCTTTGAACATATTTTGGATGGTGATGTTGAGGTTTTCCTCCCAAAACCATGTTTCTTCCGATACTTGTACTCTCTCCAACTTCGGCGCTTCTATTGGTCCCTCAGAGAAGAACTTCATGTTAAAACATCTGGTCACAATGACATCTTCCAAGAGAGGGAACATCAAAGTGTATTTACCAGAGCTGAAACACCTCAACCCTGTCAATCCTTCAAGCTCCATATACTTCAATTGATTGAAAGCCACTACATACCCCTCCTTACCTCCCTCATCACTAATGACTTCTGTCAACATTTTACAATTACTTATCCTCAATTTTGTGAGTTCCACCAAATTTCCAGCTATGGTAGGCAGGAACATTTTTGATAACCCGTCACAATGCGAGACATCCAGGGTTCTAAGATGTCCAAAGCATCTTGAAATGGGTAACTCATGACTTGGGCCTTCCACGGCTTTCCCATTGATGGTCAGCTCTTCTAGTCCTCCCTTCTCAATGAGTTCCACAATGCCACTTTTATCGATCTTCAACTCCTCAAGTTGGATTAGATCTCTAGCTACTGAGGCAGGAAATGGAGAGATGAGGCTCTCGCATCTGGAAATGCTAACAGAACGTAGACACTGAAACTTATCTTGATAATGGAGTTCCTTATCCCATACACACTTTAGCTTACTGCATTCATGCACACAAAGCAATTTTAGATTGCGATAAGAATCCTCAGCAACTTGATTGTCCCATATCATCTCGACGTTATCCATGCCACTGATATCCAATCTCTCCAAGCTGGGAAATGTAACCTACAATATTCGCTCACGGAATTGGTGATCGTGTATTTTTCACATTCACGAAGTTCCAATATCTAAATATAGAAGAGAGCCAGGGAGTAGGGGAAGGACTATACGTTGAAGCATTTACCATTAGACCCAATCACACCTCAAAGGTTAAGAAAAAGTCCTTTTCATAATCACTAAGAACTAGAGAAGATGATATCAGTTCTTGCATTGCAGAGCTTAATTTAATTAGTGAGCCAGATTTATTCCATCTAAGGAATTTTTCTGAATAGAAAATCTGCTTAGTAGTCGTATTGAGGTCAGAAACTTCAATACAATAAAGCAAACCCAACGATACTTTCAACCTCAAATTTTGGCCCAAAAGTTCAAACAACGTGCATGGCCAGTGCCTAAGGAAGCATATAATCACTTTAGTCTCTCCTCCATCTATTTTCTTTGCATCTTTTTATACCGACTGTTGGATCACATGGAGATGGTTATTTAAGTTGCAAAATGGAAGAAAATGATGGGGAGATCGAGACTACACAGGCGACCAATCATCCATCAACCTTGAAGTCCAATAATTATTTTCTAAATTGTGATAAAGAAAAATTATTAGATACAAGGAACCACATGGAAAAATTATCGATTGTGGTCGTTTTATACTTGGTTCAAAGAGATTCCTGAAGTCTCCTTTTCTTTTGTCAAAAATCGTTTGTGAACGCATCCTCATCTTGCAAAGGTCATACCAAAAATGAACTGAAAATAACAAAATGGATAAGCATTATAATCATGTTACTTCTAATTAGCAAAGGAAGGAAAGATTAATAGATACTATATTCTGTTGATAGAAAGTTACCTGTTGCCCGTTGAAGAATGCAACTTGGCTGTCTGATGTACTACTCGAAGGAGCTGTCGCGGCAATGGAAAAGTTGATGATATTTGGCAAGTCACGCAATTTCAGTACATGCAGATTACGCAAGCCAACTTTGCCACATTCTTCAGCTTCTACAATCTCCCGCATTAAGTAGCACTCGGAAACACTGATTTCTTCTAGCTGTGGAAGTTCACTTATTAATGAAAGAGGAAATAGAACTTCCATCTTATCACAATTCATGACGCGTACTACTTTTAGTGTACTGAAGAATTTGGAGGAGATATGGCTGTGGCATATCTTCTCCAAGTTGATGAGATTACGGAGAATCAACGACTCTAACGTCTTAAAAGTAGGATCGGAAGGCCATCCAAGGATGTAATGGATGGAGGGACTATTCTGGACGTGTAGATGCTTCAATTTTGTAAAACCTTTCGGGGATAGCTCACAAATACTTTGCTCGATTCCGTTCAACCCATCCAAGAACAAATTGTCAGTTTTGGCTAAAATGGATTGTATGCAATCTTTCCCAAGAACTTCACTTGTTGGATTCAACTTGAGCTCCAATGTCCTCGATCCTTTGTATTCGCTTGGCCAGCGCCACGCATTACCTAAGGATGCGGTACTTGGTCAAGTTCTTGAGGTTTAGATTCTTTGGGAGCACACTCGGATCGGGAATGGATACATGCAGAGCGCAAAGATTCTTCATGTTATTCAACTCAATCAAACTGGCACTAGTTGATGGAGTTTGCTCCACGGTATTCCAATGATGAAAGCTATTCTCCATATACAACTCCTCCAAATTGATCAATCTTCCAAGCACACCTGGTTCAATTATCTCAAGTAGGGAACAACTCAAGTCTAACAATTTAAGCTTTACCAATTGCCCTATTTCTTTTGGCAACCGCTGTATTTTGGAGTTCACAAAGCTGAGAATTTCTAGTCCTTTTAGCTCGCCAAGAATAGCTAGATCCTCTAACGAACAACCATCAAGGCATAGAGTGTGCAAGTTCTCCAAGAACTGAAACAGTGAAGGCAAAAGAATGAGACGTATCCCGGTAAGATTTAAGACCATCACTTTACTCGTAGAGTTGAAATATGAATCTGGGATCATAAGAGATTTATCGTTCGTGAACAGCAAAAATATGTGCAGTTCGGGGCAATCTAATTCCTCTGGAAGTTCCTTCATGTCAACATAGGGAAAGCATATAGCCTTACAACTTTTGAGCTTGTCCCTTGACAACTTGGTTACCGACTTACCCTTATCTTTCAGCACGACAAGAGGGTGATCTCTTGAAGTGATCGAGGCAACAAAATGACGAACCAAGTCATGTATCTTGAAACTATTAGCATCTCCATTGTCCAACAAAAGGGAGGAGGCTTGAAGAGTATGGATCAGTGAGATCAACCTATTTCTAGCATCTTCTATGTGACTGTATTCTCCAAATAACCCCAATCCCATGGCGTACCTCACCAAGTTTTCCAGAGAGGGCTTAGAGACGCCATAGACAACACAGTGACTTCACCTCCTCGCCTTTCAAATGATCATAACTCAATTGCAACATTTTATTTACCACCTCACCGATTCCTTCATTTTTACACATCTCGATTTGCTTCAAAGTATCATTCCATTCAGGTAAATTGGCATCTTTAAATCGTTTGGCCAACGCGAGAATTAGGAAAGGCAAACCGGCACATTTGTGAAGTGCTTCATCCACCAAGGGTTTGTAATCGTCGTCCCGTGCTTTGTCTCCCACCATCCTCTCAAACAATCTTCTTGCCTCTCCCTCCTTCAGCCCACCAAGGAGGAAGTCCCTATCGCAGCCCATTTCCCTTCGCAAAATATCTCGATCTCTCGACGTCAATAACAACTTGCATCCTATGGCTTTGTTGTCATGTCCGCAAGGAATGCCGAGTGATTTCAAGTCGAGCCCTTCCCAGAGGTTGTCCAGTATTATGAGCACATTCTTTTTGTTCCTCTCCTCTTCTTCCAACCTCCTGCGAAGAAGTTCCGCTCGCAGGTTGACGGACTCTTTCTTCTCTATTTCCCTCAGTCCCAACGCGTGCGCAATCTCTTCTTGAATCCTCTTGATATCCGGATTTTCTGATACATCGGCCTTAGCGACCAGATCGAATGACCTCTCTTCCCTTATTCGCCTTTCGGCATCAACTAAAATGGTGGACTTCCCAACGCCGCCCATCCCGTGAACCCCAACCACACCATAGCGGTTGTCAGCAAGAGCATCTATGATGTCCCGTATGAATGAAGCTCTGGATTCGAAGACGCGGTCATCCTCTAGCTTAGTCAACGTAGAGGCAGAAGAAGTGGAGGCCATTGCGGTGGTCAATTGGACGACGTCTTTCCCTTCTCTCCTGGCCAGAGTCGGAGCAGCGACATTCCCTGGAGCAGGACCGCTGAAGGAGATGTCCTTGAACTCACTGCCTTCTCGAGCAAGTCGCTGAATGACTTCGATCTTGTCTTTGGCCTTCCGGCTGAACCGATAGCGACAATAGGGGTGAGGAAGAGTCCCGTAGCAGCAAGTCTTGCTCGCCATTTCGGAGTTGCCCAACAGGTCTTGCGCGTCCTTGAAGGCCTTCTTAGCACATGCCTGCCACTCAATAACCTGACTGTAGACATTCTGAAGATTGTTTCTGGCCACTTCCACGGCATTGTGAACCCTCTCAACCTCGTAGGCCAGCTTCCCGACTTCCTTCTGAAGATCCTGGACGTATCTCTCGGAGGACACCACGAATCCGAATTGACGCTTGATGGGAATAACTACCGACTTCAAGACGTCCCATGCAATAGAGACGACGGGATCGATCGACATTTTTCTTTGATTTTTTCTTCTTTTCCCCCCGAGAAGCAAAGAGCGAGAAAACAGAGAGACTGTGTGATGACAGATGACAAATAGCAGCAGATACTAAAGAAGAAGAAGAGCAGGAGGAAGAAGGAAGAGCGAAACAGATCAAGAACAATGAGACATGAAGAAGACTTAATGGCTCAGCAGAGACAATACCTTACTTGAAGACGGAGAGAGCAAGCTGTGAACACAGCAACTTCTTGCTAGAAAAGGTCAAAATCAACAGCTGAGATTTAGTATTAATAGCAATAATTCCCTACGAAAGTAACAAGTAGTACCAAATCCAAATCTAGTACGAGATTTGGAATGAAGCCATTCTCGACGAAAGATGGTCGGTGCATATCCATGTCATCATTGATCATGTATCAGAGGCCGACTATATTGGACTGTCAAATTTTGTAGCATCCAAGAAGCTCCCCCACCCATTCGACCGATAAAAAGAAGAAGAAGAAGAAGAAGACGACGAAGACCCCACCCATGGTGACTTCCACTTTGGAAAACGAAGTCCAAAAGGCAAATTGACGGGGCCACCAGAGAAGGGGATGTCAACATTTTTGCTGGAAAAGTCAGATGATCAACGGTTGAGATTTACCCGACCGAAGTTTTACGTAATGGTTAAATGGGAAAAGTAGAAAACAACAAAAGTATAATTTCCAAGTCCACATTGTGGCCAAAGTCTCTCGTGTGTCAGCACCTCTATTAACGGCAAATAAAGGTGGACTCCAGAGGGGAGATAGATGGGACACCCCCCTGCCTGAGTCTAGTCAAATTATTACATCTTCTGCATAACTTTTTCCCGGTGATAACGGCTCCATCAGACAAAAGGACACGTGTGGACTGCTCAAGAACCGAGAGCTGCCCAAAAGCTGGATAGACAAGGTCACGGATCTGTTTGAGCTCGGAACCAGCCCAAAATCGGCTCGTAGAATAATCGAGACCGGCCCGTTGATCGGGGACAGGCGGTTTCGAACCGAAACTGGCCCGACCTTTCACGGGTCGGTTACAGTTTAAAAAAATTCAAAACCGGCGGTTTCAAGCTAATTCCGAACAGCCAAAAGAAAAGAAAAAGGAAAGAATCGTGGCTCTTTTCCCCCAACCTGAATCGGCCCTTGAATTTGCGGGGAACCGAGGGTTCCGAACCGGAATCGAAACCGCCCCTTCAAGAGTCGGTACCGGTTCAAGCATTGCCAAGAACTAGAACCGTCGGTTTATGAACCGGAATCGCCGGTTGATAAACCGAAACCGCGTGTTCATGGCCCGTGGCCATGTCTAGGCTGGACGGTTGGAGGAAGCTTGCTTATAGAGAGAAGATAGGTCGGTCAAACAAAAATAACGTGTGGACCCTATATTTTGCCAAGAGGTGAGTAAATCGGACCGTCGAAATCGGAAATCGTTCGGACCGGACCGAATTGATGGTTCCCGTTTCCAATTCTAAATGGATTCAATCCAATTGTCAATTCTTAAATAATTTTTTAAATTTTTTTTTAAAAAACAAAAAAATGCTTAAAAATTATTTAAAATATTATAATAATATTAAAAAAATGTCCAAGTCGCGCTAGTCGTGTCGTGTAGGATAATTGACATCTACATCAGCAATTTCCAATCAATATCGGTCGGATTGACATAATTTGCATAAATATAAATAATTTAGGACCGAATTGGCACTAATGAAAAATGTTTATGACTGAATTGACACTAATACAATGGGTTTATGAATTTTTTTATACTTATCCCCTAATACCGGCGACACCACACCTTGAGAACATCACTTGGGAATTCAAGATCACAAGGTGCTAATTTGAGTGTTATCCAAAGTGCCGCGAGTAATGCAACCCAAACTATGGCATCCTGTTTGATGGATTAGCACGATCGTTAATAAAAGCATCGAGATTTCATTACCAAAGGTGACAGTGAGCATACACTTCTCTTTTGTGATTTTTGGTCACTCATTTTTTATCATTGGGTTTTGAATTTGTGATGTTAGAAGACCCACGGATCGTGAACTTCTTTTTTCAAAGAATCCCATTCGGAAAAATCCAAAATCATCTCTCTCCAAAGCCGGGTTTGGTTTTTGGGTAACTTTGAGGAAATTTCACAAGAAATGAGGGGGCATTCTACTAACTTTATGCAGTGGTTTTTTTTTTTTTTTACTTTGATCTCTCTTGAATTTTGCACAGAAAATGTCGTAAGATGTGGAACGCAAAAGAGTATTTCTGTCGCTCCAACTGGTGAGGGGCGTGGCTCAAGCTCAGTTCTTTTCGTGAATACTAGATACTAGTTTAGGCTTGGCGTCTAGACTTTCGCTTCATGAATCGAATTCGTGGATATCAAACCTCCAGCTAACAGGGGAAGGGAAAAAAAAAAAAAAGGACTGTAACCCTTTCCGCCGGCGTGCTAATTGCCCAGCCGCTTAATTTGTCTCAAGAAGTATAGATGAGCAGTCGATCCGGGTGCATCTAAAATCCATATGGACTTGGAATATTCTGATCTGCTCCATCTTCTTGTAATGAGACTTTTAAGCTCTTTATGTTGGCGTGTGAAGCCAAAAATATTTCCTTACTTTTTTATCTTTTGTCCTTTTGTGCTCCTAGTTTAAAAGTTATACCTCTTATATTAGCGATGTAAAAAGATAATAGCCATCATGAGAGCAAAAAAAAAAAAAAAGTAGCGAAGCGAAAGTAACGAATAGAGAGAAAAAGAAAAACAGACACCGTGACGGCATTCTTAAGTGTTCTCGATTTCTTTTTGCTCCGATCTTATGAGAAGATCATCAGTTGTATTCCTACATTTCTTGAAGACTAGTGGATTTGCAGAGTGCCTTTGCGCGAAGACGTAGCCCCGGTTTGGGTGAACTTCAATAATAAATTCTCTGGTGTTTTTTTAAATTCTGTTATTTTATTATTACATTTTGCTAGTGTGGATTGTTTACTTGAGTTATCATGTTGGAATCGATGTGCGATTCCTAACAACCGGTATCGAGTCCGAGTTGGCTAATTGAAAACATTGAGTGTTTTTCGGTGACATTAGATTGAAAGAAAACAGTATGGCAAAAGATAAAATCAAAATCGATAAGTTCGATGGGCGGGATTTCGGATAGTGAAAGCTCCAAATAAAGGACTATCTTTATAAAAAAGATCTATATGCACCACTTGAGGGTTGGAAGCCCGAACTCGTGGAAGTGGATTCGATAGTAGAATCGGGATGAAATTTTTTTTATCGAAAGGTGTTAGATTCGATTCGTCTAGGGCCGATGAAAAAGATAGGGTACCACATCGCGAAAGCAAAAACTACAAAAGAAGCCATGGATGTTATAACAAATATCTATGAGAAACCATCCACATCAAATTAAATATTTTTGCTAAAGAAGTTGGTTAATATGAAATTATTTGACAGAATTTTTGTTGTAAAACATATTAATGGTTTCACGCAGGCTACAGGTCAATTAGAATCCGTAGGCATAAATCTGGATATAAAGTTAAAAATCTTATTGTTTTTATGTTCTCTTCCGGAAAGTTACAACATCGCAAAGGCAAGGAATTTCGAGCACCATGAAGGATGATTTGACTCGAATGATCGTGAGTGAGAGTATCATTGATGAAAAGATGCGAAGAAAAGTCTCTCGTGGAGATAAGTTTTCGGCATCTGCATCTTCAACGGCACTAGCAAGTAGAGGAACCGTGGGAGAAGTAAAAGCAGAGGAAAATTCAGCAGGCATGGTAGGTCACAATCAAGTGAGGAAGAGAGAGGTTGCAAAAGATGAGTGCTGGTTTTATCGTCGGATGGGATACCATAGATCTTAGTGCGAAGCCTACAAAATGAAACAATGAGATGATAATCAAAGAGCTAATGTGGTAAGCGATGAACTTTTGCTAGAGAACTTGTGTTTATCCATAGGGTCCGATTTGACAACAAATAAGTGGTTTCTTGACTTTGGTGCTTCTTTTCATTGAATCTCGCAAAGAGATATATTTGCCGATTATGCCAGTGGAGATTTTGGGCAAGTGGTTCTGAAAAATAGCTACATGTGTCCAATTGTAGGAAAAGGAACTGTGATTGTGAACATCTCGGATGGAAGACGTCTAATTTTGCATGAAACAAAACATATTTTCGAGTTAAAGAAAAATCTTATTTCAACTAGTGAACTTGACCAAGAAGGCATGGTAACAATTTTTGGATGCGGAGAGTGGAAGATAATCTCGGGGGCAATAGTAGTAATAAAGGGAAAGCGTACAAGTATACTTTACCTTCTCCACAGAGACAATATCGGTGATATAGTTGCAACTACAGTGGATACATGTAATTTGTCTATTCTTTGGCATTATCGTTTGGGACATCTTGGTAAAATGGGTGTAAAGCAGTTACATTCATTAAAATTGCTTCTAGGTTTGCAAAAAGTTGAGTTAGATTTCCGTGAGAGTTGCATTTATGGAAAACAAAAAGCGGTTGATTTTCAATTGAATGGCGCACTTAATAAAGGCCAAAAGCTAGAATTGATCCATAGTGATATGTAGCGACCAGCTCAAGAACTCTCTTATGGTGGTAAGGGGTATTTTGTCACTTTCATTGACGATGCGACAAGAAAGACTTTGGTCTATACTCTCGGAGAAAAATCAAAAGTATTCGGGGTTTTCAAAATATGGAATATCATGGTAGAAAAAGAAACATGTTATCGGATTAAAGCTATAAAGTCTCGATAATGATGATGAATACACGGGCAATGAATTTGCAGAATATTTGAGCCGAGGAGGCATACATGGGTTTAAACTGTTTCTAGAACTCCTCAAGAGAGCATTGTAGCCGAGAGGATGAACATGACTATTTTAAAGCGTGCAAGATGCATGAGACTACATGTGGGTCTCACATTACACTTATGGGCTGCTACAGTTGATATAGCTGTATATTTGATTAACATGAGTCTATCTAGTGCAATCGGATGGAGGAATATCACAAAAAACAGTGGTCCGGTAAAAAGGTCAATTATTCATATCTAAAATTTTTTGGCTATATTGCATATGCTTTGATTGACAGAGAGGATAAGAAGAGGCTTGATACTAAGTCCTAGAAGCGCGACTTTATTGGATGGTGGCGATAAATATGGATATAGGCTTTGGGATTATGAGAATAACAAAGTCATTCGCGGTGGGAATGTGGTGTTCCATGAAGAAAAGATGTATAAAGATCGTCACACGTGAGCATGAGACAACAATAGAACTAGAATATGTTGAGCTGGACATAATTCCTATAAAAATGATTCCAAAGAGATCGAGTGCACCTAAAGGGGAGGTTCAAGATGAACACGTTATTAATGAGCAAGCGGTTAAAGAGGAATGCAAGTGATCCGGAACAAATTAACGATCTTGAAGTATCTGTTTTGATGAGATCTATACGTGTCGAAAGTCAAAGGTAATTTTTGATCCCTCGCCTAATCGCTTTGAGCCATGTCTTATATACGTATTCGAGAGAGCCAAAGACTTATGACGAGGCAAAGAAAGACATATCTCACATGTAGTGGGAGTATGCTATGAATGTCGCAACTAAAAAATTCAGGAAATTCTACGCTAATGGATTATCGGGTTAATTATTTAACTAATCTAACTCGAATTCTTCTAAGTCCATACCAAATCGCAACTTAAAGTTCAATTAACACGCAATGTATTTTAATTTTGGAGCCGCCACTAATCATTTATGGTAGATCGATTAGAAACCTAAATAAAATAGTAAGAGAACTATTTTATTCCTACGAACCAGTAGATTAAGAGTTCGGGGACTTGATTATGCTAGATGACTCCAACACCCTTTTGGTACCATTTTATTTCAAGAAACATTCTTTGAGAAGGCAACATTAATTGATTTAAACCCAAGTCGCTAACAAAGGTTATCATGCAGTGCGCAATCAATTAATGAACATCCGGAAATCAATATAATCCAAGGGAGCATGCGCCACACTAAATTATATTTTCGATATTTTTGATTTTTTATATGAATGCATATGATCCATGAATTCTATCCTAAATAATGCAATGTCGCGGTTTAGATGCAAAGCTAGGCTAGATGACATGCCAATTAAATTAAATGAATGTATAAGTGAGACTACGATTAAATTAACTATGTGACACGTAAATTAATTAAAACCTAGACATGCAATTCTAATATGCAATTTAAGCTAAAATTCAACTTAATATGACATGGAAAGAATGATCACTTGGCAAGAATGACGAGGCAAAGATCAATGATTTTTTTATATTTTCGGATGAATTTATTCCCTAAAATAGAACTATGTCAAAATAATTTTTATCTTGTATATTTTAGAGTTTAAATTGACCTAAACCCTAATATATTAAAGATAAATTATTTTTTAACATGAGATTCTATTTAAACATGCAATTTCTATCCTAAAATGAAATCTAACCTAATTATTTACAAAAAGGATTAGATATGCAATTATCTACATTATGCTATTTTTTGAAAAGATATGCAATTTTCAACTATGGAAAGTGAATGAATGCAAATCTTTTAGAATTTTCATACGACAGATATATTCTAAAATATATGTCAATCAAACAATTCAAATCAAATGAGGAAAGTGAATATGCCAATCAATGTCAATCAAGAAAGTGGATATATCAATCAAGTTTTGAAATATTTCGCGAATATTCGAGTCAATCTTTAATTCGTAATTCTACGATTAACGATTGAACTCAAATCCATGCCTAATCGATTAAGATGGACTTTCTCTATTATACAAGCAAGTTGCGGATTAGGAAAGTAAATTTTCCTAAACAACCTGTATTTTGAAAAAATATCAACTTTTATGCAATATACTCAAGATATGCAGATATATGACAAGATATGCAATTTATTTAAAATATGCAATGCATTCAAATTAGGCAAGTAAATATTCTGATTATCTAAAAACTAGAATATTTACCTCAGCTCCAAAATATAGTTTTCCAAATTTGAAATTTTGACCGTCTTGCGGATCGGACTCATGCACGGATTGGCTCGGGTGTTCGACGATGAGGACTCATGGTGGGGCAACGAAATCCGCAAGGTGAAGCTTTGCTTGAGGGATTGCTTGCCAAGAAGACCTGCAATAACAAAGAGCTAAACAAAGGCAATAACATGGGTTAATGACTGTGCCAGACACTGTCAGAAGAGTTGAATTGATCCCTTCACTTGGACATTAATATTCAACAAAGTATAATTGAGGATGGGAATCCTCAGTGGGGTGGATGCAGGCTGTTATTGGACTCGTTGTACTGATTTGAGCGAGCGGCTAGTTCACGACTCTTGGGGCTAATCAATTGTGTGGGGGCCTCGCTGGTGCAGTAACTCGTGTAGCAGAGGCATTGCAACACGGTTTCCTCTTCAATATCTTTGGGATGACTTTGTGAAGAAGCCAGGGACACCTAAAAGTAAACCTGCAGAAATATGTCAATAGAAGTCTTCTCCACGTTTTGTCCTTTTGTGAAGGTGAAAACCCAATACTCCTTCGGGCACTTGAGCCTACTGCAGAGCACGACCGAGAGGACTAGATTTAGAGAAGATTTCTCCGCGCTTAATGTCGGAAGGATTTCACGTAGACTGGTGATCATCGGGGAGATTCCTAGGGTTGGATCGATCGGCGGGTTGTATACTCGCACTGGACAGCTTGCGATGGCTATCCTTGTCAGGGGCTTGATACATCAAGCGTCGCTAAATTGCAACAAACTAAATTCGTCGTAAATGACGTCGTAAAACAGTGACGATATTATTTCGTCGCAAATTGGCTGACGAATAGTGTTCGTCGAAAATATCGTCGCAAAATAGCGACGAAAAGTTATTTGTTCGTCGCGAATTTTTTGCGACGCCGTATTAGCCACGAATTTGTTTTCGTGGGAAATTTCGTCGCAACATCCATTAGCGACGAATTTTGCCAAACTGTTCGTGACAAATTTCGTGGCTAAAACCTTGTTTTTTTGTAGTGAGGGCCCAGACTCTCAGAAGTGGTAGAACTGAATAAGGAACGTCGGGAAGGGCTCTCAGTATCTGTTCGAGTTGTGGAAGTACAAATTAGCCATGAATCGTAACTGGACTTTGGAGATCAATTCTTTGGATTGGATAGTAGCTTCTCCTCGTTGATGTGTTACCAAAGTAGAGCAAATTCGTGTGGCAGTAGCTCCAAGTTACGAGTTGAAGAGTAAGGGCAGTATCAATGCAACGCTTGGCAGGGACGATTCTCTGAGGAACGAAGCACTCTCTTCTCCTTTCTCTCTCTCTCCCTCTCCCTCTCTGTATTATGGCCATGTATTCAATGTGTGTCGTCTCTCGAACGTGAACCCTACATGTGTATTTATAATGGTGAGCTAGGATTTACGTTTTATTTTCATTATTTGCAAAATTGTCCCTCAACTTGTGATAATCACAATTTGATCCGGATACAAAATATTCATCCATGAAGCCTTTTTTTCCTCAATTAATGGACATTTTTAGTTAAAAAGGATTTTTCCCAAATTAAACATTACATGGGTCGATTTAAGCTCAAAATTATTCCAATAGCCTTGTTAATTTTCGGCACATGCTCCCTCATGATTGCCGAAACATCCAAACTAAGCCCAATCCAGTTCTCTATCAAATTGAGCTCAATTGCTTCACTTATGGCCCGAATGGAATGATATGCATGACTAACAAAAGAAAAATGTAGGGCATGATAAATTAATTTTTGTGAGAACTATGCTAATTCTCATTTTATACTTAAATGAATGATTTAATAAAAATCAAAATTTAGGTGTCAATAATGAAAGACGAGATGAGCCCGTTACTTCGAACAAAACTTGGGAGTTGACCAAGTTGCCAACCGGTAAAAAAACTTTGTTAAACAAGCGGGTCTACGGGATCAAAATGAAGCTGATGGTAGTATTAGATACAAGGCAAGACTTGTAGTAAAGGGTTTTTCTCAAAAGAAAGGATCGACTACTCCGAGATATTTTCATCGATAGTGAAAATGACATCAATCGGAGTTTTCTTGAGTATAGTTGCAATGGAGGATCTTCATCTCGAGCTATTAGATGTAAAAATAGTGTTTTTGCATGGCGATCTAGATGAACAGGTTATACAAGGCGCAACCTCAAGGTTTTGAGGTCAAAGGTAAAGAACACATGGTGTGTTGCTTGAAGGAAAGCTTATATGGCTTCAAGCAAGCCGCGCAACAATGGTTGTTAAAGTTTGATGGTTTTATGGAAGAAAAAGGATTTGCACACTATGAAGTCGAGCATTGTGTTTATTTTCAAAAGTATAGCAATGGTGATATTGTATATCTCTCTTTATATGTTGATGACATACTAGTGGTTAGTTCTAATATGAAGAGAATTGCAAAAGTAGAGGAGATGCTAGCATTGCGTTTGCTATGAAAGACTTGGGAGAGGCCAAGAAAATTCTAGGCATGAAAATCATTAGAGACAGGAAAAATAACAAATTATGGTTGTCGCTAGAAGACTATGTGAACAAGGTGTTGAGCAGATTCAACATGGATAAAGCAAAATCGGTTGCGACTCCTCTAACGGGTCACTTTAAACTTTTCAATGATATGTGTCGGAGTACTCAAGCTTTGAAAGATGAGATGGCGGTAGTTTCATAGGCATCGTAGTGGGAAGTTTGATGTATGACATAGTGAGCACGAGACTATACATTGCACAAGCAATGGAAGTTGTGAGTCGATATTTGCGTAACCCGAGCAAAGAGCATTGGCATACGATAAAATGCATATTGAGATATCTAGCGGGTACATCAAATTACTCTCTTTATTACGGAGGTACATCTCTAGAATTACGGGGTTATGTGGATACGGATCACTCGAGTGATCGAGATAGTGGTAAGAGTATCACTTGGATATGTCTTTACGATTGCGGGTATAATAATAATTTGGGTATCTCAACAACAAAAAGTAGTGGCTTTATCGACGACGAAGCGAGTACGTGGCGATCACGAAGCCTCTAACGAAATCATGTGGTTACAAGATTACTTGAAGGAGCTATATCGAAAGCAACCAATGAGCACATTGTGCACCTAGCAAAGAATGCACTTTATCACTCGAGGACTAGACATATCAAGAAGCATTATCACTTCATCAAATCAGCATTAAAAGATAACGAGTTAAAGTTATAGAAGATTGATGGCTCAAAGAATCTAGCTAACATGTTTACCAAGATAGTATACGAGAGAGAAGCATACTTTCTATGCTACTACTATTGGCATTACTCCATGTTAATTGATTAGGAGTGTCGCAGAGGCACAAGTTTCAATTACTAGTTTTTGAAGATGATGGATGCAAAGTTGCTTGGTGCATAAGATATATTTGTTTCAAGTGGAAGATTGTTGGCATGTGAAGCCAAACATATTTTATTAAGAGCTTTTTTGTCTTCCGTCTTTTTTGCTCCTAGGTTAAAAGCTATATCTCTTATATTAGCGATGTAAAAAGATAGCAGTTGTCATAAGAGGGAAAACAAAAAAGAGAAGCACAAAGTAGCGAAGCGTAAAGTAGCGAATAGAGTCCGACAAAAAAAAAAGTAGCGAATAAAGAGAAAAAGAAAAAGAGAGGCCGTGACGGCATTCTTAAGTGTTCTCGATTTTTTTTTGTTGCGATCTTGTGAGAAGATCATTAGTCGTAGTTCTACTTTTTTTTTCGAAGACTAATGGATTTGTAAAGTGCCTCTGCGCGGAGACGTAACCCAAATTTAGGTAAACTTCGATAACAAATTCTCTAGTGTGTTCTTCTAATTCTGTTATTTTATTATTATATTCTGCTAGTGTGGATTATTTGCTTGAGTTATCTTGTTAGAATCGGTGTATGATTCCTAACAACCGAGTTATCTTACCTTTCACAATCGATGTGAGACAATCCCAATATTTTTTCTTACTTTCTGTCAATTTTGTTGGCTAATATGAACCACTTTTTTTACCATATTGAATAGAAAAAAATCAATTAGTGCATATTTACTACAAGATTCTTGGGAGGATCTATGTCCACAGCCTACATGACTAATCCAGAGCTTTCTTAAGTGAGGAGACAAATTTACTCATCAACGGCTCCCCTTTCTTCGCAAAGCTGTGGTGTTATTACTTAGGGGTGAGAGGTTCCAGGGTTATAGGTGTCTTGTAGGTTCTAGGTGGAACTTGGAACCTACTTGCTAAAATAAGTTCCTCAATTTTTGAAATTTAGAATATACCTTTCAAATCCTAGAACCTAGAACCTATCCTGTCACGAGGTATTAGGATCCTGTTCTAGGGGTACTCGATGTTGACACCTAAAATTTGATTTTTTAAAAAGTCATTCATCTCAACCATTAAAATGAGAATTAGTCATAGTTCTCGCCAAAAATAATTTTATCATGCATTCCATGTTTATTTTTCGTCACCATGCATATCTTTGTATTCGGGCTAGAAGCGGAACAACCGAACTTCAATTTGATGAGCGACTGGACCAAAACTAGTCTGAAAAATTCGACTAAGGTCGTGGGGAGTGCCGAAAATTATATGTGGGTTTGGGCCAAGTTTCAAATGTAATTCAGCCCATATTTAGCTCAATTAATTGAAAAAGCTTTTAGTTAATTAATCCGTTAATTAATTAAATACCTGATTCGAGCCCAAAAATGAGCGGTAGCCCCACGTGAGTTGAAGAGTTCGGCTGGCCCATCACCATTCCTCATTTGGCTGAAAATTTCATGAGTATTTTAGCAGATCTAGACTCTTTGAGAATAAAATTAATTTTGAAATTATTTATCCCATCTAGTTAGAGTCCCAAGAAATCGAAACCCTATCTCTATGGAGCTGAAACTAATAGAGAGTTTCGTTGGACTTGGACTCTTTCGAGGATCAAAAACTTTGATCGAACAGTTTGAAATGAAACCTACTTTAGCTAGGATTTCTGATCTAACAGTCCACGACGACTCCTACTCCCACTGGAATTGCTTAATTGAAGCTCTATATAATCAAGTCCTTACAAAAGGTACAAGGAGGCCAATTGATTTAGAATACATGGCATGATTCAAGGGGCCACAACACATAATACACGGTCATTCGTAACAATCCGGCACGACACAATACGTGCGAGAGGGAGAGAGGCCAAAGGGGAAGAAGACGGTGGTCTTTGTCTTGCAGCGTTCAAGAGCAACACGCCCAGTGGCTCTCCAGAGAAGATAACCACCTTTTTGGCGATTTCCATAGCCACGTACTCTGAAGGACAGAGAAGCCGAAAGAAAGAAAGCACATCAAGGAAAAGTAAAAAATGATTGTTGAGATTAGACATGACCAAATGAAATCGGGGGTTCGGAACAAGTCCATTGACCGGGCCCATGGTTCCGATTTCTAAATTATTCGAACCGGCCCGGAACAGGCGTTTCCGGTTAAGTTCCAACCAGTTTTTTTTTTTAAAGGTGGGGCCCGAGGGGCTCTTTCCCCCAAAGGCCCCAATGGCCTAAAGAGCCGTTGAAAAAAAAATTAAAAAATGTGATTTTTTTAAAAATTAAATAACCTCCTCCAAGTCCCATTCTCTATAAATACTTATCCTCCCTCTTTTATTTATCTCACAAATCTTCTCAACAATTCTCTCAAATTCTCTCAATCCTGCCTCAATTTTCTAAAAAATGGCAAGTGAAAGCGAAATACTAGAAAGGCCAAGATGGAGATGGGAGATTTTGAATATCCTATTCCCGGATATGATCCTCGTAAGTATACATATTGGAAAAACAACGATGATAATATCAACGTTGTTCCCATTCCGAACGTCGAGCATGTCCCAACACAAAAAAGTCTTCATCCTCCTATTGGTGTCGAAGAAATTTCGACGGCAAATGGCCGGAACGGAAAGGCCGAGAGAGTACATCCGACTTGTGGCTACACTTCGACAAGGTATATGATGAAAGTGAAAGTAAGTATAATATAAATTGTAAATATTGTTCGCAAACATACAAATTTACCAAAGGAGATGGCTACGGAACATTCCTTTGCATTTGAAGAAAAAACATCCAACGCAAGCGGGGATCGACACTAGGCAACAACAAATTTTCGGGTACGCCAATCCTAATACTCATCATTTATTCCGCTACACTTGATGCACTTTATAAACAAACATTAGCTGAATATGTTGCCCTTGATCATGCTCCGTTTACTCTTTGGTGAAAATTTTAATTTGAAATATTTGATAAATCCTGCGTTAGTTCCAAAGCACAAACTATTCGAAAAGTACTTTTAAAAGTAAACTTTTGCATCTTTATAAAAATAAAAAAAATATTTAGCAAATTTTTTTGAGAAATTCAATAGACGTGTGCATTTAGGTAGCGATATTTGGAGTGATCCTTGGTAAATTCATTCTTATATGGGTGTTACGTGTCATTGGATAGGTGACGACTAGATCATTCAAAAAAGGCTTATTACATTTCGAGTTTTTTATGAAAAGCATTTGACTCATAATATTTATAGAATAATTAGGCAAGTCTTGGAAGAATATCATTTGATAAATAACGTATTTTCAATTGATTTGCTTGCCGATCCTGAATTAGAAAATACCGCTTCTAGTCCCGAATTAGAAAATATTTGCAAACCCTCTTTTGGTGGATAATTTTTTCACATTAGATGTGTTTGCCATGTTTTAAATTTATGTGTACAAGATGATTTATGAACTTTTGATACTTCTCTCGCCCTAATAAAGGATACAATTAAATTTTTATGGAGTCGTGCCCATTTTATGAAAGCATGGGGAAAATTTTATAAACAGCATGGAGAAGGGGTAAAAAGTTTTCAAAAGATATTTCGACTCGTTGGAATTCTACCTACGAGTTGCTTCGTCAAACTTTTGATTACAAAGATTTATTATGTATATTTATTTCGCAAAATATTCTCGAAATTACTTTAGATTGGGACGTTTGCAAAAAAAATTTAGATTTTTTTAAAATTTTTAATGATGCTACTAATACTTTATCCGGTATTTATTATCCTACTATGCATTTATTTTTAATAGAGTGTGTTAATATTGGTAATGTTTTTAGTGAATATGAAAAAGATACTAAATTAGCTCGGACAATTTTAGTAATGCAAGAAAAATGGTTGTATTATTATTTCAAAATTCCTCTTGTCTATTTAGTTGGTATTATTTTTTATCCACGTATTAAATTAGATGGTTTATTAGATTATCCGAATGTGTATTATTATGATTGTTTACATTTGGAAGATGTAATAGATAGTTCAAATATACAAGGAGAGATTAAAAAATCTATAGTAATATTATATGGAGAATTTTATAGTAGATATGGTTTAAGTAATTGTGGATCTTTACAATCTATTGCCTCACGAACGAAACGGTAGTTCACTTAGTAGAGGGTACAATATGCTCAAGAGTAGACAAAAAAATAATAAAAAAGGGCAACGGGTAATATTTCTGAATTAGAAAAATATTTCACCACTCAATTTGAGTTTCGTGATGCCGAACACAAGACTGATTTTCAAATCCTAGAGTGGTGGAAGAGTCACTCAATCGATTACCGAGTTCTCGCCCTCATCACTCGCAAGATATTAGCAACCTCTTCTTCAACGATTGCGGTTGAACAAGCATTTAGCATTTGGAGGATTAGTTTTGAACTCTCGCCGTTCAAAATTAAGTTCGGAGTCTGTGGAAGTTCAAGCTTGTATCGACGATTGGACAAATGCTAGATTTCGATACCAAGATCCGGATCAAGAATACGAATTCTTTAGTGAGGATTGTGGAGACACCACCTTCATGGGTACCACAACGGGTAGCGACGATTGACGATGAGGTAAGTTGGGGTTATCAAAGGTAAAAGAACTACATTAGCTTTGATTCTTCTAAGTTCTATCCCCAAGAAGATATGTAGGCGTTTAATGATAATTCATTAAGTTCAAGCCCATTCCTCCTCTCTCTTTTTTTCCCCAAATTTTATTATAATGTATAATTTGATTATAATTTGTAATTTATTATATTTATTATATTATTTATTATTTTAAAAATTAAATTTAAAAAACCAAATCGAAATCGGTCCGGAACCTAAACCGGCCCCTTCAAGGGCCAATTCCGATTCCACCTTTTCCAGGAACTGGAACCGGCCATGTCTAGTTGAGGTTATAAAATTGATTGTTTTTTATGCTTGCTACTCTACCACCTGTTATTGCAGGCGAAGGTAACAGGTCAAAGGACGAGAAACGGTGGGAATTGTGCCCAAGCTTTGATAAAGGAGGACACATGATATCGATGTTGAGGGGAAGTTCTATTTTATTTACTATGTTCACGGACTAACATCATGAACTGGCACGAAGAAGGCACATACATCAACCGAAGGTCTTCGAGCGTTTTCAAGTGATCCCATAGCAGTCCAAGTGATCGTCCAGGTACTCTCGCCCGATGGTGATTTGTCCTCCACAGCTGAGACAAAATCCTTCATCGTCGGTATCACTTGCAACCACTTAGGAATAGCCAACGAGTTTCCTTGCTGCCGTCCAACCCCGGCATTGCTCGATCAGCCCGCCATCCACTCGAATTGCCCTGCGGTCTGGCCTACTTTCCAGCCCCGGATCAGCCCTGTTTGAATGGTAAAACAGCTTCTTTTTCCTTCAATACTCGAGGACTAACGAGATTATTCATCTTGTGTTAGAGTCTTGGCGAAATAAGAGTTTGAATCAAGCTCAAAAGGTGCGATTTTGGACAAAATTACAGCTTGTGCGCAGATGGAACATCGCTTGGAAAAAAGGTAAAAATTCTCAACTTTCGTTTACAATTCATGCTTGTTAAATTAGTAACTTGCATATATGTTCGATGATCACATGTCGATTTGCAATTAAAAGTAAAAAATTCAATCCATTTTATCAACTTATGGCTAAAACCGAATTGATCTTTTTGCATATGGAATTCTGATTTTTTTTAGTAAATTCAATTCGATCAATGGGATCGAATGAGTTTTTCTTGAGAACCAACAAAATTTAATTAGAACCATGCCTTTTCTCAAAGATTAAATTGTTCAGCTTTCTAAGGTCAAATTGGATAAGCTAAAAAAGAGATTTGGGTAAGTTGGGGTTTGATTTTGGTACTCACCTCTTTGTTGCCCGAAATTTGCATATGGTGGATAGTCCTTGTGTCGATTTTATCTTCAATTGGTTGAATTGAACCTATCCGTTGGTTGTTTAATGCTATTTCATGTTGTGGATAATGATTATGTAAATTGAACTTTATCTAATTATTGAGAACCTCTTAATTGGATAATGTTTGATTTGTTGCGGATAAATTTTCGATCTCAAAGTTTATCTTTAACATGTGAGTTGGTTAGAATGTTTGTCTAGTTGTTATCTCATCTTATCTCATATGATTTTTCTGAATTTATTTGATTAGAGATAAGATTTGAATTCCATTGGATGTTTATCTTATTTTTGAGAATTATCTGAAATTAAAATTTCAAATCTTAAAGATAATTTTCTTGAATTGGATCAAATTTTGAATGAGGAAAGGTGGATTCCCAATTCATATTTTCGCCACCCCCATAGAATTTTCGAAATTTCAATTTAATTGGCTTTTTTTTTTCATGTTTGTCTCGCTTTTGATTTGTTATAAAATTTGCATATTTTTAAACAAACATGCTCATAATATATGCTACCCAATGTGCCTAGACCCTTTGAAAAATTAAATTGTAAGCCTTAGCCATGATCTTATGAAATGGGATGGCAATTTAGTATAAGACGTCGTGTTCTTTCCTTTTGGCAAAGGGGACATTGTCATCTTATATCACTATCCGCATCTTGGTTCGAATCTTTGAGGATGTAGCGAATAAAATTTTTTCTCCGACACGGGATCTTTGGGAATAAGTGAATTTTTTGAAAAATTAGGAATTTAAAGGTATATTATGGGTATTTTTGTTTAATCTTATTCAAATTTTTGTTTGCTTTTGAATGTTTCTTTTTTTTTTTTTTTGGTATTTTATCCGAAAATACAAAGAAAATAACAAAAAAACCAAATCGTTTTATCACGCGGTTCTCATGCCACATTTTTCTAAAAAAATCAATTCACATCAATCGATCAATTCGAAAAGGATTTTTCATGAAATTGGTACCGAAAGGGCATTAATTTTTTTAATTAATGTAATCAAGTTTCCGGACTCATTTTCTCTAGTTCGTAGAAATAAGATATTTCTCCCAATATCTTATTAAGGTTTTCTAATCAACCTTCTATAAATGATTAGTGACGGCTCCAATTAAATAATTTTTCGTGAATTGAATTTAAGTTGTGATTCCGTAGGACTTGGGAGGGTCCGAATTATGTTAGTTGATTTAATTAACATGATAATCCGTTAGCTTGATTTTTAGGCTGCGACACCCGGGAACCTGTCAATTTAATTTGCTGTGCTTTTGTATTTAGTTAAGCAAAATGAGAACGAGCGCAATAATAAAAATGAAAATATCTCATATCCATGTCTATCTCAGCATGATGAACAATTAGAAGCTGCAGAAAGCCACCATTGAGAAGCTGGTGATAATGATTCATGCGATTGAATATTGCCAATGTTTTTCAAATCAAAAAATTTTTACCAACACATTGGCCCCAATAAATTCATATCCCATTTCAAGAATCCACACAGCGGCGAATGTGAAATGCAACTGTCAGAGTAGAGAAAGGAGTCGTACTACTAGAAACCAATCTGGGCCACTAGCTGACGACAATCAAGCTACGACTGTTCTCATATTGATAAGAGGCCCGGGGTGTAAATATGCATGCAGTCTTCCAGCAGGATCGAATGAATCAGTCCTAACCATCTTTTGCAGAGGCACTTTTTGTGATTTTGATCCTGTTCACAATGAAACATCAACAAAAAACACTTAATAAAGTGCGTGATTTTCCATATCTTTCTCTAATCTTGGAAACACTTTGTGCGGATAATTTTTCATATCTATCTCTAACATCAACAAAAGGTTTCCCGATTTCGGTACCAGCTTTGATTCTGGTTCTGTTCCAATATGGAGCCTGGAACCGAAATCGAACCCGCGGTTCCTAGAAAAATAGAACCGAGAACCGGACCCTAACTCGTTAGAACTTGGCACCGAACTAGAATCGGCGGTCTGATTTCCGGTTCTTGATTATACTCTAGAACCATGCACATCCCTACTATTACTTTTAAATACTCAAAAATATATATCAATCTGATGCCACGTGGCACGCGAAGGCGCTGGAAACACTCAGTTTGTCGCGTGTCGCGTGGCCCCACATGGCACAATGCTTGCACGTCATTCGCGGGGCTGCTAGGTGCCAATGGGCCCAGTGAACGTGCAACCATGGCCTAGCGAGTGCATGGGCTCAGCTCAACCCAACGCATGGACGCATTGGAATGGGCCGGTTTGGCCCATCATAGCCCGAATAGTTTCACTCTTTTTAAGCAATTTTCATGCATTAGCCAGCTTTTTGGGCACCCTGGGAAGCATTTCCATTTTGTTTCCCTCTTAGCCTCTATGTAGACTTTTCATTAGCTCATTTTCCTCGTAGTGTCAAAGCTCTCCCATCCAAGTACACGTCCCAACCCTCGCTCTATCGATTTATCAAGGACGTGATTATGCTGTTGAAATGAAAATAAGATACTATTGATTGTTCTTTCCCGCAAGATTGAGCAGGCGTGATAATTGAACTATTATGTCAAATGGATTTCATGGAAACACGTTGATGGACCATGAATGATGATCGTATAATGTCAACCCTGAATATACAATGTTGTGAGTCAATAACTTAAAAGAGGACTTCTTATGCAGCAAGGGATCAGACAACGAGCAAGCATATCAGCATAGAGCTCATGGTGGCCAATCATCCTGAGGACCCCCACTTCTCTTTCAGCTGCCAACAGAGATTCAGATCCATGTCTGAGACCAGCAATCCATCTCCTTGTGGGATATAGCCATGGCGTGCACGAAGCATCTGGATCCATAGAAGTGCCCGAAATCAGTGCGCTGTGGCTTCCCATCTCCTGATGCTAACAGATTGGAAAATGATTCTGTTCCTATCGGATAAATGAACTGGTGGCAAGGGCAGCAATCCCTCTCAAGGATAGGATTGACAATGAACATGTTTTTACCTTTTTGCTAGATCCTCAAGAAGGCTATGCGAATTCGCACCACCTCTTCTCTCCTGTACAAAAGGCAAATGGCATTATCCACGCTTCCTAGATTGAGATTAGTTCAGTAGTTGAACTTCAGTCTTTCAAGTCCAAAAGGAGAAACCGAAAGATGTATAGCTCAAGCTTCATGGCGTGAGTAACCTGCAAGCATAAGATGTTCACTCCTGAAGTACCTGCAGCATCTATCATTGGTTTCACTTTCTGGTGGATAGCCCTCTTTTGATCCAGGAGGGAAGCAGTTGTTGGAAGAACTACAGAGTTTTGAATAAGCCCAACTCTGACAACTCGCGATTCTCTTAATTACTCCTTGTCTGCCGCAATGTGAAATGCCTGAAAGAAAATCATAATAAGTTGATCAAAGATTCTACAAAACTGGTCAGAATGAATAAAAAAAAACAAAAGAGCCAAGAAATGCAGTAATGGTTTCCAAAAGAAGTAAACAACTACAAAATAGCAATTGCCACAAAGAATATGTAAGAGGACTTCTTAGCTTCCACGACAGCAAGTTCAAATTGCTATCAAACTCCAACCAAATGGTATTGAAGCACATGAAACAGTGCAGACTAGTGTGAACAGGACTCTTAGCAACAGCCTTTAAATTGCCACATCCAATAAACAGCACCAAACAGAAAACACAGGATCACCTGTATGTTAATCCAATAAGTAAGCGACTCACTTCCTGAAATCAATTTCATAAAGATTTTAACAACAAAGTAAGATTTTAACAGCTTTGAGTTTTTGATATTTTAGGAAGAAGACAGGCACCAATTGCTAAGTCATCTCAATTGTCTCAACAAATAGTTTCATGGGCGGTTGATCCATGTCAATTCAAAATTCATTCGGACTAGAAATTACTCGATCAACTCCAACTTTCTGTACTTAAGACTTTTAAGCTGTCTATCCTTACTTCTTGTAATTCTTTTTGTGTTTAAATAGTGGACAGTTGTACGATTCGGGGAGGCCACAACCATTCCGATCGCGAAAAGTAATGGAATGACACAACTAAAATCGCTAAGATCCACATTTCCGACAGAAGTCCAGCTCCTATTTAACTTGACTAGGAAAAGTTATGTCTACATATGCAGACCAGTAAGATGCAGGACAGATCAAACATTCTCCTAGATTGAGTAATGACATCAATAATCATTTAAACAGCAAGGCGCATGCAACTTGTGCGATTTCCCTAAGTTTAATTGGAAAAAGAGAGCAGAGAGACGACACAAATCGACCAGAACAGAATTATACTATCTGAGCACATCATTTGTATATTTGATTCAAGATTTTACTGCAGCAATCCTTCTCCATGCAGCCTTTGCTTTCCTGATTAGGACCAATTCGAAATCTACATCATCAAGCTTACAGAAAAGCACCAGTGCCAGAACGTCTTCCACAAAACGTAACTTTGTCGTTTCTAATTCCGCAGATTTCACGAAATCAACTTCATTTCCTTAATAAACTCAGGTCAAAATCCAATCGAAGAAGACGATACCACTCCAGAAGTTCATCGCCAAGTCAATCGGATCAACGATGACGAGGATTCAAGTCGACCGGATACTGCTCCGCGAGCCAGTATCGATCGAGCGACACTGAGATGGGGAAAGAGATGCAATGGAGAAAGGAAGACCCGAAAGGCTTGGGGGGTTGAGATTGCCGCGATCGAGCGAATCGCATCAGCAAATGGAGCCATCGCGAGCGGCTGCGGCCTCCTCTGTAGCTTGTCCGTTCTGCGTCGTCTCCATGGACGAGCTGGAGAGGCGTGCGTTGGTTGAATTTGAAGAGGAGAGGGAGCGTGTGCGCCCGTAGACTTATTGAGTTTTAGTGACTGGGCTGGAGACAAGCTTAAGAACGTGAGGAAATTCAGAACTTATGAAGAAGCAGAAGCAAGAGAAAAACAAAAAGGATGAGAATGGTTGCATTAATCTTGGCATGCTTAGCTTACCCTTAGAAAAGATCTTCATTTTGGGGCACTCTTCCACTTCAATACTAAACAAGGATGGAAACCACAATATGCAACTTGTGGTGGAGGAGAAGCATTCTAGGCTTGGCATATTACTGGAGTGTAAAAAATGCTAGCTTCCCAAAAGAAATGACTTTTCCTTCTCCGTTTCCATCGTCTCCCACTATTTTTTTCATTCTTTCACATCCTATTATAGTCATAATGCTAAGATGCACCAAATTTGCGATCGCTGAAGTTGTTCCTAGATGTACAAATTCAAAGGAATTCTTCACCACCAACTCCTTCAAATTGCGAGAAGGATGTCACTAGTGGAAATAGTATCGTCAATTCAGGACAATCCCAAAGCTCAAACCTTTCGATGCTCCGAAGGATTTTCGCCGCGAAATAGTCTCCACTCCATACACGCTTTAGGTTATGGAGCTTGCTTAACTTAAGTATTCTTAAATTTTCAAGCACTGGATGTTTTCCCTCGTCAACGAACCCTTCGTCAAGGAATATATCTTTAAAGGAACTACGGAACACTTCAAGGCTTTGTAGCTTCGAAATCTCTTTAGGAGGAATTTGAGAGGAAAGACGGCCTTTTCATCATGAAACACATGCCAATGTTAGTGCTATTGGCTTAGCACAGATGTCATCGTGATATTTTCGATCCTGTATCATCTCGAATAGCCTTTTCGACTAGTAAAAGTCTCTCTAAGTTGGGAAAATCCTGTCAAATTGCCAATACAACGAGAAAAGTAAATTCAACAAGGGTTCAATAATATATCATGGATTTTAAAAAGGCAAACCTAAGTTAGATAATTCACATGGAAGGTACCATCTTCTTACGATTCACTTGATCTCTGGAGCCCTGCATACAAGTCTCAAGCTTTTAAAGTCATGATACAAAATACCATTGTGATCGAGTGCTCCACTAGAGTGAACTTAAATTCAAAACCGCCTAGCTCACCAAATTCGTCTTTTATTAGAAATATCTTATGTTAACGAAAATCTATCATTCTTTATAATTGTGTGTAACAACATGCACTCATAGTCTTACTAAAATATATGGGGGTCCCCAAACTAAAAATTGTTCTTATGATATTCGAAATATCTTATCTTGTCTACACATTGACAGGCAAAGGATTTCGGATTTTCTGTGGTATCATCACGTGACATGGCTATGTAGCGGACATGATATATAATGCGTGGTTAAAGGAAAAATTAGAATCTAGTGAATTGAAGTTCTAATTTTTTTTCACTATTTAAATTTATGTTTTGAAGAGCTTGTAGAATATACAAAAGAGAAGAAAAATTCACTAGGGAGACGTGTCAACAATGGGGAGGACCACATGTCTAAGCCCTTACTCACTTCCGCAAGGAGCACCACAATACGCAATTTTCAATTGGATTAGATGAGGAATATCGTATGTTGTCAACAGCGATATGCAATTATTTTTGTAATTTTGGTCATGGAATATCTTGTGGGTGTCCACAAACAAAAAAATACATTTGCGATATTAACAAAATCTTATGCTGTCGACAACCTAATAGGCAATGATAGACTATGCCGTGGACATAAACTAGTGAATGTGTTTTAGATAGAAACCGAAAAAGAGATGTAGCAGTCGTACCCTCTCAAATGAAGAGTGTGCTTCTCGGTTTGAAAGGTCCTGCTCATGGTCTCTCTGAGCCCACTTGTTCATAAGTACTGTAAAGGACAACATGTTCAGTTTATCACAGTGAGTCACTCGCAATCCCTGCAAAGATGGCCATCTCAAACTAGAAAAGTTATAACAGAAGTTCTTGAGTTGTGGCATATCATGTAACGCCAAAGAGGTCAATTTCGGGAAAAGAACTTGAGCAATAGTGGAGTGTGGAATGTAATCTCCACTTGAGACTATTTCCTTGATCCCACAAGACTCTACTCAAAGTTTGCAAAGTCCGTCTAGACTGTAACCAACCAATGCGGAAACAGATTTTAAAGGCTCTTACGTTCTGAAGTACCACTCCCCTTTAATGTTTACATGTGAGAGTTTCTAGAGGATTATCGGTCCATATTTTGCATAAAAAGTCCATATGGGAAAGAACCATCCGCTGAAGTTGAGGAATTTGTACCTAACATATTGGGAAAAAATGGCACAATGAAAGTCATTACATTAAGTTAGGAACAAAGAAGAAATTTCTAAACTTCCCTAACTCTCATAAATCATGAAAATTCAAGAGCTTATTAGTGACACAAACAGGAAGGGGCTGAACGATGCTTTCCAAATCATTGAAGACGAAGGCTGAGTATATTGCATTTGCGACAAGTATGAAACGCGGTGCTACAAACTACCTTACGATCCTTACCACTTGCTAATACTCGTGCATTAAAAAGATAGCGGTACATTTTTCATTGAGTTATGACACAAAAACGCGATTACGACCTCAAGTACCAAATGAATACTTTTGCAATTTCCTAAATTCCATGCGATATGAATTGTTATGAATTGTTCATTTAAGAGCGTATAAGAAATTTTCATTTCGTCACAATGAAATTATCGAAACTACGACATGCCAAAACATCAATTGCCAAATGCATATTTCCATGCTTCCCAAAGTCCCTGAACCATGGAAAAAGACAAATTCGTCATACTAGTACTGACTATCTACCAAGATATCAACCTCAATCGGATGATCCCTACGACCACATCATGTTTGTCTGGAGAAAATCAATTGAGTCATGACCTTTACGACTTGTCACTGAGAAGCGAGGATGGATATTTATTATTTGTTTACGATAAAACTAACGCAATTAGGACTTGTCACACCAAAAAATTAGAATGACTATTTCCACACTTCCCTAAAAGCATTAATAATAAAAATTGAGTATTGCGATGACTTTCTAAATTATTATAACAATGTGGTGGATACCTATAATTGCCAGACAACTCATGTATGATAAATAAATGACGTTGACGTAAATACCTAATTGGTAATAACTCCTACGACTAACAATTACATAAATGTGTGTATACTCGTTATGATGAGACGTTCAACTCACAAACAACAGTGAAAAAATTGAGCAAGCACATTAAAATAAGGAAAAGCACAAGCATTTCCTCCACCAGAAATTATTAGAATGCCGTAGGCTCACTTGAAGACATATACCAAGAAAAGCCTTGCCGATCCTTGCTTGTCCTCGCCGTCCCGCATTGGAACTGAATCGTCCAAATTGGAGAGAGAGAGAGAGAGAGAGAGAGAGAGAGAGAGAGAGAGTGGGAGAGCTGTAAAGAGCAATCAACGGAGAATGGTTCAATGATAAAAGTACATGGAAAGTGCATTGAAAACTCAGAATCATTCCCTATGTGAGGAACAAGTCTTACCAGATTCTCATGTCTTATTATTCAATCGTGTGCTTTTTTTGCTGCCCTTGCCTTGGAATCCACACTGCTTAGACAATGTTTGATGTTCTTTCTCGAACCTCATAACCAATTGGAAAGTTTTATGTTTGTCGACTTTATGTTTCGGAATAACATGAATTCTAAACCAAAGAACAAGGAAGACGCTCCATAAAGAAAGTAGAACAAACTAAAGACATGTCTTCCTGATGAAGAAACTATGAAAACAATTGTCCGAAAAATCATAAACCCATTGCTCTTTTGTTATTGCAGCCTTAAACCTTTTTAATTTTGCCAATTTTTCTTTTGTCGAAATAATTTTGCCAATTGAGCCATAAACCTTTTTACTTTTTTCAATTCATCCATTTGGTCAATTTTGATTAGAAATTGTTGATGTGGATACCGGCCATCCTACATGGCATGACCGACTCGACCTAAAAAAATTAATAATATTTTAATATTTCTTCTGATTTTTTTATACTTTTTATTTTCTTTCTTTCTTCCCATCTTCTCTCCTCCGCGGACGGCCATCGAAGAAGAGTGTGTGTGTGTGTGGGTGCAGCGGGCAATGGGGCGTTTTTGCATGCGGTGGGTGTTTGAAGGTTTGGGGACAGCGGGGATATCCACTTTAAATTTTTCTTTAATTTTTTTTTTGCCTCCTGTTGACACCTAAAAAATTTCGAGAAGGCTCGTGACAAACATGTGAGGAGGCGTCAATCAGCAATAAAGAGAACACCGAGGTAAGGCACACATTGATCAGCGAGTGCCACGTGTTAGGGTGAATTATGGCGCCATTTCCTTCCAGAACAAGAAAAGCGCGCGGGAGAGCCACAATCAAAGCAGTTACCAAAGAGTGGCGGTAAATCCCCACGAGGTGAAAAGAAAAGAGCGCGAAAACCAAGAAACCGTCGAAAGAGTAATCCACGTAGCTTGTGGAGAAGGGTAGAACGTGGGGGCCCGAAAGAAGTAACCGATTGACGGTTACCAAGAGTCCGCCTATATATATCCCACAGCGAAGACACACAAAGGACACACGGAACACACATCTTCTCAAACTAGCTCCTAGCTCATAGTCTTTAGCCTAGCGTAATTATAACTTTCCGGAATCCCGTCGTCGATTCAATTCCGGCGAGTTTCATATCCAGAGTTGAGTGTCATTGATTAGATTCCGACGCCTTGCTCACTAGGTTCGGCTCCGTCGATTCGATTCCGGTGTTGTACCTTTCATCCATCCTGTCCGGTACCGTCAATTTAATTCCGATATTGTGTCCTATAATCCCTTGTCCAGTCTTTGTCGATTCAATTCCATCATTGTGTCCTACGGTTTTATCCGCCCCTGTTGATTTAATTCCGAGTTGCGTTGAAGTTTATCACACATCTTGACTCTTCATGCGCACTTGGGTTGTCGAACTCATCGAGAATCCGTAACACGCCCTTTTGTGTTAATAAAGACATCCACTTGCATTTGACACTCTCTGTCCAAAACCGACCCGGAACCCCTTTTCGGAAAACGAAGCAGTTAAGTTCGATAAAAGATTCCCGCGTGAGTCATCTTCTTTTTGGGCCTCGGTCGTTTTTGGGCTCGACCCATAATCACAAAGAAGCCCCGTCGTAGGATTTCGACGAGCAACAATCTTTTTTTGGCACGCCCAGCTGGGACTACTTGGTGTCGGTTCGAGAGAAGTGCTATGCCACGCACAAGAGGACGTAACAATTTAGACGGTGTGGGAGACGAACCTCGAGAAGAGATGCAAGGAGTAGAGTTATCTACGGCCCGTCGAGTCCAAATAGAAGACGCAGAAATCTCTCGACGGAATGTCGAAGAACCAAGGAGGAATCTAGAAATGACACCCGTCATGTTGATCATATGGTTGCGAATGACCGAGGTCGTCGGGCCACTAATCATCAACACGTATCACGAATGTTTGCGGGACAAGCACGGAACTACGGCCAACCCACCTCGGGGTCAAGGAGGGAATAGCTTCGCATCGCGGCCGAACGATGCATTACCGGTAACAACGCCACCAAACGTAGGTACTTGTCGAACAAAATATTCAGCCTTTAGAACCTACACTGATTCTCGCAATGATGAGGGAGGTGTTGCTAACCAACGAACCTGGACCCCGGTAAATGCAAATACGGGTATGTTTCCCTGGACATCCTATTTGACAAAATATGCCTATTGTTCGTCGAGAAATCCCTATCCAAGTATAATCCTGTCATTGGCAACGAGCAACCAGCGCCCGTGGTTATCGAAAACCGGGGGAGGAGTACCAATACCCTTTAGGGAGCAATGGCAGGCTAGGGGGCAAGACCAAATTCCTCGAGTCGAGGCCCGAGTCGGTTTGCACCTCAAGACGTACGGCCTAGGCCTCACCCAATGAATCAAGCCCGCCACCCACCAGGTCCCGAGCCTATGTTTCACCCTTATCGGCCTCCCATACAACTTGTGTATCAAGCACCACAATCGGGATACCATATGTCATATTATCACTAATGATCGATCGGGTACCCGCGTATATTGACCCAATGATAGGATACGGGGTTAATGTCTACCGAAAGCCATATCCCGATTGGGTGGATACGATCCCATATCCAAGAGGATTCAAAATACCCGAGTTCACGCCTGTTCATTGGTGAAGATGACCAATCTACGTATGAACATGTCAATCGTTTCTTAGCATTATGTGGAGATGCTACATAGGCGACCCATCGGAAATTAAGGCTATTCCCATTGTCTTTGTCACGGACGGCCTTTACTTGGTACACAAAGATCGCCACCCAATTCGGTGCTAACATGGGAACAGATGGAACGATTGTTTCATGGGCGGGCCCAAAGAGCGGTGCCGAATTTGTCGGTAGCCGATTTATCGACAATGAAGCAAATGACGAATGAGACCGTCGACCCGTTTATTGCAAGGTTCAAGCGAGCTCGGAACAAATGCTTGGTTCCTCTACCCGAAAAAACATTTGCGGAGTTTGCCTTCAATGGGTTGAAATTCGAAATACGAGATAGGATGGTCGGGCATCCATGCGCTGATCTTTTCGAGTTATCTACAATGGCAATAAAACATGAGAGTATCCTCAAAGAAAAAGACAAGAGGCACACCGGGAGGGGAGACATAACTCTTGTCGAATCACCCGATTTCGATGAAGATTTAACGGATCCTGTTGAAGTAGCCGTTGCCCAACTAACCATCGACAAGCCGTACACTTGCCAAGCACTGAAGCCCGCAAGAATGAAAAAAAAGTCAACTATAATGGCTAAAGCAAAGGACGCAAGATTCTACTCATTCGACGCAAAACCGAGCGGAAGAAATTTTCGACATGTTGTTGACCGACGGACAAATAAGGCTATAGAAGGACGACGTAAGATACCATCCAAGGAGGAATTAGCGGGGAAAAAGTATCGCAAGTAGCACCACTCCCTGGAGCCATAACACTTCGATTGTTTAGTTCTCAAAAAGAACATTCAAGAAGCAATTCGACAAGGAAATATCAAATTTGCCGAGGACAAAGGTAAACCTCCGATGGATGTCGATATCGATCCTTTCTCGGTAATGACCGGGATGGTTTCTTTAAGGCGGTCAAATGAAGAACATAAGGTACCGGTATATGCTCTTACTTGTAGACGAAAGTTGGAAAACACGGACGTACCAAGGGGAGGTTACGTGAGGAATAACCAAACCTATCGGAGGGGTCGGGCACCTCCTCGGATAAAAAATACCAGACATCGTGGAAACCTCAACCAACGAGGTGCTTATAAATCATTTAAGCAGATGTATGAGGAAGGGGACCCCACAATTGGTACCTTGGGCGAGCCAAGCGGTAAATTCGATTATTATGTAAGTTATGGTCCGCCACCCGTCCATCCTAGACAAGAAATCCCTCATAGATGGGAAGAAGAGTTCGACGAGACCTTCGACAAAGAATTTACAGGCCGTATCGTCAACGAACTCCGAAGATACCAAGCAACCCGCGGAGGGATCCCGGTACGAGGTAACGGAGGACCAAAAGGAGGAGAAAAGCATGACTCGAACTCGGAAAAGAAGAGTGCAAAGAAAAAAGAGAACCCACATCCTACGACAACAGGATATCCCAATCAGCCGTGAATCAAAACCAGCAGCTCCTAACCATACTAAGTCCCGGAGGGCAAGAAATTTGGTTTGGAGGCGGCGCCCGGATGAAGCACCGATGGTTCGAAAAAAGACGACAAAACCATCGAGCCACGAAGCCGTCTTCACCTAAATCGCGGTTTAAAACTCCCGTTAGCCGGTCAATATCACCTTTGAGCTCTTGTATGGTGCGGGTTAAGTTGCCACACGAATTCCAACTTGAGTCATCTTCGGTGATGGCGACGACAAAAAAACCGCACAAGAGAAAGAGAGAGCCCAATTTTGCTTCGACAATGAGGAAACTATGGAATTGGAAAACCAAGTGGAAGACGTCTCAAATCATTTGAGCTCGCTCAACATAAATGCAAGGATTAATGGGCGACCGGTAATGAAAGTCTTTGGTAGATGGGGGGTCAACGTTGAATCTCATTCCATACCGCTTCTTCAAGAAAATAGGAAGGAGTGACGATGAGATAATCCCATCGAATATACAGCTATCGACTTCACTTGTGAGATTTCGAAGTAAAAGGGGTATATGTCGCAAATCTAACCGTCGGATCCAAAATATCGAGGACGTCCTTTTGCGTTGTGGACGCGGACGGATCTTATAACCTCGCTTCTAGGGAGAGATTGGATACATGGAAATCAATGTGTGCCGTCAACGTTACACCAAATGCTGGCATTCGGAATGGGGATAAGGTGGAATATGTAGAAGCGAATCCCCGATTTGTGTCACTTGGACCTGTATATCTCGGGACGGGACAAAGTTATGTCGATGATCGCCTTCGTGTATCCAAGCCACCCGAAGCGGATCCAAGGGATATCGCGTTTCGCCGTTTCGACAAGGGAACTACCGAATGGGTCACTAGGAAGGAACCGGTGGAACCAATTGATCGTTTCTAGATGGAAACTCGCTTATTTATACAAAACCTCTCTAAGAGGTATGTGGCCTACCGAGCCGCATAGAATGGTCAAGTGGCGAGCTGGCTGATGGTATTCTAGAGTTCGAAGAATCTCTAATTAAAGAGAATGACAAAGTGATCCAAGCTCAAGATCCGTTAGAAGAGGTCAATCTTGGAGATGATACCTGCTCACAACCTACTTATATCGTCGGTTACTCGATCGACAATACAAGGTTCAAATGGTAAACCTGTTAAGAAAATACAAAGATTGCTTTGCCTAGGATTACCACGAGATGCCCGGCCTATCAAGAAGCGTAGTTGAGCATCGATTGCCAATTAAGAAGGGATTCCGACCTCATCGGCAAGCTCCTAGAAGATTCGCTCCCAAGTAATCCTTAAAGTTAATGAAGAAATTGAGCGCGTTCTCTCTGTTGGGTTCATAAGAGCAGCAAGATATGTCGAATGGTTGTCGAATATCGTGCCTGTTAGGAAGAAGAATGGCAAACTCCGAGTATGCATCGATTTCCGCAACCTCAATTTGGCTACCCCAAAAGATGAGTACCCGAGATGCCCATGGCCGATATGTTGATCGATCTCGGCTTCCAAAGCAATGAAATGATGTCCCTTATGAACGGACATTCGGGGTATAATCAAATATTCATAGCAACGGAGGATGTCCACAAGACAGCCTTTAGATGTCCCGGAGCCATTGGCACATTCGAATGGGTTGTTATGCCGTTCGGGTTGAAAAACGCCTGGTGCTACATATCAAAGAGCAATGAATTGCATTTTTCACGACATGATCGGGAAATTCATGGAGGTCTACATTGATGACATCATCGTCAAGATAGACAAGGTAAGTCATCTAGACCAACTAGAACAGGCTTTTTGAGAGAATGCGCAAGTTTAAGTTAAAAATGAATCCGTTGAAATGTGCATTAGGGATAGGAGCTGGCAATTTCTTAGATTTTTTGGTCCATCAAAGAGGCATAGAAATAGACATGAACAAAGCAAAGGCTATCATAGAGTTGCCATCTCCGCCAAGTAAAAAGCAATTGCAAATGCTAATAGGGAAATTGAATTTCTTGCGGCGTTTTATAGCTAACTTGTCGGGGAAAATTGAAGTTTTCTCCCCATTGCTCAAATTGAAGAACGAACAAGAGTTTGTTTGGGAAGAAAGACATCAAGTGGCTTTCGACAAGTTAAAAAAGTATCCGATCAAGCCACCAGTTTTGATGTCACCGAAGGTTGGGCGGCCATTAAGGTTGTACTTGTCGGCCGCCGAAATGACGATCGGGAGTATGTTAGCTCAAGAGAACGATGAGGGTAAAGAACAGGCCATATTCTACCCGAGCAGAATGCTCAATGACGCCGAGACAAGATACACGCCCGTCGAAAAACTATGTTTGTCATTGTATTACGCCCGTACAAAATTACGGCATTACATGTTGCCGACTACGGTACATGTAATTTGCAAAACAAGATGTAATTAAGTACATGTTGTCCAGGCCCATCATTAGATGTCGGATCGCAAAATGGGCATTTACTTTGATAGAAATTGATTTGATTTATGTCCCGCTCAAAGCAGTAAAAAGGGCAGGGCGGTGTCCGATTTCATCGCCGAGTATCCATCGAGTTGAAAATTGAGGATGAAAATCATCTCAGCATTGCACCTTGGATATTATATTTCGATGGATCGGTGGCGTCGGGTTTAGCGGCGCGAGAATCATGATTATATCACCCTTCAAACAGAAAACAAAGCTTATATTCGGGCTTGATTTCGAGTGCTCGAACAATCAAGCCGAATACGAAGCCCTAATCGTGGGACTGAATGTTTTAGTTGACATGGGGGTAAAGTCAATTAAAGTAAAGGGCGATTCCCAACCGGTGATTAAACAACCGAGTGGTGAGTATCAATGCCGAGTGAAAACATTATTCGACATCATCATCTAGCAAATGAATTGTTATCGAAGTTCGCCGAGCATGAGCTAATCTATGTCAAGAGAAATGAAAACTCGGAGGCCAACGAATTGGCTCAAATGGCATCGAGGATATCGCATATCGAAGGAGCTAGCGAGCATATCATTACTCGGGTAAGGACTTTACCGTCGATGGATGCCAAGGTGATGATGATTGAGGGTGAGAAATCGAAAGCCCAATCAAAGGACAACAAGATTGGAGAATCCCTTTGATAAATTACTTGAAGAACCCGGGTCTTTAAAGCAAAGATTTCAAAAGGAAAGCTCTGAAATATCTCGTTGATTGATGACGAGCTATATCGAAAAACAATCGACGGACTGCTTCTTAAGTGTTTGGGGCGGGAGGAAGCAATGCTAGCCATGACAGAAGTCCATGAAGGAATCTGCGGGCGCATCAGTTGGATTAAAAACAAAATGGCTATTGAGGCGGCATGGATATTTTTGGCCAACAATCACTCAAGACCGTATTGACTATGCTAGAGGATGTCGGCCATGCCAAAGACATGGACCAGTCCAAAGACGCACCGGCCGCACTAATGAACCCAATAATCAAGCCATGGCCTTTTCGGGGATGGGCAATGGATATAGTAGGAAAAATTTACCCTCCTTCGACGAAGAAGCATAGCTTCATTTTAGTGGCCACCGATTATTTCACGAAGTGGGTTGAAGCGGCAACGTATAAAAACGTGACACAAAAGACAGTCGGGGAGTTTATCGAAGAGAGGATTATCCATCGATTTGGTATTCCGGAGACCATCACCGCCGATCAAGGGACAGTCTTTACAGGGCGAGAAATACTGGATTTCACCGGATCTCGGGGCATCAAGATGGTTCATTCAACGCCCTATTATGCTCAAGCTAATGGTCGGCTGAAGCCTCTAATAAAATAATCATAGGGATGATTAAAAAGCATTTGGAGGACAACCCAAGGGAATAGGACTCACCTTCTGTCGACGATGTTATGGGCTTACCGAACGTCTAAGAGATCAAGTACTGAAATTAGTCCCTACATGCTCACATATGGACAAGAAGCCGTGTTACCTCTTGAAATTACTGTGCGATCATTAAGGGTGAAGCTCCAAGATAGTATGGCTAAAGAACAATACGATGAGATGATGTATGCCAACATTGATGAGTTGGGAGATAATCGAGCCACAAGCTTGGAGAAATTGATGGCTCGGAAACGTAGAGTTGCTAAAGCCTACAACAAACACGTGAGAGCTAAGCGTTTCGACGTGGGAGATTTGGTCCGGAAAACTATTTTGCCGTCGAACCTCGATGGTGAGAAGTTTGGCGAATGGTCCTCAAAATGGGAAGGGCCATACGTAATAATAGATGTTCTCCCGGGGAACGCATATCGAATGATGGAAATCCATGGAAGGGAGCTACATCGATCCATCAATGGAAAATATTTGAAAAAGTTCTACCCTTCGATGTGGGAGATGCGAGAAGAATCGGGGGCATGAGGTAAGAAAGTCGGGTTCATTCATCAAAGCACTGCTTGAACATCCTCCGTTCCTTCTCTCTTTTTCTCTCTCGCTCTTTCTCTCTTTCTCTCTTTCTCTCTCGCTCTATCTTTCCTTCTCTCTCATCCTACTCACTTCACCGGACCCTCATAAGAAGTATTCTTTGAAACGAACGACGAAGTACCGTAGTCGGTCTTCCAGTTTGATATTCTCCTCCTTTGCACGATGGTGGGCTTCACCAGCCCATCCATTGCCGCCTCCGGCTTGTCCTTCTCGTTCTCCGGCCGCTTAAGGTACTCCTTACGGACTCGCATGGCACCATTGGTGGAGTCCAGCATGGCCTTCAAACCCTCCGAGGGGCCCTCAATGAAGGCCAAGGATTGGGACTCGCAGGCTTCAAAGCAAGTTCATATTCTCGCCGCCCGAGCCCGTCGGAGGCTTTCGCAGATGTCGCTGGCTAGCATTTAGGCGGTCGGAAACGATATTCGAAGTTGAAGGATGCTAGCCTAAGAGGCATGAAGGACCTCCTGGATGTTGCGAGCTCCTTAAACACCACCTCCCCATTCTCAACTGTTCGATCTTGCACCAAACTTCATGTTCGGTGAGATCGTCTTGGGACATGGTAGCTAGGTTTTCACGGAACTTCTCCAGCCCATAGTCGAAGAGCGTGATGAACTCTTCATAGTCGACCGGAACGGATGTTCGGAGGGAGATTTCAGGGTGCGAGAATGGTTCGAGTAGGGCATTCGGTTTCTCGAGAGCCCCGGGTTTCAACACCAGCATGGTGTAAGTGCAACTCGGAAGGGAGATAATCTCCTTCCAAATAGCCGAAAACTCACGGCTAAACTACGAAGGAGGAGATGAGGCTGAGGAGGACGAAGCACGTTCCATGATCATAGAAGGTTTGCTAGTTGTGAAAAGCTTGCTCTTTGGATAGCAAAGGGTTTGGATGAGAATTCACTCCAAATAAAGGGCGCTATTTATAGGCAAGGATCAAGGAACGGTTCACCCCACAACACTAAGTTAGTGGGCGGTTACCGGGCGAAGGGGGTGGCGCGGTTGGTAGAGTGGCCATAATGGCACGTATAGCGGGTTTCTCGCTAGTTAATGTCCACATCGAACAATCGCGGCGATTTGGATTTAGAAGGAAAATCGGGGAATGACTCTGTCATTAAATGCCGCTAGAAGGAACGATAGTCTTGATAATATCATGTCATGATGAACTTGAAAATTTGACGTTAAGACCAAGAAAAGTTCAATAAGAGATCAAGATGATGGCAATAATAGGTGGCACGAGTACGGGACCCGAATAACAGTGGATCACGATACGTCTTTGCTCAATGTTCGAACAAAACTATGTAGTTGCATCTCACTTTTCCGGTTAGCATCGACAATGGCTTCTTTTTTGATACTTGGCCTGCATCATATCAAGATGCAATGATTCGCAAATCGCCTCCCTGCCGTTTGACCATCTTCAATTGGGAGGATAAGGCTTGTAGGGTGGTATTACCATCACCTTCCGGATTCCCGAGGATACTATGTCGATAAGCCGGCTCATTGTCGCAAGAAGAAAATCTGCTTCCAGCTTGTCGATGATCGTCGGTTCACACCGCCTCGTCCCGAAAAGCCTTAAGGTAGAGCCAAAGGTGAGAAAGAGTTCATTAATGGTAGGCTCAAGGTTACGACATTGAATGGAGAAGGGTAAATGAGCCAAGAAAGTAAGAAGAGCTTTGATCTCATCTTCGACGGATGCTCTATTACATATAGCGGCGTAGCCTCTCTTGATAACTCATGCGGGCGCAGCCATTTAGCGCGAAGAAATGGGTAATCATACTAAAGAACATTCGATGGTTCAATTGAGACACTAGCCATGTTCATATGAACAACCCATGATTTACTTGGTAGGTCATCCGTACGGCCGTCGAAGCCGGTGAACAATCTAAAGGAAAAGCCGATTAGTACCAACGCCAGGTAAGAATGAAGCTCCTACCTCCATCGATAGGTTATTAGCATACCGATATTGAAAAAGGGCTTACCTTCATCGATTGGCTGTTCGAGCATAACGATCGGTATAAGAAAAGGAACAGGTTTCCTTAGAGGATGCGATAGACCCAAAGGGGTTCGACAAACTCTCGGGAGGATACTCCTCGTACGTGACCGGGAACAGGAAGGAGCGATAAGAAAGCCACCATTCGTCGAAAGATGAGGAACTACAAGGATGGCCGGAGAAGCCAATAAACATAAAGAGCTTGAAAACAGCACGTGCGACTTCGATATGGCCTATCGGGCCGGTTATATCTTCCTTGTGACCGAAAAAGGGAAATTCATGGAATATACCATCGGCATTGGAATTCCTTGGGTAAGCCCAAATTGGCGAGCACAAGTAATGAGGATTATAAATTTCGAATTCGATGAGAAGTCACCACCACCCGTCAAATTCATAGTTAAGTCACTGGGACCAACACACTCATCCAAAACAGGTGAGAATCGGGATTTGTCTTGGAGGAGCTGTAAACATTATCATCGATAGGCAGCCTGAAAAAATCAAAACTAGTGAGAGATAACAGCTCGGCGAGGAGATCATCGAAAGGGTCGGGGTTATCGGGATCGCGGCGAAGAATTTGGTTGAACGCCATCGGTGCATCATTTCCTGTACTCTTCGATGATCCGGTCTGAAATAAGCTCATTTTCTAGGAACATATGAGGGAAATACGCTCGGACCCAATAATGCAAGATCCATAAATGACCTATGTTGACGCCTAAATTTTGACTAATATATATTTTGCATAAAAATTAGAACTAATTTTAGTTCTAAACAAAAATCATCTCACATATTCATTTAGCATTGGCATATAATTTGAGCTTAATTTAACAGGGCGTGACTAGGCATGCGGTGGAAAAATGCACCAAGAAGATTTGGGCTTGAAAGAAATATTTTCTCGGGGATCGTATTGCAAATACTCGGAACTTCGGTGATTGTATTGCAAATACTCGGAACTTCAGGGATCTGTATTGCAAATACTTGAAATTTCAGGGACTGCATTGCAAATACCAAAAGAAGATGGGGAAAGGAAGATGGTGAAAGGAAGATGAAGAAGAGAAGATGAAAATGGAAGATGAAGAAAGGAAGATGAAGATGAAGAAGAGAAGATGAAAATGGAAGATGAAGAAAGGAGAAATGAAGGTGAAGAAGAGAAGATGAAGATGAAGAAAAGAAGATGAAGATGAAGAAATGAAGATGAAAATGGAAGGTGAAGAAATGAAGATGAAGAATGAAGGATGAAGAATTTTGCCTATAAAAGAAGAAGAGTTCTTGAAGAGAGGGGAAGAGAGTTTTTTTGGGGAGGAATGGAAGAGTTTTTGAGAGGAATTCTTTAGAGAGGAAAAGAGAATTCTTGAGAAAAAATTTGGAGAGAGTTTTGAGAGGGCTTGAGTGTTTTGAAGCTCGGTGCTACCATTGCCAATTTCTCGCACCGATCAACACAAGCTACGGGTGCATCCCCATCGTTCAAGCTCGCCGCAAAGAAAAGAAAGTTAAGTGATTCCCTAACTTCCTTTAATTTCGAATACAAATTAGCCCGGATTTTCTACACTGATTTTCTCTCTACGTTTTTATGTTAAATAACAACTGCATATCAACGATGTCAAGAATAGAAGGAGAGCAAAAGGGAAAAAATATCAATGCCCGGATTGCGGTCTAACGGAATTCTAGCGAGATGAGAAAGAAGCGTCAAGGAGAGATAGGACCAAGAGATTTCTCGGTCTAACGAGTCACCAAATCGGTTCAATGATCAAGACAAGCCCGGAGCATAAGTTTGGTGCACGAGTTCAAATTGGGGAGTAATCTTGAACCTATTTCATCCTAATTTCATGTAATTTCTATATTTCAAAAAATGTCAAGGGAAGAAAAACCCAAAAAAATTGATTCTTTGATCTTCAAGTAGAATTCATCAAATTTGTCAAATCCATTATTTTTTCATGAATTTTAAGGTACCGAAAGGGCATTAGTTGTAATTAATGTAACCAAGTCCCCGGACTCTTAATCTACGGTTCGCAGAAATAAGATAGTCTTCTCCCGCTATTTTATTTAGGTTTCTAATCGACCTACCGAAAATGATTAGTGGCGACTCCAAATTCAAATCACATTGCATGTTAATCATTCGAGCCTTAAGTTGCGATTTGGTATGGACTTGGGAGAGTCCGAGTTAGGTTAGTTAATTAATTAACCTGATAATCCATTAGCCCAAAAATGAAATTTTTTTTTTTTTTTAGGTCGCGGATACTTAGCGACTCATTTGGGGAGCCAAAGAGGACTTAAGCCGATAAGTTCATGAAAAGGAAAATTACTTGATTTGGCAATCTTGCTTGAATTTTAATCCCTAGGTGTTAAATGGTTTTGCGGGAAAGGGAGTTATAAGGGGAGGTGTCGTGACTAACCTCTCTTTTGCGAGCTTGGTGATGAGAATTTTAATTTTTGAACTATCGGAGTGCTGATTGCCTTTAAAATATCGTGCATGCCCCTAATATAATTGCACTACATCACCTTGACTTGTGACCGAACCCGGGTCACCCGATAGTTTCAGGATGGTATTTATGTGGTTCTTTAACCTTGGCGGTAAGGCTTCGCTAAAGGTTATCCCACTTGGATCCCGAGTTCTTCAAAAAATGGCTCAAGGGTTGTTCTCATGCACGTGAGGCTATGATGCATGAGAGTTGCCCTTGTCGACCGAACCAAGCCGAGATGATTGGACCCGACTAGTCATGACTATGTATGCGAGGCGGCAACTAGTCATGATGAACGTGCGCGAGGCCGCGACATGTCGTTCTCGTCCTTCATTTCATTTTGCTAAAAGAACTAAAATCTGAATCCACGATTCATGCGCATGTCTTTGTGATTGATATTTTCTTCCTATGAGCGGTAATTTCCTGTCTCTTACGCCCTGTTATCTCATTTTTATTTTGGGCTGGTCCATGGTTTAGGTTGATTGTTTATGAATCTCATTGTCTTGTTTCCAATTTCACACTTTGCTTCCGTAGTTTTTACAATTTCATCGGTTGTCCTCAATTCTGATTTGGCTTGTTCCTGTTGTACGATTTTTACTAAATTCTACGATCGAGCTTTGAGTAAGTGTCAAACATGAAAGTTGTAGACCTATGTTTCAACTAATATCCTACAAAATTTCAGAATTAAATTCATAATTTAAGATGGCCTTTCGTTTTTTCAACTACCTGCGGTTATAATAGTTTTCTGAATGCGAATTTTCGGAAAGACACATTAAACTGATTTGATCCGCTCATTTCTAGTCCGATTGGCCAACATAAAAGTTGTTCATCATCTTCTTAACTATAAGTTCGTAAAATGTGGACGCATTTTGACCAACGTACGAATTAATACGGATTTTTTCGTAAAAGCGGACAAACTGAAAATTACATGTTTCAATCCTTTGGTCATAATCACTTTGTTCGTTTGAGTCTAGAGGGATGCCATGGGCCGGCTCGCTATTCTTGCTCCCTATACTCACTTTTGGTTTGTTACTGCGTACAGGTAATTTATCACGGATCCTCCACATATTACTCGATCGGTCGCGAAGAGGATGGCCGACATTAACGCCACCGTCGGTCTTTGCCCTAGACGAGAAATTTGGCTCCTTGATTGAGCGCTTTGAAGAGATGATGTGTCCCGAAAGATGGAGGAAATGATGGCCCCCTTCTCCGCCAAACTTCAATCATCCACCTCCAGCCCGCCGCTAACCATTCCTGCTCTAATTCCTCCTACGGACAAGTCCCGGTAAAGCCCGGAAACCGCCTCTCTATCGACAATGCCGCTAGAAGATGTGATCTTCACGGGCGTGAGCTCGAGCACGCCGCTTGTAGTCCCAATCTCCCAAACCAACCCGATGACGATAACCAACGACCAACAAGTTTGTCATCATGGGGGATACATGAGGAGGGAAACCTAGTGGATTCGAAGTATACGACCTAGATGAGTTCAGTCCAGATTATGAGGAAGTTCGTCAAGATTTCGAACGACATGAGGAGATCAAGCCCTCGACCGGTGAACAAATTATCTCGGTCAACCTAGGCAATGCGGAAAACCCTAAAGAAGTTAAGATCGGGGCAAGCCTTTCCTCGGAAGTGTCCGAACGCCTGATTAGGCTCTTGAAGGATTACCGGGACGTTTCGCACGGGTCTTATGCAGATATGCCCGGTCTTGACCGTTCCATCATCGAGCATTGTTTGCCGATCGATCCTTCGGCTAAGCCGGTTGTGCAAAAGTCAAGGAGGGCCAGACCGGAATTAGTGCGGAAGATCAAAGAGGAGGTCATAAAGCTTCTCGATGTAGGATTCATTGAGACTACAGAATATTCCGATTGGGTCGCTAACATAGTCCCTGTCATGAAGAAAGACGGCCGCATTCGGGTTTGTGTCGATTATCGAGACTTGAACAAGGCCAGTCCTAAAGATGATTTCCCCCTCCCGCATATCGACGTACTTGTTGACAGTGATTGCGGGGGTTTGAATTGTTTTCATTCATGGATGGTTTATCCGGGTACAATCGGATCCCGATGAATGTCAATGACAAGTTGAAAACCATTTTCACCACACCATGGGGAATGTTCCATTACCGGGTAATGCCGTTCGGTCTCGAAACGCCTGGAGCCACTTACCAACGAGCCATGGTTGCCCTTTTCCATGACATGATGCATAATGAGATTGAGGTTTACGTCGATGACATGATAGCAAAAACAAGGCATGGAGAAGATCACGTCGAAACGCCGAAGAAATTGTTCGACAGACTCCGAAAGTATAAGTTACGCCTCAACCCCGCCAAGTGTGTCTTTGGGACCAGCTCGGGCAAGCTACTCGAATTCGTGGTAAGCGGTAAGGGCATTGAAGTCGACCCTTCGAAAGTTAAGGCTATTCGTGAGCTTAAGCCACCAACGACTGTTAAAGAAGTTCGAAGTTTAATGGGTAGGCTAAACTATATTGCTCGATTCATCTCTCACTTATCGAAACCGCTAAGCCATTTCTCAAGCTATTAAAGAAGAATGCGCTAGTCCAATGAGATAGCGAATGTGAAGAAGCTTTTGGAAGACTGAAGCAAAGATCTCATGAATCCACCCGTGCTTGTTCCTCCAACACCGGAGCAACCTTTAATCCTCTACCTCACAATTCTTAGTGAATCCTTGGGTGCTATCCTAGCCCAAGAGAAGCGAGGATGATGGAAAAGAACGAGCCATTTATTATCTCGAGCAAGAAATTCACAACTTCGGAAATGAAGCACTCCAAGTAGAGAAAACATGTGCGGCGTTGGTCCGGGACGCATGGCTTCGGCAATATACCCTGCATCACCAAGTGCTTACGGTGACGAGAATGCAATCCCATCAAATACTTGCTTAATCAACCCGCCTTGATTGGTAGACTTGCTCAAATGGCAAATCCTCATCTCCGAGTTTGACGTTCAATATTTGTCCCAAAAGTCAATCAATGGACGAGTCATAGCAGATGTCCTAGCTGAAAATCCGGGGCAAGATGATGATGCCTATCGTTCGAGGATCGAATCATGTCGGTAGAGGATTACATCCGGACTATGTATTTTGACAGGTTTGTCAATTTATCGGGATCGTGCACGGGCGCGGTTCCGATATCTCTAGGTGGTCAAAGCATTATCCTGTGGCAGCAAAATTGGTATTCCCTTGCAAAATATGAGGCATGCATCCTCGGTCTCAGTGCTGCGATTGAAATGGGGGTAGCCCGACTCAAGGTGTTCGGAGATTCCACTTTGATTATCCTTCGATCGTTGGAAAGTGGAATACGAGAGATGTTAAATTGCTACCCTACTATGAGTATCCTGGATGAATTGGTGGAGGAATTTGAGGATATCTCATTTAAGTATCTCGTCCAAGACTCATAATCGATTCGCTGATGCATTGGCTACCTTGTCTTCAATGTTACAAGTCGCCAATGGACTTGAGGTTGACCCACCGAAGATCGATGTATTAAAAAAGCCGGCATATTGTATGGCCGTGATCGATGAACCCGATGGTAAGCCATGGTACCATGACATCAAGACTTATATTCGAAGCGGGAGTTCCCGAAAAAAGTATCGTATCTCGACCAAAAGTACATAAGGAAGATGGCCTCAAGTTCTTCTTGAATGGAGAGAATTTGTACAAGCGGTCATTCGATTCTCGTCCTACTAAGATGCATTGACTCGACCGAAACAGTTCGCCTAATAATGGAAGTACATGAAGGGATTTGTGGTCCACACATGAACGACCACTTGTTAGCTAAGAAGATTATGAGGTTGGGTTATTATTGGCTCACACTCGAAAGAGATTGTATTCAGCATGTCGAGAGTTGTCACAAATGTCAAATTCATAGTGACAAGATTAATGTCCCTCCAAATGAGTTGCATCGGTTATCTAAACCATGGCCGTTTTCTATGTGGGGCATTGATGTGATTGGTCCGATCAACCCAAAAGCTTCTAATGGACATCGATTTATTCGGTGGCCATTGATTATTTTTCTAAGTGGATTGAAGATGCATCATACCTAGCAGTCACCGCACGTAATGTTGTGAAGTTCATCCGTCGAGATATCATTGCACGATACGGCTCACCCGGGGCCATAATCACCGATAATGGCTCGAATATGAACAACAAGCTAGTTGACAAACTGTTCAAAAAATTCAAGATCAAGCATCCGAACTCCTCTCCGTACCGTCCCTCGGATGAATGGAGCAAGAGAAGCCGCCAATAAGAACATTAAGAAAATTTTAGCGAAGACGGCTGAAAACTATCGCAATTGGCATGAGAGATTACCATTTGCACTTATGGCGTATCGGACCTCGATCCGGACATCTACTCGGGACAACCCCGTATTCTCTTGTATATGGAATGGAGGCTGTTCTACCGTTGAAGTGGAAATTCCTTCCTTACGTATACGATCTCAAGCTAAGGCGACGAAAGCTGAATGGATCCAAGCAGAGAGCAAGCCAATTGAATCGATCGACGAAAAAAGACTTAAAGGCCGTATGTCATGGCCAAGTGTTATCAGCAGAGAGTTGCTAAATCATTCAACAAAAAAGCTCGGCCTCGATATTTTCAGATCAATGACCTGGTCTTGAGAAAATTATTGCCAATAGTCCCACTCCCGAAGGGAAATTCGCTCCAAACTATGGTGGTCCATATATAGTAAAGAAGGTGCTCCCTGGTGGTGCTTTGATTCCGGCCGAGATGGATGGTCGTGTCTTTACCAATCCAGTCAATTCGATTTGTAAAGAAATATTATGCTTGATTCACTCGATGTTTTCATAATCGAGTTATAATATTAATACTGCATTCACGAGTTGTTCACGTTTGAGCATTCGTTTATCTCCTCACTACTAATCTTTGCCGAGAGATTGTTTTGAATGTGGAAGCCTCTCTAGCCCAATTGAATTGACCATCGGGAGCGTGAGATTCACATATTCGCAGAGTAAAAGGGGTTATCTTGCGAAAAAAAATATGACGATCAAGATGAAATGAGTAAAAACTTGCATTCATTTCATTTATCGAAAAGCCTTACAAATAGATCAACGGGGTGGGAACGTAAAGCCAAACCGAGCCCTAATGAGCATCACGAAGGAGTTTAATCGACTCTCCATACGGTTGATGCTCCGCCTACACCGATCGCTCCGAGAATCGAGATCCGCCAATTTAAAGAGGAGGAGCTCACATTTCTCTTTGAGGTTGGCTACCTTGTCCTCGTGATGCTCAAGCAGCAGATTCCAGATCATGGATCAGCATTCTCCCCGCGGGTTATATCCAGGGTCGATCGTCCAGCCTTTCTTCCATCCATGTGCATTGAAATTTTAAAGCAATATTGAGCGGATCGCGCTCGAAGATGGTCTCGGGACATGGCCAAACATCCCACCAAGTTTCCCCTCTCACGAATCGGCAGGGAGAATTGTTCATTACCGTAGTCAAGGGCTTTCTTATAATTGTCGGCCTACAAGACCGGCCAACACCAAGCTGTCCGACCGATCCCGATAGCGTGCCTTCACAAGGTGGGCCAAAGTAACATGTTGATGAGCAACATGGTAAGCCTCCAGGAAGTTAGTGAAGAGGGTGGGGAAGATCCTGTATTCCTCCTCTAACTTGGTACCCTCAATAGAAGCGGTGTCCATATCCCTAAACATAAGACGAATCTCGTTTCGGCCTCCGGATGGTTGGCTATATAAGAGTAGCCCGGCCTAGGAGATTATAAAGTTTCTCCCATTTGGCCAAAACTTCAGCCGAGAAAACATGTGCGGGAAGGGAAGCCATTGTTGTTGAAGGGGCTAAAAAAGAGTGGATGCAAAAGAGTGCTTAGAAGGTTGGAGATGAAGATATGAAAACGATAATTGTCTCGGCGTTAAATCCTAATTTAAAGGGTAGGAAAAGCTCTAGCAATAATTGTTGTGGAGGCCGAGTTAATTATCCGGGCAAAACTACGGACGTTTCGTCCGTGAATCACGGATCTACCATCTCGAGCCTCACAAATCCGAAAAAGTTACGAAAAAATTTGAGGACCCCACCATATTGAAAACCGAGTGGGAGACAAGCATACTTTCCGAGAGAAGAAACAGCAATTCTTGTGAAGTTACGTTAGTTACTCGGGTGAAATTACAGGCGTTTCGTCCGTGAATCACGGATTTACCATCTCAAGCCTCACAAATCCGAAAAAGTTACGAAAAGATTTGAGGACCCCACTATGTTGAAAACCGAGTGGGAGACAAGCATATTTTCTCGAGAGAAGAAACAGCAATTCTTGCAGAGCCACGTTAGTTACTCGGGTGAAACTACAGTGCTGTTTCATTCATTGGATCCTGGATCTATCGTCAATCCGTGATCTCGAGCCCCACAAATCCGAAAAGCTACGAAAGGAGTTGGAGTCCCACTGATTGAAAACTCGAGTGGGAGACAAGCATGATTATCAAGAAAAGAAAATCGGTGCGAGTGGATTCGGGGTCCCATCACGTTGAAAAAATAAGACAAAGCGGGAAAAACGTCGGCTTAGTGATTTTCATCCGCGTTAAAAGGGAGGCTTTGGAACATACCCGATTACTCGAAAGAATTTGGAGAGAGTAAGCATACAGCGGAGAATAGAGTGAACAAAAGGCGGTAAGAGGTATTTCAATCCAACATGTTTAGAGGCCATCAAAGACATACCGGGAGGCGACCAACCTAGACATCCCCGAAAGCGAACTGCTGGATTTCGAGACCGGATCCAACGCCGAAGCCGTAAAACCCAACTCCCTTGGCGGTGAAATTCAAGATCTCGACAACAACAACAATGGCGTAGAGGCCGCAATCAACCCCTTAAAAGAAAATATCAAATCGAGTGCTCGAAGCTGCCTTCAAGGAGTGCTCTTACGTGAATAAGAGACGCAAAAATGAATTGAGCCGGATGATAGGAATGGAGCCCTTGAAGGTCAAGTTTTGGTTTCAAAACAAGCGGACCCGATTGAAGGTTAAAAATGAAGGTCATGAACTTGCGTTTCGAGGGAAGAAAATGAAAAGCTTCGAGCAAGAGAACAAGAGGTATAGGGATGCCATTAACACCGCTGTTTGCCATGTCCGTAGCGGCCCCATCTTCTTTGGTGACATGTCCCTCGATGAGCCACATCCGAGCATTGAAAATGCTCATTCACCAGTTCATCACCCAGAGCAAGTTCTCGTACAATCCGATTTCGTTGGAGATACATCCCAGGAAGTCGGTCTTGCAGAGGTAGAACCGATACCCTTCGAGGGAAGAGACATGCATCACTACAATTGGAGTTTCCTTGATGTCACAGCCAACCAATTCAACGCCGATGGAACTCCGAATGTGTAGCCCACATGAAGCTTTAGTTTTTATTATGGGCTCTCAAAATATCTCTTCTTTGAGCATTACTAGCCAGCCCTTACGAATCCTCAAGAGAAGTAGTGACATGTATGAATGAATGTCTTGTTTGTTACAAAATCCCCATGTGAGACATTCTTATTTTAATCCGGGGGCAAAGAACAAGACTATCCACGAACATCATCATGTTTAAAGGCGTGAATTCCTCGCCGATTTGACTAAGCATTGAAAACCTTCACGTAAGTAAATGCGAAAAGATTTGAGGAGGGAAATAATCGCCTCGTTAGTGGAGAAAGCGAAAAGATTTGAGGAGGGCAAATAATCGCCTCGTTCGTAGGAGAAAGCGAAAAGATTTGAGGAGGGCAAATAATCGCCTCGTTCGTAGGAGGAAGCGAAAAGATTTGAGGAGGGCAAATAACCGGCTCGTTCGTAGGAGAAAGCGAAAAGATTTGAGGAGGGCAAATAATCGCCTGTTCGTAGGAGGAAGCGAAAAGATTTGAGGAAGGAAATAATCGCCTCGTTCGTAGAGAAAGTGAAAAGATTTGAGGGCTCCTCCATATCGAAAAGTAAAAAAGAACGACGGATTGAGCGAGAGGTAAGAGTTATTACGAAATGGATCCGAGCACTAGGACCGAAAAGGAGAGAAAAGTCATCTGCGAGACTAACATATCGAAAAAGTTTATAAAGGACTTGAAGTCTTCATGCACCTCCGTAACTCGTCACGAAAGGCCATCGTCGCTTTTGTGATTTTCCGGCAATTTATTTTTGCAAGTCCAAAGAACATCTAAAGCCCAGTCTCTAGTCGAAACACCCATTTTTCGGTCTACATATGGAAGGTTTTGAAAGGAAAATAAGTATGCGTTCACTCCAAGCGGAAGTATGGGAAGTTTCCTATCCCGAGGATCTGCGAGTCATGGCCATTGATGGTAACCCCATTTCCCTCTCGATCCTCGTTGCCATGCCGAGAAAGTGCATGTATAGGATTTCGGCTTATGTGAAAGCAACGGAAGCCTTAGAGGAGCCGAGACAAGACAAATATGATTTTGACATCGTCGTCGCAGCCATGGTAGGGATCGATATGGACGGTCTCGATCTCTTAAAGATCATTGATTCCCGAGTTGAATATACCAGTCATCGTCACATCGCAAGTGATGATCGCCAGTTCATAACGAGGGCCATATTGCATGGTGCTCGGGCATCCTAAAGAAGCCGGTCTGCGTTCGAGTGCTCCAAAACATTTGGCAACATGCTGTAAGGAAGCAATTACTCGAACAAAAGAACTATGGCCAAGCCGCCTACGACGATTTTGTCGGAAAGAAAAGGCCCCTTTGGTCCGCCGAGCTTCATTCTATATTCATCGAGGCGGTTCGACGCCTAGGAATCAATTCAAGACGACCAATGGCTGTACTCAAAATGATGAATATAGACGGGCTCACTCTACGAAGTGTCACAAATCACCTTCACAGATTTAGAGATAAGTCAAGAAGCACGATGTAGCTTGGAACCAAGGCGATCGGAGCAAAGTTGACTTGGAAGATCAATCCCAGGAAAACCTACGGAGCAAAAAGTACCCGACCACTTCCCAATCAAGAATACCGGCCATACCGACCTTCCGCTGGTGGTTCTAGCAAGCGGACCGGTTGATCATCCCTACGAGTTCCCGAGCGACGGCGGAGGCTCAAGCTCAAGGAGTCGGACCGTTCACGGCAAAAACAAAGTGGAAAATCGTCGCCGGTGTTAGCAAGTAGCAATGCCCAATTCGAGTATCAATTGCCCGAAAAATCAAAAGGTTACTTTGATGATGAGCTCACCGCCTTGGTCGCCCGGTTCGGAGCCGAAAGACCTCCGAGTTGTGATCCGAAGCAAGTGATCATGGATCCTCAAACAACGATCGTTGGTGTATGATCCAAGACAAAATCAGCCAATCATTGGAATAGCCAACAAAAGAGGTGGAACCAATCTCGCATGAATACTCCTTTAATTCCATGTATAGTTCCCTGCGTGGGATACTTTTACTTTCTAGTTGTCTAGAATTTGCCTAGAGTTAAAGGGCGAATTTTCTCCTCTCTTATCAAATGCGTAAGTTCCTTATTAAGCTAGGCCTCGTAGCAAATCAATTTGTGGACGACGCCCCGAACGCCCGTAAAGAGAGATTCCGAATAGCCTTACTTGGGAGAATGCAAGTAAAAGACCAAGCGAGGCTCAAAGATGGGTAACTCCGTATCGTCCCAATTGATTCTCGGTCGTTTCAAACTCTAAGTTAAGCTTATTTTATTCTCGACGGGGGATTGCCAACTGTTTGAGAACAATATAACAAAAGCGAACCACCCGTGGACGCCAACAACACCGCAGGATAGTGGTTGGGGGAATGACGTGGTCCGAGGCATCCCGGGGTCGATCCCGGGATTTGGCATCAATGTACAAAGATTAATAAAAACTTTTTGTTTCTTTGAGATCGAAGCTCAAATTGCACGGTTATAGAACCTAGAGAGATGACATTTCGGACATACAATCCGATCCAGATGAATCGATCTTTTCAATTCAAAGTTCGCGAGGAATACGTACATGGGTAAAGTGGTATCGTTTCAATTCTTTTAGAACATAAGGACATACATTGATGCTTTCCCTTTTGATTTTTACAGGGGTCACCGCCTGTCCAAATAGAGAAGTATCTCATCTCCCCGAAAAATTAATGAAATGAGAAATTCCTGGAGCCTTTGACAATCTCATGTCTCAAGGCAGACAATGAAGTTTTGCAACGCATTTGTATGAACAGGGGCAACTCACGATCCACGCCCCTAAGAAATTTTTTATGTACTTGCGAACTCGTCCACCAAGCTAAAAAGTCGCTGCATTTTATATGCTCGAAAACACTCATACACCGCATGGTTTGCACATGATTGTTCCTCATGTTTAATTTACCAACTCGAATAAGGAACATGAACTACATAAGATACATCGAATGTACGAAAGGGGGGCATGACAGATGATGAAAGGCAATCCTTTCCCAAACACCTCCAATTTTTTCAAGCGAGATGAACGATGGCTAAATTCCGCACTCCCCAAGGTAAAGAGTTTTCTCGCGAAAGGTACGATAACCGAAGTGATGGAGGCATTCATTTCTCTACCCTAAACACTGCAAGTTATCCGTTGATCAACCCAATTGAGCGGAAATTTCACTTCCACAACCCTGTCAAGAACCACCCCACATTGGGGCAAAACAGAGGTAATTCCATCAGCATCACGAGACAAATGGTTAGAAATCTTCTTGCTTGGACTAACATCAATCTTCAGGTGGTTCTTTGCATTGTACTTGCGCTTTAATTCAAGTGCCTTAGGGTGACGAAGAGCATTTCTTTTTCTATCCCACACATTTATATCCATTTGCACAATCCATTTGAGCCTCGCAAATTCGTTTCTAAAAGCCCTCATTGGTGATCATTGTTGTCCCAAAGTAAATATGGTCTATCTTTGAGTAGAAGGACCCGAAAAGTCTGGATCAAGAGGGAAATCTCCCAATGAACTCATCAAGATGCAATAGTAAAAGAGAGTTGGGAGTAAAAAAAAAAAAGGAAAAGAAAGAGGAAAAGCTGATTCCACAAAAACTCCCCTGGGCATTTAAAAAAGCAAAGTGCCTACCAAAAAGCAAGGCCAATGCCCTTTCAATTCATTGTTCATTTGTAGAATATTTCGAACTTGAATGCACAATTTTCCCGTATATCCTAAAAGGGTTGAGAGAAAAATCTCCATGAAGTGTCAAATTGCAAATGCAATCTTCGATTCACACCATCCTCGAGTAATGATGGTATTATAGAAGGCCACGATCGGTGACAAGATTGTAATGATCACCAACATCAAGCCCCTTCTCAAATATCTTCCGAGCCAAAACGAACCCTTTCGTTTCTCAGTCCCCAAATCATTACCTCCATTACAACCCTTTAAAAGCCTTTTCGACTAGGGCACTTGAATTAATGTGGAGTTCAATGATTTTAAGCATCACTCGAAGAAGTTCGAGCAAGATTACTTCTCTCTCATTTTTGCGGGGTTCTTGACTTGTAAACCCGGAGAGATGACGAAGAAATTCATTTCAAGAAAGCCTTGACTCAACTAGAGTCCCCTTTGTAAACCTTTGACCTAGCCCTCATTACGGTCCTAATCAAGACCTCCGGATCGGCTCGGTCGTATCAATTGCGAGATTACTCGGATCCTTATCGAATGCGATGATGGAAAGATTGAGTGATTTCTTTTGAATCCATGCAGACGGGATAAATAACTTTTCTTGAGAGTGAGAGAAAATCCTTTCGGACCGAAGTCCCCCATTCAGCTCACATTCGAGGTATTCATAATGTGAGAACATCCTTGGACAAGATTGATAATGCAAACTTGATAGAATGGTTATGCATAAACCATGGTATGAGTGATTGCATTATACACATGTTATTTCTAATCATTGCAAGCTCGGTAGGAAAGTTTTGCATGAACTTATTGTTGAATATGTTTGCGCATGTTACCTCCGACATTCTATGATGGGTAATACATTCTCGATGTTCGATGTCCCTCCCAAGGTCTCGAAATTCATCCAAGGATTATTGAATGAGCAAGTTCTCCCGGCAAATGCCTACCATGTAAGATACGAGCGATCCGTTTCGTTCTTTGATTAATCGTTCGGAGAGCCCAGGTAAGTTTTCCGAACCCATTTTCAAATCAACAACTCCTCGATGATAGTTGTTACAATTCAATTCGAGCAATATGCCTCTCCCGTCGTCGTGTAGACATATGCACCGGCGATCTTGACATCTTTTCATGACGACGTAGCTCTTATGATTTCGGCCTCGGATCACGAAGACATATGTACCGGTGATCTTGACCTTTAGTCGGCTCATAATGACATAGCTCTTATGATTCTCGGCTCCTTTATCAAATCACGAAGACATAAGCGCCCGTGATTTTGATCCAAACCAAATCATAACGACGTAGCTCTTAAGATTTTGGTTCCCCTTTCTCGATCACGAAGACATATGCACTGGTGATCTTGACCTTTAGTCGGTTCATAATGACATAGCTCTTATGATTCTCGGCTCCTTTATCAAATCACGAAGACATAAGCACCCGTGATTTTGATCCAAACCAAATCATAACGACATAGCTCTTAAGATTTTGGTTCCCTTTGTCGATCACGAAGACATATGCACCGGTGATCTTGACCTTTAGTCGGCTCATAATGACATAGCTCTTATGATTCTCGGCTCCTTTATCAAATCACGAAGACATAAGCACCCGTGATTTTGATCCAAACCAAATCATAACGACGTAGCTCTTAAGATTTTGGTTCCCTTTGTCGAATCGTGAAGACATATGCACCGGCGATTTCGACATTTAATCAACTCACAACGACGTAGCTCTTGTGAACTTGATTCTACTTCTTTCAACTCACAACGACGTAGCTCTTGTGATCCGGAAGGATACACATATCTTGCGTCGTCTCGCATTAGGGAAAAGTCTCGATAACAGATAGGCCAAATACCTTAAGATCCTCGTGTTTGCAAGAAACTTGGAAATTAAGGGAATCACCAACTTATGAGGTATTTGGTAAAACAGGTATTCTCGTATGCGATCCATGTGCAGTTTCTCTAACATGGAAAAGAGAAATTATGACACATGTTATTTAGATCTTGCATATCATGCATCACTTCATTACATAAAAAATGGGACTAAAACTCCCGCCAAAAAGTTCATCCATCATTTGCACTATCAAAATTTAGGGTTCAATTTTGTCTTTGAGCGGAACCTCTACGAGCCTCCACTCAAAGAGGGGCAAATTGACGCCTAAATTTTGACTAATATATATTTTGCATAAAAATTAGAACTAATTTTAGTTCTAAACAAAAATCATCTCACATATTCATTTAGCATTGGCATATAATTTGAGCTTAATTTAACAGGGTCCGGACTAGGCATGCGGTGGAAAAATGCACCAAGAAGATTTGGGCTTGAAAGAAATATTTTCTCGTGGATCAGATTGCAAATACTCGGAACTTTGATTGTATTGCAAATACTCGGAACTTCAGGGGATCAGATTGCAAATACTTGAAATTTCAGTGGACTGCATTGCAAATACCAAAAGAAGATGGGGAAAGGAAGATGGTGAAAGGAAGATGAAGAAGAGAAGATGAAAATGGAAGATGAAGAAAGGAAGATGAAGATGAAGAAGAGAAGATGAAAATGGAAGATGAAGAAAGGAGAAATGAAGGTGAAGAAGAGAAGATGAAGATGAAGAAAAGAAGATGAAGATGAAGAAATGAAGATGAAAATGGAAGGTGAAGAAATGAAGATGAAGAATGAAGGATGAAGAATTTTGCCTATAAAAGAAGAAGAGTTCTTGAAGAGAGGGGAAGAGAGTTTTTTTGGGGAGGAATGGAAGAGTTTTTGAGAGGAATTCTTTAGAGAGGAAAAAGAGAATTCTTGAGAAAACATTTGGAGAGAGTTTTGAGAGGGCTTGAGTGTTTTGAAGCTCGGTGCTACCATTGCCAATTTCTCGCACCGATCAACACAAGCTACCGGTGCATCCCCATCGTTCAAGCTCGCCGCAAAGAAAAGAAAGTTAAGTGATTCCCTAACTTCCTTTAATTTCGAATACAAATTAGCCCGGATTTTCTACACTGATTTTCTCTCTACGTTTTTATGTTAAATAACAATTGCATATCAACGATGTCAAGAATAGAAGGAGAGCAAAAGGGAAAAAATATCAATGCCCGAGTTAGTCTAATGGAATTCTAGCGAGATGAGAAAGAAGCGTCAAGGAGAGATAGGACCAAGAGATTTCTCTCGCCTAACGAGTCACCAAATCGGTTCAATGATCAAGACAAGCCCGGAGCATAAGTTTGGTGCACGAGTTCAAATTGGGGAGTAATCTTGAACCTATTTCATCCTAATTTCATGTAATTTCTATATTTCAAAAAATGTCAAGGGAAGAAAAAACCCAAAAAAATTGATTCTTTGATCTTCAAGTAGAATTCATCAAATTTGTCAAATCCATTATTTTTTCATGAATTTTAAGGTACCGAAAGGGCATTAGTTGTAATTAATGTAACCAAGTCCCCGGACTCTTAATCTCCGGTTCGCAGAAATAAGATAGTCTTCTCCCGCTATTTTATTTAGGTTTCTAATCGACCTACCGAAAATGATTAGTGGCGACTCCAAATTCAAATCACATTGCATGTTAATCATTCGAGCCTTAAGTTGCGATTTGGTATGGACTTGGGAGAGTCCGAGTTAGGTTAGTTAATTAATTAACCCGATAATCCATTAGCCCAAAAATGAAAATTACTGTTTTTTTTTTAGGTCGCGACAACCTAAAAAAGGATCGGGGTGTTTACCCTCCAGCGAAGATTGAGCATCCGACAACCCTCGATACAATGCAGCCGGGAACATTCGGCCTAGGCCAATGTCAACACCACATGCCAGTTCATGTGCCATATCAAGAAATTCCGAAAAAATTCGACATGTGGGGAGACAAAAGCCATATTTGCAAAGCCAACACAAAAGGAAGGCTGTATGTTCCCCGAGAAGAATGGGTCCTGAAGATTTGGCATGATGATTCATGAATTTATCATACGGTAGGTTGAAGCAAGCAGGAAATATCGGGTAGAAATTGGTCGCTCAAAGGACGAATGTCACTTTCGATGAATGGAGAAAGACCGGTCGAGACCAAATATCAAGAAGGGTAGGCGTCATTGGACCAATGGGAAAGAAGAAGCAGTTCGATGAGGGCGACCGAAGCAACACAAACCGCCAACAAGCCCATACTCAAGGGGATCAATGGATATACCACAAAATGTTAACAAAACGTCTATTCGGGCTCGTGCCTGATGATAGCCACCTCCGTTTCTAGTCGTTTGTACCCGTTATAAAATCGGTAGTCAAAGGATGGATACGAAGAAAATCTGTGATTATTCGACAGCCAGCAGCAGAGGCACAAATGACAGATTGCTCAAAAGGTAAGATTTCCTTGGAGCAACGGGGGAAACAATTAATCAACAAAGGAGGAGGCGGTAAACCGGTAAGATGTGGACCCAAAATGATGTGACCATTGCCAGGCTGGTAATCCATGAAGGATAAGGAGAGTTCCCTCTTGGCTTCATTCTCGATAAAGAGCGTCGAAGCGCGACAAGCATGAAACTGCGTGAGTACTCATGTGAAGTCTATGGTGAAGGTCGCATGGGTTGGTACAGGAAACAGCCATTATTTATAAGGAATTGGGAAGTAACCAACTCGGGAGAATGATGGAAGTTACCCAAACGTAAGAGAATACATGGATCGTGGCGACATGCGACAACGAGAAAAAAGGGAAGTTTCATTAAGGATGTTCAAGGTGTACGTAGTTGACTTGATCCCCTCGAGTAACTCACGGAGTAAGCGCTCGAACTTTTTATTTTTATCCATGTACATATTCCTAGTGCGACGTCGATCTATTTCTACTTGCACTACTCGAGCGCGATCAGCCCTTTTCTTCTCTTCCAAGGAGGCTATGGATGCCTTTAGTTGGTCTTCTATTGAAGAACGCCGAGAGAGTACAATTGATCGTTGGCGTCGAGTCTCCTCCAGTTCCCTTTCTATTGCTAGCCTCTCTGTTGCTCCGGAGCGATCTCCTTCTCGTCCGAGACAAGCAAGCTCCTTAACGGAGGATTAAAGGGACTGCTCCCCTTGACTCACAAGTTGTCCCGCTTCTTGATTTTTGGGGCTGGGAAAGAAGAGCTGATCAGGAAAATTTAATAAAGCAAGCATCTTGTCCCGACACCGCCGAAAATGCATAAAGGGAGTGGAAAAGTGTTCCGAGAATATTTTCAGCCGGCGAACTAAATCTGCAGGAAGCTTTTCGCTGACTTCTCTTTGGACCGACAGCTCCATCACGGACTTAATACTTTGAATATTCGATGGATTGTCGACGAAGGAGGCCACTCATGAATGGACAAGGTCCAAAGAGCAAGACAAAGATAACCCCCTGACTTGCTGAAAATTTCCAAGTCGAGGAGCTGCCCGAGGGAGGTATACTCGGATGGTCCGAAGAATGAGAAGACCCAACAAGATAGGCCCGAACATCTTCGACGGACGGTAGAAGGAGAGAAGCAGCAGGAAAATCCCAAAGAGGGTCCGTCGACGAAGGATCTTCGGCTATCATAGGATCTTCAGCTATCAAAGGCGCTTCAACCATCGAAGTTGGAACAATGGCAAGCGAAGAAAACTCCTCTTGAGGTGCCTTAGACGAAGCAGCCATCACCGAAACGGTAGGGTCGGGCAGACTTCCAGCAACGGCAATATAGTCGGGCCTCCCGATAAGTGGGTCGAGCTCCCCAAGAGACCTTCGGGACAAAGGGTAGGGAAGAGCTTCAACATCCGAGGAGCCTTCGGAGTTTCTATCGGAGACTCCATCGGATATTTGCTCTTCTTCGCCCCCAATTTTCGCCGTTTAAGAGAAGTGAGCGTCTCCTCATCAGCATCATCGCTCAAGTCATCGCCTAATACCAAAGGTAAAGTAAAGTTATTTCGGACCCGGTGATACCGAGAAATCTAGGAAGAAAGAAATTTACCGGAAATAGTCGTCGGACGCTTGCGACTACCAATCGAAAGGGCCTTGGTTGCACCCTTTTTTCCAACTTTCTTCACGGCATGACTAAAGAGTCGTATCCGACCACCTTTGAGTATAGACGAGATAGCATCCTCAAAAGGGCTCTCGAAGGCAAAAGATGTCCACCAGGTTACGAACTCGGGAGTCACGCCGAGACTAGAACGTAGTAATCGATGGGATGTCCCCCGAAACCGCCGATACATCACGTTCGTGACCTCGGCACAAACAGGTGAACGGTTCATCGACCTTGATGTTGTAAACCTTTTTATCCAGGGTTGGAAAATCCATGAGATAGGGGATGGGCATAGGCACCGCCTGTCGAAGGCCAAACCGCCTAGCACAATAGTGCGGAGAATATGGTTCAAAACCGGGATAGAATCTCCCTTTGAGGCGAAGCCCGATTGGAAGGTCTCGAGGAAATAGAACGAAGGTCCAAAAGTCACGATGATTAAACCGTTTCAAAGTCCGAGAATCAAAATAGAAATCGAATTCACCCGAACGGTAAGGGAAGAAATCTATTCGATCGGCTTCCCAAGATAAGAGCTATCGAAGGAAGAAGCGAAAAGGTGGAACATCTCTAGAGGCCTTCGACGGGGCAGATTGAAGCAGCCGAGTTCCAAGCTTTAGAGGGACTTTATTGGGATCAAAGGGTGGAACGCTCTCGAACAAGAAAGGGAAATAAAATGCGACCCAAGCCTGAAGAATCCAGAGTGGACCCGATAACACACTATCTTCCTCGTAGCTCGACATTAATCGGGCAGCATAAGAAACACTTATGTATAAAGATGCCAGGGCAAGTGAACCAAAATCGACAAGATTTCCTTTCTCTAGAAGCGAGGCAAAGTCGAAATAATCCCTAGACACTTTAAGAGTTGGGCTGAAAAATAGATATTTTGATAGCCAAAACAGAAGGAAAACGGTTCATTCTTCAGAGAGTAACAGCCCCAGAGGTCCTACCATAAGCATCGATGAACTTCCCATAAGCAAGAGTATCGTCGAAAAGGGGCAATCCTTGATTTTCCCCAGATTTTTGACAGATATCTCATAAGGGGAGAGGCCAGCAATGGCAAAAGCATCCAAAAAGGTTACGGACATAGGACCCCATGGGAAGAAAAAACAATTGATAGAGGAGGACCGAAGCTTATAACAGCCCCCGGTAAGCCCCTATTCAGGTCGTGTGACAAAGATGTCGACCTCGATCGCTCGTCCTTATTTGCGCCGCTTCCCAAAAGGCAATCGTTGGGGGCATCACCCCGAAACTTTTGAAACCAGGTGTAAGCTTTGTCATCGAAGGACGGAAAGCTCCTAAACCGCCGAGCCGGCACGGTCCAAATATCCTTCAGTGGGGAAGCTTGAATAGGAAGCAGCTCATCCGCCCGCATCGGAAAGCAAGGTTGAAGGGACTCGGAATGTGATGATGATCGTGGAGACCGGGCCCAAGAATGAGACCGGCATGCTCTCGTCGAGTATTCAACAACTTGAAGAGATAGTGATCAGCTTCATTGCTATTGATGATCCCATCAAAGCGGGAGATAAACCGATGAGGAAGGAACCCAGAGGTTTCGGTTGCCATGGAAGCTTGAAACGTTCGACAAAGGTTTAGGGTTTAGAAGAAAAGCCTTAGACGCAGAAAGACGATGATTGAGAGCTTTTTAGGATCCTTAAAAAGCAGAACAAAAGGAGCTGATGCACCGTACGAAATCAAAGGAAAAGCGTGATCGTCCTTCTACACTGGAAACCTACGGATCGGAGGATATATTTTAAAAGAGGTAAATCTTCGATTTACATCTTTTAAAAGGGGGCATGTGTTGACACCTAAAAAATTCCGAGAAGGTTCGTGACAAACACGTGAGGAGGCGTCAATCACCTATAAAGAGAACACCGAGGTAAGTGCACACATTGATCAAGCGGGTGCCACGTGTTAGGTGAATTATGGCGTCATTTCCTTCCCGGGAACAAGAAAAGGCGCGGGGAGAGCCACGATCAAAGCAATTACCAAAGAGTGACGGTAAATCCCCACGAGGTGAAAAGAAAAGAGCGCGAAGACCAAGAAACCGTCGAAAGAGTAATCCACGTGGCTTGTGGAGAAGGGTAGAACGTGGGGGCCCGAAAGAAGTAACCGATTTACGGTTACCAAGAGTCTCGCCTATATATATCCCACAACGAAGACACACAAAGGACACACGTAACACACATCTTCTCAAACTAGCTCCTAACTCATAGTCTTTAGCCTAGCGTAATTATAACTTTCCGGAATCCCGTCGTCGATTCAATTCCGGCGAGTTTCATATCCCGGAGTTGAGTGTCGTTGATTAGATTCCGACGCCCGCTCACTAGGTTCAGCTCCGTCGATTCGATTCCGATGTTGTACCTTTCATCCATCATGTCTGGTACCGTCGATTCAATTCCGGTATTGTGTCCTATAATCCCCCGTCCAAGGTCTGTCGATTCAATTCCAACATTGTGTCCTGGCGTTTTATCCGCCCCGTTGATTTAATTCCGTAGTTGCGTTGAAGTTTACCACACATCTTGACTACGTGCGCACCGGGTTGTCGAACTCATCGAGAATCAGTAACACGCCCTTTTGTGTTAATAAAGACATCCACCGCATTTGACACTCTCTCGTCCAAAACTCGACCCGTAACCCCTTTTCGGAAAACAAAAAGATTAAGTTCGATAAAAGATTCCCGCGTGAGCCACCTTCTTTTTGGGCCTCGGTCGTTTCGGGCTCCGACCCATAATCACAAAGAAGCCCCGCCGTAGGATTTCGACGCGCAACACCTCCAACTTTTTTTCTCATTTCTTTTAAATTTTTTACTTTTGACTTGGGTGGCGCCAAACCAAAGCATCGTCTAAGCATCGGATATGCTTAAGACTATTAGGAAATAGGATCTTAACTTCAACATGCCGAGTCAAGAAATTCGATTGAGTGGTAATCGGATTAGATGTTGATTGGAAGAATTTGATTGCGAAGGATTCAAAATGTTTATGACTTATCGCACATGGAGCAAAAAAAAGTCCTAACATTTTAAGAAAACTATGTTATTACCTATTTTTAACTTATGGTCTTTTGATAGAGGATTTGCTTAATTGGCACATCAATGGCCAATTGCTTTTCATTTTACAAGTAATTTATTTTTACTTGCCTAATTTTATTAAATTATTAGCTAATAACAACCACCTTTTAACATATGAAAAAAAAAATATTCAAATGCTAATTGTAATTCATGGTAAATAAATTCTGTTTCAAATCCGTGCCTGCGACACTTTTTGGCTGCGGAGATAGCCATGGCCTAATTTATTCACTTGCGAATTGTTCATGGTTTTCGTTTGTTAGAGACATTACCATTTCCACAATATAGAGTAATCAATCTATGAGTATGCAAATAAAGCGGAGCATGTGAATATAAATTATTTTCTTCACAATGCAATCTTATTTTAATATCGGAGCATGTGGATTTCCTTATCTAGTGTCCTTTATAGGTTTCGTATGCTTGAATAATCTATAACTTTTCTACATTCTGTCAGTCTAATACCTTAAAAAATCTCACACTTTAGCTTTTGTCATAACGAAGTTGCTATCCAAGCTGATTGAACCAGCAATTTCTGGCACAAAGTAACACGTTTTACACATGATTATATGGCGAATCCGAGATGACAGGAATTTAATACACATGTTCTATAGCAAGTGGAAATTAGTGATTTGTCAAAGATACAAGTTGACACACCGTTAGATGCCCTCCGCAAGAGAATAAGATTTTTTGGCTAGCAAGAGAGACTTTCCTTGTGGATGGAGAGAGCGAGATATAATGAGCAGCCAATGAAGAAAGAGACGCAACAACTTTTTACTAGAAAGGTTGACAAACAACAACTGATAAGGACCTTTTGCATAATAATTACCTAGTTTATGAGGTGTGCATATAAGAAATTGCCATAACATTAGCTATTAGCATTCTTCAAAAGTACGTATGTATACATATGGAATCGTTACTCTTTCTAAATATATATTGCCAATTGACATCAATCGACTCACTTTATCGGTACAAAAAAAGAAACTAAATTGACTCTAGTATCATTCTACTTTGTGCATTGATTAATCATTAATTTTGAAAGTTTTAAACTCAAAATTTAGATGTATACATATAACAGAAGAATTATAGAAGAAGAATGTTTATATTGTTGTATTTGGATTTCCTTATTTAGTGTCATCTTTTTTATGATATGGCTAGTTAAGATTGTACCCCGTTTAGCAGGAGGCCTTTTAGAGGTTTCAAATACTTGAGCCGTCAATACCTTTTGTACATTCCATAGTCAAGTACCCTTTCAAGTCCCCTAGCCCTCGCACTTTGCGTAATTGGATTCTCGAAGTTTTTTTCCTTTTCTTTTTAGAAAAATCGAGGCACTTTTATAAGCATAGGTTAATCCCAAGCTTTAGAATCATGCAAAGCACAATAAAGTTGCCATTCAAATTAATTGGGACCAGCAATTTCTGAGACAAACTAAAGTGTTTATTCATGATTATATAGCAAACTTGAAGATGACACGAATTTAATCTACATAAGTCCTAGAGCATGTAAAAGGATATAATCATTGTCAAAGACACGAATTGACAAGTCATGAAATGCCATCCTCGATGTGATAATAAGACTTCTTGCCTAGTAAGAAAGACTTTCGTTGTGAATGGAGAAAGCAAGCAGTATCGAGCAATCAATGGAGAAAGAAACGCATCAACTTTTTGCTATAAAATGTTTATAATCAACGGTCGAGATAAGCGATCCATTGATTTAGTATCTGGACACGGAATCGTTCCTTACGTACTAGTTGAATGGACAAACTAGAAAGGAAAGTAAACTGGAAACTCAGAATTATTCCCTACGTGAGCAATAATCAATTGCAAATCATTGATTGTGCTTTTTTGTTCGTGAGGATTCTTTACCTTTATCTTTTTCTCCTTTGTGGTTTGAATCAGCTGAGCAACAAGTATTATCTAATCATTTCTTGCCTTTTAATTCAACTACTTACCCGGATTCCGCACAAAACCCTCAAAAAAACTCCAACTTTAGCATTTGTGACAGCTATATCCCAAACTTTTTTTTGTCTCATAAAAAATCTTCAACTTATAGATTTGTTCTGATTGTACCCCAACTTTTACTTTTGTCCAATTCTACCGGCCTAATACTAAAAAAACCTTCAACTTTACCATATATCCGAATTATATCCAAAACTCTTTTTTGGTCTCATATAAAATCTCTAATTGTTATTTTTGTCCCAATTCTACCACCTTGGCCTTCCGTCCATAATCGTCATTAGTTAATCATATGTGACATTTTCACGTTGTTAATGAATTATACCTCAACAAAGCTGATTTGAAAAATCCTTGAACTTCTTTTCTGCTGTTTGCTTCCTCTATATATTACCGAGAAATACAAAGCCATTCACGACAACACGTTTTGTATTTTTTTTCAACACTTAGCAATCCCAAAGATAGCTAGAGATGGAGATATTTGGACTAATGATCTAAAATATTGTCCTCCCTGAAACATACTATTTTTAAATTTCAAAGATTCATTGGTAAGTTCGGCGAGAAAACTCGAGCCAAGTAGGATTAACTAACGGCGATTATGGACGGAAGGCCGACGGTGGTAGAATTAGGATAAAAGTAAAAGTTGAGGGTTTTTATGAGACCAAAAAAGGTTTTGGATATAATTCGGATAAATGTTAAATTTGAGGGTTTTTTTTTTCGTACTAAACCGCTAGAATTGGGACAAAAATAAAAGTTAGGAGTTTTTTATAACACAAAAAAAGTTTTGGATATAAGTATCACAAATGCTAAAGTTGGATTTTTTTGTGTATTAAGCCAAAAAAGAACCGCTTAGCTAGTAAACTTTCCTATTTAGGGTATTAAGACTTCGATTCATGTCATAAATAGAAATTCATTGGCATTCTTTTGTCCAATGCGAGGAAAATCGCAAAAAAAAAAGTCATAAACTTATTGTAATTGTGTCAATTAAGTCATAATTGTTTTTTTACTAATTGAGTCTCAAACCTTTTGTAATTATGTCGATTTAGTCCATTTGATTAGCCGACGCCAAATATACTTGGAATTATCAATCATTTTTGTAATATTTTTATGTCTTTTTTTTCTTTTTTTGTTCCGGATGGGGGTTCTTTGAGAGCTTTTATAGTTTGAACTCATTTTTTTGCATTGGTATTTTGAACTTAGGCTCAACTAATGAACAAACATTGATAAGATTCTAGTCGTAAACCCACTCCTTATGTGGGTCAATGAAATCATATTAGAATTATAGAACTATCGTTATAATTAAGCTAATTGAATGGGAGAAAAATTCGAAAGATCGCAACTGATTTCTAAGCAAAAAATAAATAAAAAGAAAAACAAAAATTCTATGACTAAAGAAAAACATCCAAATCTCATAATCTCACTTTCACATTCTCTGTCTAAAATTTTTCAGCAGCTTCTCTGGCTTCTGGGCCAATATCGCTATCTATGGTTTAATCAGATATGGGCTCACGGTAATCATTGTCGACACATAATCAATAGATCAAATTTTAAACAAATTTTGATGAAAAAAGTTAATCGTGATAAAAATTATGATCGAGGGGTACAATTTGGTCACCCACTATAGGAGGTTTGCAAACGACAGCCTATTTGAACAAATTAAATGGCCAAATTGCTGGATATCACCACTTTTAATAATAGTTGTTCGATCTTGATGAATTTGGAAAAAATTGGGTTGCGGATGAGAGTAGATTCGAGTAGATTCGACCAAATTGATGTCATCATGTTGATCTAGTCATGAGCTTTGCAATGACATGAGAATAGTTTCGACCAAAGTTTTCTCGAGTGAGATATCGTGACTTTTCACCTCGATCATCCTTTTAGATAAATTTAAGGAAACCCTGAATCCCAACACTCTTCGTAAGGACTGAATTTTTGGAATGTTTGGACCACTCGCTTTTTGTGAGCTTGAGATCAGACCGATTGAACGTCAAATGGAAAATTTATACTCATTCATGTTTTTTCTAAAATTTAGCCAATACTAAAGCCCAAGTGGACGTTCTCATTGGACAAATTTTATTCACGTCACAAAATCGTTTCGACCGATTGCCTCACCGGTTGAATTTGGTGTTGAACGAATTTGATTAAAGAACTTGTAAAAGTACGAGGATTTTTTTTAAGCAATTTCCATGCATTAGCCAGCATTTCGGGCACCTTGGGAGGCATTTCCATTTTGCTTTCATCTTAACCTTCAATATAGACTTTTCATAAGCTCATTTTCCTCATAGCGTCCCAACCCACGCTCTCTCGTTTTAATAAGAACGTAATTATGCTGTTGAAATGACAATAAGATGCTATTCAAGATGCTATTCATTGGTTTCTCACACAAGATTTGAGTAGGCATGATGATTGAGTTATAAATTTTGATTGAACTATCGTGTCCTTGGATTTCATGGAAACACGTTGATTGAACATGAACGACGGTCAGATAATGTCAACCCTGAATGTACAGTGTTGTAAATCAAGAACTTAAGAGGACTTCTTATGCAGCAAGGGATCAGATACCGAGCAAGCATATCCGCATAGAGCTCGTACTGAGCAATCATCCCGAGCCCCCACTTGTCTTTCAGCTGCCTATAGAGGTTCAAATCCATGTCTTAGACCACCGATCCATCTCTGTAGGGGTGTGTGCACGAAGGATCTGGAGCTGAAAAGTGACTGGATCCATAAAAATGCCCGAAATCAGCTTGCTGTGGCTTCCCGTGGCCTGATGTGAACAGATTGGAAAATGATTCTGTTCCGACCCGATCAATGAACTGTTGGCAACGGCAGCGATCCCTCTCAAGGATAGGATTGACAATGAACATGGTCAAGATTTAGCGATCCAATGATTTAGTATCAGGACACAGAATCGTTCCTTACGTACTAGTTGAATGGAAAAACTAGAAAGGAAAGTAAACTGGAAACTCAGAATTATTCCCTACGTGAGCAATAATCAATTGCAAATCATTGATTGTGCTTTTTTGTTCGTGAGGATTCTTTACCTTTATCTTTTTCTCCTTTGTGGTTTGAATCTGCTGAGCAACAAGTATTATCTAATCATTTCTTGCCTTTTAATTCAACTACTTACCCGGATTCCGCACAAAACCACCCTCCGCCCCCACCCCAACCCCACTCCCCGAAAAAAAAAAAAAAGAACGGTCCAATACCCAAAAAAAACTCCAACTTTAGTATTTGTGACAGCTATATCCAAAACTTTTTTTTGTCTCATAAAAAATCTTCAACTTATAGATTTGTTCTGATTGTACCCCAACTTTTACTTTTGTCCAATTCTACCGGCCTAATACTAAAAAACCTTCAACTTTACCATATATCCCAATTATATCCAAAACTCTTTTTTGGTCTCATATAAAATCTCTAATTGTTATTTTTGTCTCAATTCTACCACCATTGGCCTTCTGTCCATAATCGTCATTAGTTAATCATATGTGACATTTTCACGTTGTTAATGAATTATACCTCAAGAAAGCCGACTTGAAAAATCCTTGAACTTCTTTTCTGTTTGTTTGCTTCCTCTATATATTATCGAGAAATACAAAGCCATTCACGACAACACGTTTCGTATTTTTTTAACACTTAGCAATCCAAAAGATAGCTAGAGATGGAGATATTTGGACTAATGATCTAAAATATTATCCTCCCGGGAAACATACTATTTTTAAATTTCAAAGATTCATTGGTAAGTTCGGCGAGAAACTCGAGCCAAGTAGGATTAACTAACGGCGATTATGGACGGAAGACCGACGGTGGTAGAATTAGGATAAAAGTAAAAGTTGAGGGTTTTTATGAGACCAAAAAAAGTTTTGGATATAATTCGGATAAATGTTAAATTTGAGGGTTTTTTTTTCATACTAAAGCTGCTAGAATTGGGACAAAAATAAAAGTTTGAGGTTTTTTATAACATAAAAAAAGTTTTGGATATAAGTATCACAAATGCTAAAGTTGGATTTTTTTGTGTATTAAGCCAAAAAAGAACTACTTAGCTAGTAAACTTTCCTATTTAGGGTATTAAGACTTCGATTCATGTCATAAATAGAAATTCATTGGTATTCTTTTGTCCAATGCGAGGAAAATCGCAAAAAAAAAAAGTCATAAACTTATTGTAATTGTGTCAATTAAGTCATAATTGTTTTTTACTAATTGAGTCTCAACCTTTTGTAATTATGTCGATTTAGTCCATTTGGTTGGCCGACGCCAAATATACTTGGAATTATCAATCATTTTTGTAATATTTTTATGTCTTTTTTTTCTTTTTTTGTTCCGGATGGGGGGTTGCTGAGAGCTTTTATAGTTTGAACTCATTTTTTTGCATTGGTATTTTGAACTTAGGCTCATAAATAGTTACTTGCTCTATATACTCTTTTTCACTTGTAATTGAGTAATGCAATAGAGAGATGCGAGGCACGATTATAGTAAAATCATCTACTTGGATGTAATCCTAATTTAAGGTGAATCAATGTAAAACCTTGTGTATCGATTTCTCTTTCTTGTTTTACGTTTTACTTCGTTGTGATTGTGGCCCGATCCTAACAAAACCTTCACATCAACAATTACATTATTAATACGAGTTTAATGTGTCTTTTCAATTGTTTCGAAAACAAAGCTCTATGAGACCAAAGGATACACATGGACCCCATTTTTTGCTTTTCTAAATAATAGCATTAATAAGGATGTAATAGAAAAGGAAAGTACAGAATAAGAGCTTTGAATGTGAAGGCTTTTGACCCTTTTTCTTTTCTAATCCTTTTTCTTTGAGTTGCATAAGGACAAGTATTATCAGATTCAAATCTTAGTTCTCACTTCTGTGCTTTGTTGCGGTCCCGGCCCTAAGATTATTTATGCCGTTTTCCTATTTTCTAGTTATATATATATATATTGTTCCTTTTCTTGAGCAGTTGCCATCTCATCCTTTCTGCTAGAACTAATGAACAAACATTGATAAGGTTCTAATCGTAAACCCACTCCTTATGTGGGTCAATGAAATCATATTGGAAATATAGAACTATTGTTATAATTAAGCTAATTGAATGGGAGAAAAATTCGAAAGATCGCAACTGATTTCTAAGCAAAAAATAAATAAAAAGAAAAAAAAATTATACGACTAAAGAAAAACATCCAAATCTCATAATCTCACTTTCACATTCTCTGTCTAAAAATTTTCAGCAGCTTCTCTGGCTTCTGGGCCAATATCGCTATCTATGGTTCAATCAGATATGGGCTCACGGTAATCATTGTAGACACATAATCATTAGAACAAATTTTAAACAAATTTTGATCAAAAAAGTCAACCGTGATAAAAATTATGATCGAGGGCTACAATTTGGTCACCCACTATAGGAGGTTTGCAAACGACAGCCTATTTGAACAAATTAAATGGCCAAATTGCTGGATATCACCACTTTTAATAATAGTTGTTCGATCTTGATGAATTCGGAAAAAAATGGGTTGCAGATGAGAGTAGATTCAACCAAATTGATGTCATCATGTTGATCTAGTCGTGAGCTTTGCAATGACATGAGAATAGTTTCGACCAAAGTTTTCTCGAGGGAGATATCGTGACTTTTCACCTCGATCATCCTTTTAGACAAATTTAAGGAAACCCTGAATCCCAACACTCTTCGTAAGGACGGAATTTTTGGAATGTTTGGACCACTTGCTTTTTGTGAGCTTGAGATCAGACCGATTGAACGTCAAATGGAAAATTTATACTCATTCATGTTTTTTCTAAAATTTAGCCAATACTAATGCCCTAGTGGACGTTATCATTGGACAAATTTTATTCACGTCACAAAATCGTTTCGACCGATTGCCTCACTGGTTGAATTTGGTGTTGAATGAATTTGATTAAAGAACTTGTAAAAGTACGAGGATTTTTTTTAAGTAATTTCCATGCATTGGCCAGCATTTCGGGCACCTTGGGAGGCATTTCCATTTTGCTTTCATCTTAACCTTCAATATAGACTTTTCATAAGCTCATTTTCCTCATAGCGTCCCAACCCACGCTCTCTCGTTTTAATAAGAACGTAATTATGCTGTTGAAATGACAATACGATGCTATTCAAGATGCTATTCATTGGTTTCTCACGCAAGATTTGAGTAGGCATGATGATTGAGTTATAAATTTTGATTGAACTATCGTGTCCTTGGATTTCATGGAAACACGTTGATTGAACATGAACGACGATAAGATAATGTCAACCCTGAATGTATAGTGTTGTAAATCAAGAACTTAAGAGGACTTCTTATGCAGCAAGGGATCAGATACCGAGCGAGCATATCGGCATAGAGCTCATACTGAGCAATCATCCTGAGCCCCCACTTGTCTTTCAGCTGCCTATAGAGGTTCAAATCCATGTCTTAGACCACCGATCCATCTCTGTAGGGGCGTGTGCACGAAGGATCTGGAGCTGAAAAGTGATCACTGGATCCATAAAAGTGCCCGAAATTGGCTTGCTGTGGCTTCCTGTCGCCTGATGTGAACAGATTGGACAATGATAGCAAGTTTAATCAACTAGAATGGTTCGACGACATCAAACTTTGCACGTTACTCTATCCGTTGGCTCACCAACTCCACAGAATCCCAACATGGCACAAGACTATGCTAGTCAGACTTTCTCACACCTTCCATCTCATAGAAAAACTCAGAACCAAGAATCTATGCTAAAACAGATTTCAGAATAGCTCATTCCAGGACTATGCTCTTCAAGACCTCCCTAGTGATAAGTTCTCAATCTTGCCAAAGGACATCTGGACCAGATCTTTGTAATTCATTGCTTTTAAACAAATATTTCCCCAGTTAGGACCATATGTATGAAGCTCAGTGACATGATATTAGTCGGTCCACGCTCTTTTATCTATCACAGGCATGAAAGATTACCGAGTTATAAATAGAAGCTCCCTATGCCCCTTTTGCAGAGAGAACAACGAGCACACATCGAAAGATCTTTTCTCCTGTCCCTCAGAGAACGTCCAAACAATTGTTGGCCTGAACTTTCATTTGCAGGCCTGAGCAATGCTGGAGGAACTTGCTTCAGAGGCTAGTGAGATGACATTAGATTAAGGCAATCATAAATTGAGTGTTTGTTGGGTGGAGTTAAGCGACTTTGTCTACCTTGGTTGCCAAAAGGAACATAAGGCATTGAAACTGATTGCCCTAGAGATAAGTACGCCAAAAAGCTTTTTCAGTCCTTTCAGGATGTTCAGTCATCTCACTGATGACAAGCAAGTATTTCTTATGCACACGCTCAGATTCGCCATATGCTCCAAGCAGGAATGTGCTGAGAAGACAAGTTTCATACTATCAAGAAAACTATTTTACATGAGGAACCTATTTGATTTATAGTGAGTCCTTATCAAACTCCAACCAAATGGTATTGAAGCACATGAAACAGCGCAGACTAGTGTGACTAGGACTCTTAGCAACAACCTTTAAATCGCCACATCCAATAAGCACCACAAAAATAGAAACAGTAGGATCACCTAAATAGACCCGTAAGATGCAGAGCAGATACAAACATTCTCCTAGATTGACTAATGACATCAATATTCATCTAAATAGCAAAGCGTAAGTTTAATTGGAAAAAGTGAGCGGAGAGACGAGACAAATCGAGCAGAACAAAATCGTACAATCTAACCACATCATTTGCGTATTTCATTCCAAGATTTTACTACAAAAATCCTTCTCCATGAAGCCTTTCCTTTCCTGATCAGCACCAATTCGAAATCTGTAGATGCTGGCACCATCAAGCTTACAGAAAAGCACCAGTGCCAGAACATCTTCCCCAAAACGAAACTATGTTGTTTGGATTTCATGGAATCAACTTCATTTCCTTAATAAGCTCAGGTCAAAATCCAATCAAAGAATAACACTCGAGAAATACACGCCAAGTCAATCGGATCAACAGGGACAGGGATTCAAATCGACCGGACACTGCTCGGCGAGCCAGTATCGATCGAGCGACACCGAGGAGAGAGATGCAATTGAGAAAGGAAAACCTGAAAGACTTGGGGGGTTGATACGTGGCGGAGGAGGCGATGGAACGTGTCACGACCCGAATCCCTGCGAGCCCGATAACATCCCCTCCGGCCATACTTACGTACGGTTCTCCGGGATCCAAAGGCCAACAGATATAACACTTGCGGAAGCAAAAACAATTCCCGTACAGAAATTAATTAACATCACGATGACTTGGGACGGTAAAACAACTTATGTACATATACACAATTGTTACAACCTTCAAACCTAGGGCTTCGAGAGGCCACTTGTACAAGCCTGTGACCAACTATAACAAAAGATTACGTGGTCGAAGCCCGCTATGCTTCCAAAAGAAAATACTCTACAAAAGCTCAAGAGGCCAACTACCCTAGGCCTCGTCCTCGCTATCCGGTACGATATTGACTCTCGCCTCCAACTCATCCTCGTCAATCTCGGGTGGCCGTTCCGCATCCGATCGCTCTACAACCTCCCCATCTTCTCTTGGTACCATGACCTTGGGGAATATCGAATTTCCTGGGCGAATTATTCATTGCTGATGCGGAGTGTCCGAAAAACAACGAACCCACGACGGGGTGAGATAAAATCTCGATAAGCTAGCCCCTAACCCTAGGTTAGGGCTCTAGTGCCTCCAGACAAGTTTTAAAAACAACAACTTTTCAACATATCCTCCTTCACCTCAATAATTCAACTAATAAATCCCGGAATATTCCATACTTGTTCCGAAAATTCCCACACTTTCTCAAATATTCTACGTTACCCTTATAATGATATTTCACGTCTCGGGCTGGAATAAAAAAAATATTCCACGTTGCTCCAAAGCCCGCGTTCCACGCTTCAGGCTATCGTATAAAATTCCACGTTACTCCAAAAATATTCCACGTTACTCCACGACTTCATACAAGTTCATAACATTGAGCCTCGGACCTTTATGGAACACGGCTCCCTATATATATACACTAGGGTCTCGGACACATAGGAATACGACCCATAAATCTCGATCTCGAACACATAGGAACACGACCGGATTAAGTCTCGGACAATTAGTCGAACACGACTCACTTTGGTCTCGGACGACTTAATTGAACACGACTTTCACACTTTCTCGGTCTCGGACAATCGGACGAATACGGCTCACTTTGGCCTCGAACGACTTGATTGAATACGACCTTCATACTTTCTCGGTCTCGGACAATCGGACGAATACGGCTCACTTTGGCCTCGGACGACTTGATTGAATACGACCTTCATACTTTCTCGGTCTCGGACAATCGGACGAATACGGCTCACTTTGGCCTCGAGTCGACTTGATTGAATACGACCCATAAATCTCGGTCTCGGACACATAGGAACACGACCGGATTAAGTCTCGGACAATTAGTCGAACACGACTCACTTTGGTCTCGGACGACTTAATTGAACACGACTTTCATACTTTTCGAGAATAGACAGGACCCGCGTAATAACGCATCGTGTCACTATCCCACGTTTTACGCCTCGGGATATTTTAATACTCATAACCCGCGTTTAACGCCTCGGGGGTATAATAATAGTAAAGCCAGCGTCATAACGCCTCAGGCTATAATTCTTCAATCCAACATCGAGCCCGCGTCATAACGCCTCGGGCAACATATGGTCTTATAAAGTACAAACCAGCGTCATAACGCCTCAGGGTAAAAATTCCACTTTTCCTCTCTTTCATTCCACTTAAGACCATATACCACAATAATTTCCCGATCACTCGTCCGATATCACACGATCCTTTAAATACTTCCGATCGATCAATCCTTGCCACGTGATCCCGCTAGATTCCTTGATTAGCAGATCGAGATCATCCGGTCTCACCAATTTTCTCCAATAAAAGATCGGGACCATGCGATCTCTTCAATGTTTCTCAATTGCCCAATCGAGACCACTCGATTAAATTGTACCGGCAAACACTCAATCGGGACCACGTGATTCACTCACGTTAGAGAATTAATAAATCGGAATCACCCGACTAGATCATACAAGACCAATGGTCAAATCGGGCCACAAGATTAATTATGCTACCGCAATAATTAATCTACGCCACACAAAATTAATTCTACTAACGCAGCAATTACTAACGGCCGTACGTTCAGAATTAGACTAACATACAATTAATTCACGACTATAGTACTAAACTATAGTGATACCATATTTAATTAACACCGTGGCATAACAACATGTTGTCACATAAAAAGTAACTATAGTTAGAATATAATCTAACCATGGTTCAAAATTAACTAGAGTCAATAACTAACCTAACCATGATTAAATAATAGCATAAAGTAACTAGAGTTAGGCATAAAGTAACCATGGTCCAACTTTGACCATACCTAAATCCTCTTGACTTCACTATTCACTTCAAGAACATGATTTCTCTCTCCTCCTCCCCTTCATTCTCGGCCAAGGCATGAAAATGGCCAAAAACAACCAATTTTTCATCCAAATCTACTCAATCTCAAGTCCCTTAGCAACCTAGATACCTAATCAAGGTTTAGGAACCAACTTACTTGATTTCTAGCCAAATCCTTTGGTGAAAATCAGCTGAAAACCGAAGCAAAAACTCCCTCTCTCAAACCGGGTCAGATTTGCCTCGTCCGGACCTGTGCCCCTTCAAACTGACCTACGGGAAAAACTACCGGGCCAAATCGAGCTTATAATATGTCTCTGGAAAGCTAAGACAATAAGCTTTCAAATGGAAGTGGTCTTACCTCAAACCGACGTCGGACGAAAAAGTTATGGCCGGAACAGTGTGGCTGTCGAAACAGGGCTGCGGGTTTGGGCGAGAGAGAGAAGTGAGAGAGAAAATTGTGTCCAAATGAAGAAGATGAATATGGTGGATAGATAAGCTAGGCTAGGATATTTTGGGATAAAAAGTTTGACTAGAATTCTTGGTCTAAAAAAATGATGAGACAAAGACTTGTGGGTCCCACTAATAATTCATCTCCTTTCCCATATACGGTCCGGATTTCACTTTTCCGAACACTTTGGGGCGAATCGTGAAATGCACATGCTCGGGATGAGGCGACATCCAATATATTAATATTGAAATCCTTGAAAGTCCGACGTTCAATTTCGAAGTCCAATTCATTTCAATTGTTGGCATTCTTTATTGTCGGATATCTAATTTCGAGATCTCATTCAATCATTAGCCTGGAAGAGGGTCGAAATTCGGAATGTCACGGAACGACTCGTATCCGCAAACAGAGCCGTCCCGAGCTGCCGTGACCTCCTATGTAGCTTATCCGTTCTGCGTCGTCTCCATGGGCGAGCTGGAGAGGCGTGCGTCGGTTGAATTTGAAGAGAGAGAGAGAGAGAGAGAGCATGTGCTTTAAGAACATGAACATGAAGATGAAGAAATTCAGAACTTATGATGCAGAAGCAAAGAGAAAAACCAAAGGATGAGAATGGCTGCATTAATTGGGCCTTACTTATTCCATGCGCCTTTGGTTGTTTATGCCGATAACCTTTGTATCTCCGTATTGAGATCACCCTCCCATTCCCCCCATGTCCACTTGTATCCGAACAGTGACACATATCTTAGTTCCGGTGTGCTTACCTTGCCCTTAGAAAAGATGTTCATTTTGGGGCACTCTTCCACTTCAATACTAAACAAGGATGGAAACCTCAAGATGCAACTTGTGGTGGAGGAGAAGCATTCTAGGCTTGGCATATTTATGAGTGTCAACTTACATAGCTTCTTAAAAGAAATCACTTTTCCTTCTTCATTTTCATCTTTTGCCACTACTTCTTTCATTCTTTCACATCCTAGTATAGTCATATCCCGAAGACGCACCAAACTTGCGAAAGCTGAAGCTGTCCCTAGATGTACCAATCCGGAGGAATTCTTCACCACTAACTTCCTCAAATTCTGAAAAGATATCTCGGTTGGAAATAATGTTGTCAAACTAGGACATTCCCGAACCTCAAGTTTGTCAATACTCTGAAGAATTTTCCCACTAAACGGTCTTCCCTCCATACATGCTTTATTTTGTGTAGCTTGCTTAACTTAAGTTCTCTTAAATTTTCAAGCACCATATGTTTTTCGCCGTCAACAAGCCCGTCGTCGGGAATATATCTTCAAAGGAACTACGGAACACTTCAAGGCTTTCTAGCTTCGGAAACCTCTCTAGGAGGAATTTGAGAGGAAAGACGGCCTTTTCATCATGAAAACATGCCAATGTTAGTGCTTTCCGGCTTGGCACAGATGTCGTCGTGAAATATTCCATCATGTATCATCTGAATATCCTTTTCGACTAGTAAAAGTCTCTCCAAGTTGGGAAAGTCCTGTCAAAATACAACGAGAAAATTAAGTAAATTCAACAAAGGTTCAATAATATATCATGGGTTATAAAAAGGTAAACCTAAGTCGGATTATTCACATGGAAGATACCATCTTCTTACGATTCACTAGATCTCAAGAGCCCTGCATACAAGTCTCAAGCTTTTAAAGTCATGATACAAAAACAATCGTGATCGAGTGCTCCACTATAACCATCGATAATGAATAGTTGAAGAAAAACTTTGTGTAGAGGCTGGTACTGTTAGGTTGGTAGAGTGAACTTAAATTCAAAACCACCTAGCTCATCAAATTCATCTTTTATTAGAAATATACGTTGTCGGCGAAAATATATCATTCTTTCGAATTTTGTGTAACAAGATGCACTCATAGTCTTACTAAAATATATGAGGATCCCCACACATAAAGTTGTACTTATGTTATTAGAAATATCTTATCTTGTCTACGAATTGATAGGTAAAGGGTTTCGGATTTTCTATGGTATCATTGTGTGACATGGCTATGCAGTGGACATGAGATATAATGTATGGTGAAAGAAAAAATTAGAATATAGTGAATTAAAGTTCTAATTAAATTTATGCTTTTAAGAGTTTATAGAAGATACAAAAGAGAAGAAAAATTCACTAGTGAAACGTGTCAAGAATGGAGAGGACCGCTTGTCTAAGTTCTTATTGGCTTCCGCAAGGAGCACGGTGCACCAGAATACACAATTTTCAGTTGGATTAGATGAGGAATATCGCATGGTGCCAACAACAATATGTAATTATTTTTGTAATTTTAGGGAATGGAATATCTTATGGGTGTCCACAAACAAAATGTACACTGACAATATAAAAAAATATATTATGCTATGGATAAATTGATAGGCAATGACATGACTATGCGGTGGACATGAAATTAGTGAATGCGTTTTAGAAAAAACTGAGAAAGAGCTGTAGAAGTCATACCCTCTCAAATGAAGAGTGTGCTTCTTGGTTTGAAAGGTCTTGTTCGTGGTCTCTCTGAGTCCACTTGTTCATAAGTGCCGAAAGGGACATGTTCAGTTTGTCACAGTGAGTCACTCGCAATTCCTGCAATGATGGCCAGCTCAAAGTGGGAAAGTTTGGACATAAGCTCTTGAGTCGTGGCATATCATGTAACGCCAAAGAGGTTAGTTTTGGAAAGAGAACTTGAGCAGTAGTGGAGTGTGGAGTGACATCTCCACTCGCGACTATTTCCTCAAGCCCACAAGTCTCCACCCAAAGTTCGCGAAGTTCGTCTAGACTTGTAGCCACCCAATGCGGAAACAAATTTTCAAGGCTCTTGCAATTGTGGACCTCCACCTTTCTTAATCGTTCACATGTGAGAGTTTCTAGAGGATTGTCGGTCCATATTTTGCTTAAATTGTCCATGTGGGAGAGAACCATCCACTTAAGTTTAGGAAATTGTACCTGCCATGTTGGAAAAAAAATGACACAATGAATCTCAGTACATTAAGTTATGAACACAAAGAAGGAATTTCTAAACTTCCCCAACTCTCACTAATCATGAAAATTCAAGAGCTTATTGGTGACACAAACGGTGAGAGGCTAAATGATGCTTTCTAACCCCAAGTCCCCGAACCATGGAAAATAAACGACGTTCAAGTAAATGCATAATTAGTAATATCTCCTATGATTAGCAATCAAATAAATGTGTAGATACTCGTTATGATGAAACGTTCAACTCACAAATAATAATAATAATAAAATTTGGGGCAAAAACACAAGCATTTCCTCCATCAGAAAAGAAAACAATAATCGAAACTTGCATACAATCCCTATGTATTAATTGTCTTCTTAAGAAGTGATGTAAAATTAAAATTTGCTAAAGATGTTAGCTTGTATTCGCTGAATTCTGTCAGAGTAAAATTGGAAATTGATTTTTAATCTTCACTAAATAGAGTGTGTGGATACGTGTATATTCCTTGTTATTCAACTTTGACGTAAACATCTCCTAAACTCTATCGAATCAATAAAATGATAATTGAATTTTAAAAGGGTATTTTGTTTTAATTTATAATCAGGAGAAGATTGATTATAAAGTAAACGCCTTCTCCTCTAAATTTTGGAGTTCGGGTTTGCCGATAACAAAAGTAACACTTTTAAAAAGATATGGAAAACACAAGTCCGATTAGATTTGATCAAAGCACTGATGACTAAAACGACGATCATTTAATGTAGCATTTGTGTCCGGACATGGCATGTACTGTGCATTGTCCAATTCTATGTGAATATATTGCAAATGAAATGCCAAAAAATGAATTTGTTTGGAAGACCGACCTGTGGAGTGAAAAGTGAAGGGGTGCCGAGCTCATTCTCCATCGAAGATTGCCCAGTCAAACTTCTCATCTTGGGGCAGTGGGCAATAGTTAGCTCTTTCAAGTTGGGACATTCCAGTGTATGATTCTTCCCCAAGAGGAAACTACTCAAATTGGGCAAGCATTCTAACTCCATGTTCGAGAGATTTTGGAATGTAATCTTCCTCTCAGCGCTTCCCTGTACTTCCTCGTCCGCAATCACTCCTTCCATTTGACCACACTCCTTTATTTTCACCTCCCTAAGGCTGGCAAGGCACCGAGCCATCGATGGAGTGAAAGCATGTCTCAAGTTGCTGCATTTATAAAGAGTCAGATAATATAGAGAATTGAAGCACATCGTTCCTTGAAGATCTTTGTTCCATAGCCACCTCAACTTTGGTAGGTTGACCAAGTCCAAATTGTAAATGGAAGGCAGCACCCAAGTGCTTTCCAGACCCTCCAGGCCTTTAAAATCGAATATTTCCTCTAGCGCCTCGCAGTCACGCACTAGCAATGTCTCCATATTGTGTAAGATGAGCATCAATCTAGATGGAATTGCGTTGATAAACGATGGACATTTATCCACCACCAGTGATTTTAATTGCCAAGATGGCTTGATGGGAATAAGTTCGCTGTGCCATTTTTCAATCAACTTGGGGTACTCAGATAGTCGCATTTTCTTTACTCCAGCGGCGATAGCCTGTTAGAAAATGCATCAATTAACGTAAAAATTCCGGTTACCAAAAAGAAATTACTCTGCCAAGTGAACAAAACAATCTAATTGCACAAATGTTGGTAACTCGCGCATACCATTACTTCACAAATATTTTGGATGGTTGCGTTGAGGTTTTCCTTCCAAAACCATGCTTCACGGTAAGTTACTTGTACTCTGTCTAGCTTTGGCGCCTCTATTGGTCCCTCGGAGAAGAATTCCATGTTGAGACATCCAATCACAATGACCTCTTCTAATAGAGGGAACATCAAAGTGCATCCACTTGAGCTAAAACGTCTCAACCCCATCAACATATGAAGCTCCAAATACTTCAATTGTTTGAAAGCCACTACATGCCCCTCTTCGCCTCCCTCAACAACGATGACTTCTGTCAACATTTTACAGTTACTTATTCTCAATTTTGTCAACTCCACCAAATTTCTTACTATTGTTGGTGTGAAAATATGGGATAACCCATTGCAAAATGACATATCGTGTCACGACCCGAACCCTCCGAGCTCGTCGACATCCCACCTGGCCATAATCTTGTACAGTTTCCCGGGATCCAAAGGCCGACAAACACATCGCGGAAGCGAAGAAATCCCCGTACAGAAAATAACGATACTACGATGACTTGGGATGATAAAAATAAACTCATGTACATATATACATAGTTGTTACAAACTATCAAACCTATGGCTTCGGGGCCTGTCACAAGCCCATGACCAACTATAACAAAAAGGATACGTGGTCGAAGCCCGCTACACAACCCAAAATAAACACGCTACAAAAACTCAGAGGTAAGCTACCCTAATCCTCGTCGGCACTCCAATCAACTACCTCCAGCTCTTCCTCTTTCGGTGCCACGACCTGCGGGCGGATCATTCACTAATGCGGCGGAGGGTCCGAAAAACAACGAACCCACGACGGGGTGAGATAAAATCTCAGTAGGAAAACCTCTAATCCCAACTCAGGTCGCTAGTGCCTCCAGGACAAATTTTTTTTTTTTTTTTAAAACAACGAAGCTCGACATATCCTCCTTTTTCCTCAATAATTCCACTAATAAATCCTGGAATATTCCATTTCCACTCCGAAAATTCCCACACCTTCTCAAATATTCTACGTTACCCTCATATATATATTTCACGTCTCGGGCTGGAATAACAACAACCCACGTTGCTCTAAAGCCCGCGTTCCACGCCTCAGGCTATCGTACAGAGTTCTACGTTACTCCGAAAATTCTACGTTATTCCGGAAATATTCCATGTGGCTCCACGACATCATACGAGTCCATAACACCGAGCCTCGGACCTTTATAGAACACGGCTCCATAAATAAAGATATATATACATATATATATCGGGGTCTCGAACACTTAGGAATACGACCCGAAAATCACGGTCTCGGACACATAGGAACACGACCGGATTAAGTCTCGGACAATTAGTCGAACACGACTCACTTTGGTCTCGGACGACTTAATTGAACACGACTTTTACACTTTCTCGGTCTTAGACAATCGGACAAATACGGCTCACTTTGGCCTCGCACGACTTGATTGAATACGACCATCATACTTTCCCGGTCTCGGACAATCGGACGAATACGGCTCACTTTGGCCTCGGACGACTTGATTGAATACGACCCTCATAGCTTCCCGGTCTCGGACAATCGGACGAATACGGCTCACTTTGGCCTCGGACGACTTGATTGAATACGACCATCATACTATCTCGGAATAGATCGGGCTCACGCGATTCACTCACGTTAGAGAATTAATAAATCGGACCACCCGATTGACTCACGTTAATCCATAGATTAAACTAAACCATCCAATCAATCACGCTACCACATAATTTAATCTATGCCATGCGACCATAATATACTCACGTAGAAATTTATCCGGGCCGATCAAATATTAATTCTAACGTACGAATAAATCCACGACTATAGTACTAAACTATAAGACTACCACATTTAATTACTGCCGTGGCATAACAATATTATGTCACATACAATTAAGCACCGTGGCATAACGAAATAACGTCACATATAAAGTAACTATAGTTAACATATAACCTAACCTTAGTTTAAAAAAAATAACTAGAGTTAATAAATAACCTAACCATAGTTCAATTATTAGTAAAAAGTAACTATGGTCAAACTTTGACCACACATTCTCTCTCTTGGATTTACTATTCATGCAAGACACCATTTTTTTTCTCCTACTTGTTCTTGCATTTTCGGCCCCCCCCCTCATCCAAGCTCAAATCCAACCATTTCTTCATCAAAATCCACAATTTCATGGTCTATTAGCAACCTAACCACCTAATTTAGGTTTAGAAGTAATCCTACCTCAAAAATTCGCAAAAACCTCCGTTGAACGGTTGAGAAAACTTGAATTTAGCGGCGATTCCGACGACCCACGGTAGCCCACGACCTCTGCGCTTCAAAACCGAGTCGGCGGCGGCTCAACGAAATTTTTCCGGCGACGGCGGCGGCAAGATGTTGGTTCGGCCAAGTGAGGGGGAGGGAGATGGAGAGAGAAAAGTTGATCACAATTTTGGTAGAATGAAGAAGATGATCAATAGTCAAGGCAATAATTGGTTTTGAAAAGCAAGAAGAGAAAAATGGTTATTTCCACCATCATTGACTAGTCAATCTCGGCCAAAGGGAAAAATGACCAAAATACCCTTCGTTCCAAGTGAAAAATGGGATATTTTTCGAGGGCAAATGGGTCTTTTCCCATATCCAGTCCAAATCTACTTTTCCTGAACCTTTTTTGGGGCGAACCGCGAAGGATTCGGACCTTTGGATGAGGAAACGTCCAAAAATTTTATTTATTGAAACCCCGAAAGTCCGACGTCAAATTCGAAGCTCGATTCGCGACCAATCTCGATCAATAGAATTTTCAGCGTATCTCAAACTAACGGGCGGCTTTTAGGAGTTACGCGTATCGACCCGTGATAAAATCACGTTTAAGAATTACTCGAGCCATGGCGACTTTGGTTGTCATTCAATTGCGAGGGTCAATCACTAGTCCCATTGGACACGATCGTTAGAAATAATTTCGGGGACATTCGGAACCCATACGAGGTCAAACGGAACCACCCGTGATCCAAGCGTAGGGTATTATCCAAATCGTTCCTTAATCATTCTAAGATCGGTCTATATTGGTCCAAAATATTCCCTCGACAATTTTCATGACCAACGAGTCGGTCCGGGATCAAGTTCTTAGGTCCACGTACTTGAATTTCCTAGCTAGCCATTCCCATTTGGTTAGTCTCGCTCAAGATGGCCATTCTCAAGTGAGATATAAGCTGAAATACATCAACGAGACTTTTCATTTATTCACGGCTTCGAAAAAGGTCGGAATACGGGATGTCACAATTCTTCCCCCTTACAAAAATTTCGTCCTCGAAATTTACAACGAAACTTATCTATTCAAACAAATGGGGGTGCGGTTGCCTCATCGTTTCTTCATTTTCCCAGGTTGCCCCTTCCGTTCCATGATGCTCCCATATCACTTTCACCGGTCGAATCGTCTTGTTCCTTAGAACTTGCTCTTTCCTATCTTCTATTCGCCTGGTCTTTCCACGTAAGATATCCTTTCATCTACTTCCACAACTTCATGATCCAGCACATGAGTTGGGTCGGCTCGTACTTTCTCAACATGGACACGTGGAAGACATTATGAACTTGGGACAAGTTCGGCGGCAAGGCGAGTCGGTAGGCCAATGTCCCAATCCGCTCTAAAATCTCAAATGGGCCTACGTATCTCGGACTCAACTTTCCTTTCTTTCCAAATCGAGATAAACCTCGCATCGGCGACACCTTCAGGAAAACATGGTCTCCCACGCGAAATTCCAGAGGTCTACGTCGTCTATCCGCATAACTCTTTTGACGACTGCGGGCGGTCTTTAGTCTTTCTCCGATCACCTTCTGCCTCAATAGATTGCTTGAACTAGCTCCGGTCCCGTTATACTCCTCTCGCCAACTTCATCCCAACATACCGGAGTTACGCAAGCTCGCCATCTGACGCCTCAAATGGTGCCATTCCGATACTCTTTGGGAAGCTGTTGTTGTAGGCAAACTCGACTAGATGTAGCTGTTCCTCCCAACCTCCTTTAAAATCTATCACGCATGCTCGCAGCATGTCCTCAAGTGTACTGTATGGTCCTCTCGACTGTCCGTCCGTGCGGGGATGATATGCGGTGCTATACTGCACTTGAGTTCCCATAGCATTCTCAAGACTTTTCCGGAAGATTGCAGTAAACTTAGGATCTCTGTCCGACGTAATTATTCTTGGAACTCCATGCGGTCGGACTATCCGGCGCATATACAATTCAGCGTACCTTTCCATTGCGAAATCCTTTCGTACCGCCGGAAAGTGTGCGAGACTTCGTCAATCGTCGACGACTACCCAAATCGAATCATGCCCTCTTTGGCTCCTTGGTAGTCCCATAACAAAGTCCATGGTAATATGTTCCCATTTCCACTCGGGAATCTCTAACGGCCTAAGTAATCCTCCCGGGCTTGCAATGTTGCGCCTTTACTTGTTGACACGTCAAACACTTAGCTACGTGCTTAGCCACGTCGACTTTCATTCCATTCCACCAAGTAATGTTGACGGAGATTCGATACATCTTGGTGCTACCTGGATGCACACCGTAGCTACTTCGATGAGCTTCGACAAAATTTTCTCCTTAAGCTCCTCATCATTCGGGACACATAGACGTCCACGGAACTTCAAAATTCCGTCCTCGGCCACTTGAAAGTCAAGTTTTCTTGTAGTCGCATCCATCTCTAAAATTTTCCGAATATCGGGATCCTGCCTGCAGAGTCTTAATTCTCGCTTGAATCTCCGGCTCAATTCTCGAGTTGCCAACGGACTTGAGAGGTTGCAAACCTCGAATTTAAATTCTGAATCCCTCAACTCTTCGAGTAAAGTCCACTCCTTCACCATCAAAAGCGCAATGCTCGATTTCCGACTAAGAGCATCTCGCTACTTTATTCGCTTTTCCGGGGTGATATAAAATATCACAGTCGTAGTCCTTTAATAACTCCATCCAACGACGTTGCCTCATATTCAATTCTTTTTGGGAGAACAAATACTTAAGGCTACGATGGTCCGTATATATCTGAAATTTTTCTCCCCACAAATAATGCCTCCAAATCTTTAACGCAAAAACTATCGCCGCAAGCTCCAAATCATGCGTTGGATAGTTCAATTCATGAGGTCTCAACTGTCGCGACGCATAAGCAACCACCCTACCATGCTGCATTAATACGCATCCTAGTCCCTTTAGCGAAGCATCGCTATATATCTCAAATCCTCCCGGGACCGAGATGGTATCGTCGGGATCGGTGCCGTCGTGCCAACCTATGCTTGAGTTCTTGGAAACTCCTCTCACACTTATCTGTCCATTCAAAACGAGTTTCTTTCTTCGTTAGGCTGCGTCAATGGAATAGCTATCGAGGAGAACTTCTCCACAAATCGTCGATAATATCCTGCCAAGCCTAGAAAACTTGAACCTCCGTAATCGATGTCGGTCTTGGCCAATTTACCACGGTCTCAATCTTTGCCGGGTCTCTCGAGATTCCATTTCCGGAGACAATATGTCCAAGAAACGCTACGATCCAACCAAAATTCGCACTTGCTAAACTTAGCATAGAGCGAGTGCTCTCTTAAGGTCCGTAGGACAATACTCAAGTGTCGTTCGTGTTCTCCCACATTCCTCGAATACACCAATATATCGTCAATGAACACGATAACAAACTCGATCCAAGAATTCTCTCGAACACTCGATGCATCATATCCATAAAGGCAGTTGGGGCATTGGTCAATCCAAAAGGCATGACCGTAAACTCATAATGCCCATATCTCGGTACGGAAAGCGGTCTTCGGTATGTCCTTCTTCTTGATCCTCAACTGGTGGTAACCCGTCCTCAAATCAATCTTAGAAAACACTTGCAGCGCCTTGCGGTTGATCGAACAAGTCATCTATTCTTGGCAACGGATACTTGTTCTTGATAGTCACTTGATTCAATTGCCGATAGTCAATGCATAATCGCAATGACCCGTCCTTTTTCCTCACGAATAGCACCGGCGCTCCCCAAGGTGATGCACTGGGGCGGATAAATCCTTTATCCAGTAACTCTTGCATCTCGAACCTTCAATTCTTTCAACTACGAGAGGGACATTCTATAGGGCGCTTTGGAAATCGGTTCCGTTCCTCGGCGCTAACTCGATCATGAACTCGACTTCTCTTTCGGGTGGCAATCCCGGCAATTCTTGAGGAAAGACATCGGGATAATCGGGCACCACGGCTATATCCTCTAGCCTCGGTCCTTCAATCGACGAATCCACCACAGCAGCCAAATATCCTTGGCATCCTTCGCTTATGACTTAGTCACTTCCCGGTGACGAAATTAAGGGAATCGAGATTCCTCCTCGACTTCCCACAAAGTCATATCTAGGATGTCCAATCGGATTAAATTGGATCACCCTGCTACCACGATCAAAAACAGCTCTTTGCTTTCCCAGCCAATCCATTCCAATTATCATGTCATAATCATACATAGTCAAAACGCTAGGTCTATAGATTCTTCTCTACCACCAATGACTATCTTACAACCAATACACCCTAAGGTAACCAATACTTTATCCTTTAAGGGCGTAGTTACGTGCAGTATTACTTCTAGCAGTTTTAACTCAATCCCAGCTAACTCCACAAATTGAGCAGATACGAAGGAGTGTGATGCTCCGGAATCAAATAAAGCATATGCAGCATGATCACATAAGGAGACCGTACCTGTGATCACTCCCGGCGCATTCTCGGCCTCATTGCGCGCCACCGCATACACTCTCCCTTGAGCTGGCGGCCTGTTCGATTATTCGAGGAGCAGCCCTTATTTGAGGTCTCACTTGAGGTCTTTGGGGTTGAAATCGCTGTTCTGGGGCTAGCTCCGGGCAACTCCTTACATGATGATCAAATTTTCCACATTTGAAGCACGCTCCAGTTCTACTTGGGCAAGGTCCATTCCCGTGTCTCTTGCCACAAAATCGGCAATTTTGGTTGGACTGATACACCGGCTTCCCATTGTTTCTCGATTTGGAGGGACGAAGCGCCGGTTTCCCATTATTGGCCTCTTGCCAACCGGCGGTTGTCCCTAGGCTGGCATGAACCGTGATCCCAGAGGCGGCAGCCCTCTCTTTCATGTCTCGCTCCACCATCGACCCCGCTCATACAACTCGTCATAGTCCCTCAAGTTCAGCGGGATCAATTGATCGCGAAGCTCCGGCCGTAATCCGTCCCGAAACCTCCTCGCTCTATCCAGTGGATTTTCTACCATCCTAGGAGCATACTTCGACAGTCTCGAGAATTCAGCCTCATACCGATCTATCGTCATATGGTTCCCGCGAAGGCTGCTGAAATTCTAACATTTTCTGCTCCCGAGCAGTCTACGAAAAATACTTTCCATTGAAGACTTCGGTGAAGACAATCCAATTCGGGGCCGCGCCCTCCGGGAACACTCTTCCCTTGGTGGCCTTCCACCAATCACCGGCCGTATCTTGAAGTTGATATCTTGCCGGGGTCACTTTCTCCTCCTCGGTACAATCCAAAACCTCAAACGCTTTCTCCAAATCCTCTATCCATCGAGGTGCAACTCCGGGGTCCCCTTTTCCAAGTAAACTTTGCCGGTTTCAACTTTAGAAACTGTTCCACAAGTTGATGCATCCGCCTATTCCCATTGTCATTCCCCCGATTCACATTGCCCCCTTGGGCACGGCAGCAGCAGAAGCAACAGCAGCGCCTCGGCGGCTTGGGCAATAGCGGCGGCTCGTTCCTGAGTCGCGCTCTACCCATGAGATTTCCTATCTCTTCAAGAGCCCTAAGGACTCCATCCACTCTCGGATCTTCTCTAAGCGTAGGTCGCGAACTAGAAGCTCCCCTGGAACCTCTTCTCGATCCTCCTCTAGCACTTGCTCCGGAACCTCTACCTTGATTTTCCATATCCATTACTATCACAACACTGAACCAACATAATTCCACCAAGGAATTAGAAATCTATGCCACCTACTCGAGTCTAGCGGTTTCACCTTTGCTTAAGCTATCAATTAGCACAAAGCTAATAATCGTTTCGGAAGAACGATCCAACCACAATAACAACAAACAAGTAGCACGAAGCAATCAATCACGCAAATCACGGGCGCATGTTCAAATGCCCCGTATAACGCAATTAGCTCGCGTAAACACCTAACGTTTCTCTGTCTAATCATCCCAAAGTCATCGCTCCTTATCACTCCGTCCTTCGTCCAACTTTGGATCGAGCAATCCTTGCTCGATACCACTTAAACGGGGATGTCACGACCCGAACCCTCCGAGCTCGTCGACATCCCACCTGGCCATAATCTTGTGCGGTTCTCCCGGGATCCAAAGGCCGACAAACACATCGCGGAAGCGAAGAAATCCCCGTACAGAAAATAACGATACTACGATGACTTGGGATGATAAAAATAAACTCATGTACATATATACATAGTTGTTACAAACTATCAAACCTATGGCTTCAGGGGCCTTTGTATGCAAGCCCATGACCAACTATAACAAAAAGGATACGTGGTCGAAGCCCGCTACACAACCCAAAATAAACACGCTACAAAAACTCGGAGGTAAGCTACCCTAATCCTCGTCGGCACTCCAATCAACTACCTCCAGCTCTTCCTCTTCCGGTGCCACGACCTGCGGGGCGGATCATTCACTAATGCGGCGGAGGGTCCGAAAAACAACGAACCCACGACGGGGTGAGATAAAATCTCGATAGGAAAACCTCTAATCCCAACTCGGGTCGCTAGTGCCTCCGGACAAATTTTTTTTTTTTTTTAAAACAACGAAGCTCGACATATCCTCCTTTTTCCTCAATAATTCCACTAATAAATCCTGGAATATTCCATTTCCACTCCGAAAATTCCCACACCTTCTCAAATATTCTACGTTACCCTCATATATATATTTCACGTCTCGGACTGGAATAACAACAACCCACGTTGCTCTAAAGCCCGCGTTCCACGCCTCAGGCTATCGTACGAGTTCTACGTTACTCCGAAAATTCTACGTTATTCCGGAAATATTCCATGTGGCTCCACGACATCATACGAGTCCATAACACTGAGCCTCGGACCTTTATAGAACACGGCTCCATAAATAAAGATATATATACATATATATATCGGGGTCTCGAACACTTAGGAATACGACCCGAAAATCACGGTCTCGGACACATAGGAACACGACCGGATTAAGTCTCGGACAATTAGTCGAACACGACTCACTTTGGTCTCGGACGACTTAATTGAACACGACTTTTACACTTTCTAGGTCTTAGACAATCGGACAAATACGGCTCACTTTGGCCTCGGACGACTTGATTGAATACGACCATCATACTTTCCCGGTCTCGGACAATCGGACGAATACGGCTCACTTTGGCCTCGGATCGACTTGATTGAATACGACCCTCATAGCTTCCCGGTCTCGGACAATCGACGAATACGGCTCACTTTGGCCTCGCACGACTTGATTGAATACGACCATCATACTATCTCGGGAATAGATCGGGCTCACGCGATTCACTCACGTTAGAGAATTAATAAATCGGACCACCCGATTGACTCACGTTAATCCATAGATTAAACTAAACCATCCAATCAATCACGCTACCACATAATTTAATCTATGCCATGCGACCATAATATACTCACGTAGAAATTTATCCGGGCCGATCAAATATTAATTCTAACGCATCTAATAAATCCACGACTATAGTACTAAACTATAAGACTACCACATTTAATTATCGCCGTGGCATAACAATATTATGTCACATACAATTAAGCACCGTGGCATAACGAAATAACGTCACATATAAAGTAACTATAGTTAACATATAACCTAACCTTAGTTTAAAAAAAATAACTAGAGTTAATAAATAACCTAACCATAGTTCAATTATTAGTAAAAAGTAACTATGGTCAAACTTTGACCACACATTCTCTCTCTTGGATTTACTATTCATGCAAGACACCATTTTTTTTCTCCTACTTGTTCTTGCATTTTCGGCCACCCCCCTCATCCAAGCTCAAATCCAACCATTTCTTCATCAAAATCCACAATTTCATGGTCTATTAGCAACCTAACCACCTAATTTAGGTTTAGAAGTAATCCTACCTCAAAAATTCGCAAAAACCTCCGTTGAACGGTTGAGAAAACTTGAATTTAGCGGCGATTCCGACGACCCACGGTAGCCCACGACCTCTGCGCTTCAAAACCGAGTCGGCGGCGGCTCAACGAAATTTTTTCCGGCGACGGCGGCGGCAAGATGTTGGTTCGGCCAAGTGAGGGGGAGGGAGATGGAGAGAGAAAAGTTGATCACAATTTTGGTAGAATGAAGAAGATGATCAATAGTCAAGGCAATAATTGGTTTTGAAAAGCAAGAAGAGAAAAATGGTTATTTCCACCATCATTGACTAGTCAATCTCGGCCAAAGGGAAAAATGACCAAAATACCCTTCGTTCCAAGTGAAAAATGGGATATTTTTCGAGGGCAAATGGGTCTTTTCCCATATCCAGTCCAAATCTACTTTTCCCTGAACCTTTTTGGGGCGAACCGCGAAGGATTCGGACACTTGGATGAGGAAACGTCCAAAAATTTTATTTATTGAAACCCCGAAAGTCCGACGTCAAATTCGAAGCTCGATTCGCGACCAATCTCGATCAATAGAATTTTCGGCGTATCTCAAACTAACGGGCGGCTTTTAGGAGTTACGCGTATCGACCCGTGATAAAATCACGTTTAAGAATTACTCGAGCCATGGCGACTTTGGTTGTCATTCAATTGCGAGGGTCAATCACTAGTCCCACTTGGACACGATCGTTAGAAATAATTTCGGGGACATTCGGAACCCATACGAGGTCAAACGGAACCACCCGTGATCCAAGCGTAGGGTATTATCCAAATCGTTCCTTAATCATTCTAAGATCGGTCTATATTGGTCCAAAATATTCCCTCGACAATTTTCATGACCAACGAGTCGGTCCAGGGATCAAGTTCTTAGGTCCACGTACTTGAATTTCCTAGCTAGCCATTCCCATTTGGTTAGTCTGCTCAAGATGGCCATTCTCAAGTGAGATATAACTGAAATACATCAACGAGACTTTTCATTTATTCACGGCTTCGAAAAAGGTCGGAATACGGGATGTCACATATCGAGAGTCTTCAGGTGTTGAAAATATACTTGATTGTCCCATATCATCTTGACGTCACCCATGGCAAAGATATTTAATGTCTCTAGGCTAAGAAACGCAACTCTGCCGAATTCACACGGGGTATTGGTGGTTCAATTATATCAGAATTCATGAAGTTCGAAGATGTAAATATAGATGAGTGGCTAAGAGGTGAGGGGGGGGAATTATTAAGTTGCGCGAAAGGAAAATAAAACGAATAGCATAAAAAAAAGGGAGTAAAAATTCCATCCGAAGAATTTCTCCTTCAGAAATGAGTGGAGCATTACTTACCTGTGTATATAACAAAGCAGGAGGCCCAACAATACTTTCAACCTCAAGTTTTGGCCCAACAAGTTCAAGTAATATGCATAGCCAGTGTCTAATGAATATGCTGATATAACTATGATACGTTCAAATTGGTCTGTTTGAGATTCCAAATCTAAATCGAATCTTTCCGTCTCTCAGTTTAGTTGATTTCCCATAAATAATACAAAGTTGAACAATATACATTGATGTAAAATAATAATAAGAAAAAATTACGAGGTACAAGGAAACGCATCAAAAAAGCAGCGGTCCTCCTAACGATCAGGGTCTGTCTATCGATTGTGGTTGTCCTATTCATGAAGGACAGTTGAAAATGCAACAAGAAATATTTGAGAGCAAAAAGGACGACATTTATTCAATATTGGCAAATCGATTGCTGTTGATTGTGGTCGTATTATTCAGCGGTCCTCCCACTCATTTTCTATCAAAATATTTTAACCAAAGTACACCGTCTAAGTAATTTAGTTAGCTTTTATTTTGACTATGTTTTATCTCTCGTTTATTTAATATTTTGACGTAACGTTAATCACGTACCTCTCGGTTGAAGAGTGTAGGGGAGCGTGATTTGACGCTATCCCGACTCGGAGCGTCTCGTGAACCTCGTCATCGGTATTTCATATGATGAAAAAAATGTCACCATACGCATTGCCTGGATGAACCAATCTACAAGAAGATCTCTAGTGATGGAAAGAAAAAAAATCAATCTTACACTTTACGCAAGAGAAGCACGTCAAACTTTCCAAACGTTGTAAGTGTAAATCGGTTAAATTTGGGAATGCCAGAGTTTCGATGCTTCTATTCCCCATCCTTCTTCTTCCGAAATGATCGCCTTCATCTTCACGCAATCGTTTACCCTTAGTTCTCTCGGTTTGCGAGAGATTTAACCATGGATAGGGAAAACATATATTCGAGGTTATGCAAGCCAGTGATTTCTAATGTCTCCAATCTTGGAAAGGCAACCTGCGATATGAATTAGTGAGTCGGTTACATTAAGAATTTCAGGATAATCCATGATGTAAATCTACATGAGTGCCAAAGTGGAGAGGGGATTATATAGTTGCACAAAAGGACAAAGGAAAGAGGAGTAAAAAAAATCTTCATACTAACATCGTTTCCAATTTCCTAAAGCATTCCAGAGAATAACAGAAGGTTTTCTAAATGTCTCACTAAAGAAAGAAAAAAGATAAGGAAATTCTTCAAGTAAATTGACTAAAAATACGTCTACATAAAAAGTGGAACCATAAAAAATTTAAGGTTAATTACTATCATACCATACGCGTGCTTGAACATGCAGAAGATTATGCACTCTTATAATTATGGGGCATATGCAATGACTGAATGCTTATTTAAACACTATACACAAAAGATGCGCGTCAATTAGATTAGCATAGTTGCTGCCTCCTTCCCATTCTTCGCATTGGTTTTAGAGAGAGTCGCGTATATTATACATCTTGTGGATAATAATAACAAAGTTTGATAGCTAAATTCAGTGGAATCCATTTCAAAGGATGACAAATTACTTTACTTTTGGAATTACTTTAATGGCAAAATTTCCTTCGATTTATAAAACCCTATTACGAAAGACATACTTGCAGCGTGTAAGTTGAAAATAACTCCGAACCTATCACAAGCTAAATTCACATGGATGTCCTACAATTAGTTGGATATCTACACAAGCAAGAGATAAGAGAAGACTGCTTTATCTAGTTACAGAGAAGGCATGAACGGAAAACGTAATTAGTAGAAAATGTACGGAAGATAACGAATCGAATAAGCATCATAATCTATGTTACATCTAATTAGCAAAAGAAGGAAAAGTTAATAACTAATTAATACGTTTTTGATAGAAAGTTACCTGTTGCCCGTTGAAGAATGCAGTTTGAGTGCCAACTGGGTTGTCTGATGTACTAGTTGAAGGAGCTGTCTCGGCGGTGACAAAGTTATTGATACTTGGCAAGTCACGCAATTTCAGTACACGCAACTTCGGCAACTCAAATTTGCCACGATCATTAGCTTCCACAATCCCCTGCATTAACTGGCAACCAGCAACTTCGACCTCCTCTAGCTGTGCAAGTTCTCTCGCCACTGAAAGAGGAAATAGAACTACCATTCTATCGCAACTTTCAACTTGTACTGCTTTTAACGCATTGAAGGATTTGGAGGAGATACGGCTGTGGCATATCTTCTCCAAGTCGATGAGGTATTGGAGAACTAACGACTCCAACGCCTTAAAATGTATAAGGCCTGGCGATTGGAGGACGTAATGAATGGAGGGACAACTGTTGACCTGTAGATGTTTTAATTCTGGAAAACCTTTTTGGGATGACACGCAAATACTTTGCTCAATTCCGTCCAGCTCATTGAAATGCAGATCGTCGGTTTTGCCTAGGAGACTTTGTATGCATCCTTTTCGAAGAACATCGCTTATTGGGATCAACGTAAGCTCCAATCTCCTGGAACCTTTGTTATCGAGGAACCAGCCCGACGCACCTACTCGGATGTCATACTTGGTTAATTTCTCCACGTTTAGATCATCTGGGAGCACACTCGGATCAGGAATGAGCACATGCAAAGTGCGGAGTTTCGCCATGCGATTCAACTCAATCAGACAGGCATATGTTGGTGGAGTTTGCTCCACGGCATTCCATAGATGCAAGTTACCCTCCATGTACAACTCCTCTAGATTGATCAAGCGTCCAAGCACACCTGGTTCAATTATCTTAAGCAGGAAACAATGGCTCAGGTCTAACAATCTGAGCTCTACCAGTTGTCCAATTTCTTTTGGCAATCGCCGAATGCGGGAGCCCCGAAGGCTAAGAATTTGGAGGCCTTTTAGCTCGCCAAGAATGGACACATCCTCTAATGAACAATAATCAAGACTTAGAGAGTGTAAGTTCTCCAAGAATTGAAACGGCGAAGGCGAACGATTGAGACGTATCCCGGTAAGATGTAAGGCCATGAGATTCTTCATAGAGTTGAAATACGAATCCGAGATCTCAAGAGATTTATTGTTTTCGAACAGCAAAAAGATCTGCAATTCCGGGCAATTTAATATTTCGGGAAGCTCCTTCAAGCCCACGTAGGGAAAGCATATTGCCTCGCAACTTTTAAGCTTGTCCTCCGACAACTCTGTTACTGACTTATCTTTATCTTTCAAAATGGCAAGAGGGCGATCTGTTGAGGCGAACGAGGCAACAAACTCACGAACCAAGTCATGAATCTTGAAACCACCAGCGTCTTCTTCACTGTCTAATAAAAGGGAGGAGGCTTGCAGAGTATGGATCAGGGAGCCCAACCTAACTCTAGCTTCTTGCATGCTGCTAACTCCTCGAAATATCCCCAAACCGAAGCCGTACCTCGCCAAGTACTCGAGAGATGGCTTAGAGACGCCATAAGCAGCACAAAGCCGTAATAATGACTTCGCCTCGTCGCTTATACGACCATAACTAAGTTGCAGCGTGTTAGTTATCACCTTACCGGTTTCTTCGTTCCATATTTGTTTCAAAGCATCGTCACAATCAGAGTAACTAGTGTGTATAAAAAGTTTCGCTATTTGGAGGATCAGGAAAGGCAAACCTGCACATACGTGGAGTGCTTTCTCCACCAAGGGTCCCAACTCAACTGGAACTTTGCCTCCCACCATCTTCTCAAACAATCTTTTTGCCTCTTCCTTCTCCAGCTCACCAAGGAGGAAGGCGCTGTCACAGCGCATTTCCCTTCGCAAAACACGTTCATCTCTTGACGTCAACAACAACTTGCATCCTATGGCTTTGTTGTCAGGTCCGCAAGGAATGCCGACTGATTTCAAGTCTAGCCTCTCCCACAGGTTGTCCAGTATTATGAGCACCTTCTTTTTCTCCCTCTCCTCGTTTTCCAACCTTGTACGCAGAAGCTCCGCTCGCACGCTGACAATATCTTCTTTCTTTAGGTCACTGAGGCCCAACGCATGCGCGATCTCTCCTTGAATCCTCTTGATGTCTGGATTTTCTGACACGTCAGCCTTAGCGACCAGGTCGAACAACTTTTCTTCCCTTATTCTCCTTTCGGCATCCAGCAAAAGGGTGGACTTGCCAACTCCGCCCATCCCGTAAACCCCGACCACTCTGTTGCTGTTATCAGCAAGAGCGTCCATGATGTCCCTTGTCATCTGAACTCTGGATTTGAAGACACCATCGTCCCTAATCGACGTTGAGGCAGAAGAAGCAAAGGCCGTCGCAGTGGTCGACTGGACGACTTCTTTGCCCTCTCTCCTAGCCGGAGTCAGAGCAGTGACTATCCCCGGAGCAGGACTGCTGAAGGAGATCTCCCTGTTACTGTTTTCTTGAATGAGTCTCTGAATGTCATCGGTCTTGTGCTTGGCCTCCCGGCTGAACTGATAGCGACAAATGGGGTCGGGAAGAGTCCCGCGGCAGCGATTCTTGCTGGCCTCTTCGAATTTGTCCAACAGGTCTTTCGCCTCCACCAAGGCCTTCTCAGCACTTGCCAGAAACTCTGGGACCCATCCGTGGACATTCCGAAGATTGTTTCTGGCCTCTTCCTCAACATTGCGGACACTCACAGCCTTGTATTCCAGATTCCCGACTTCCTTCCGAAGATTGTTGGCATAGTTCTCGGAGGACATGACGTATCCGAATACACGCTTGATGGGAACAAGCACGACCTTGAAGAGATCCCACGCAATTGAAACGGCAGAATCAGCAGACATTTTTCTTTGATTTTTTGTCCGAGAAACAAAGAGCGCGGAAACAGAGAGAGTGATGAAAAGGAGTATCAAATAATGAAGAAGAAGAAGAAGAAGAAGCCGAGGAGGGAGAAGAACGGTTGTGCGGAGGAGAAGAGCGAAACAGAGCAAGAGCGATGTGAGACGAAGAAGGCCAAGAGATTTGAGTGCAGATGAGGATGAAGGAAGATGAGCAAGAAAGAAACAGAGAATTGAGTGCAAATGAGGAGAAGAGAGAAACAGAGCAAGAACCGTAGGGGAAGAAGAAGGCCAAGAGATTTCAGTTCAAATGAGGATGAAGGGAGGGGAGCAAGAACGAAGCAAAGAATGGAGTGAAGGAGAAGGGGAATAAGACTTGATGACTAGAAGAGACAATACCTTCCTTGTAGATGGAGAGAGCTTTGCTAGAAAAGTTTGATAATCAACGGTTGAGATTTAGTATTAATAGCAAAGTGAAAAAGAAAGTAACTTGAGAACTCCCAAAACTCCAAAATCTTCGATTGTGCTTTTTTTGTTCATCAAGCCTCTTTTACCTTTTCTTGGTTCTCCTTTTTGCTTTCAGTTTCCTAAGGAACAAGTATGGTAAAATCCAAATCTTAGTATTCACTCTGTACTTTTTTTTTTTCCTATTTATCATATTGAGACTTCGATTCATGTCATAAATTAGGAATAGTTGGATTTCCTAATGCCATAATTTTGTTATCGTCTCATTCTTTTCACTGTTCCAAGATGGCCGTGCTATTGGTTTTATATTGAATAGCAATTTTCGACAAGGTTCTACTTATTGGCAATCTTAGACTTGGGCTAGCTTAGACCTTATATCTTAATGATGTTGACCATTAGAGGAAAACAAATCCTGACTTTTGCGTATCATTTTTCAAATTTTCACACACTCATTGTGACATTCTGAATTTCGACCCTCTTCCGGGCTAATGATTGAATGAGATCTCGAAATTAGATATCGACAATAAAGAATGCCAACAATTGAAATGAATTGGACTTGAAATTGAACGTCGGACTTTCAAGGATTTCAATATTAATATATTGGATGTCGCCTCATCCCGAAGCATGTGCATTTCACGATTCGCCCCAAAGTGTTCGGAAAAGTGAAATCTGACTGTATATGGGAAAGGAGATGAATTATTAGTGGGACCCACAAGTCTTTGTCTCATCATTTTTTTAGACCAAGAATTCTAGTCAAACTTTTAATCCCAAAATATCCTAGCCTAGCTTATCTATCCACCATATTCATCTTCTTCATTTGGACACAATTTTCTCTCTCACTTCTCTCTCTCGCCCAAACCCCGCAGCCCTGTTTCGACAGCCACACTGTTCCGGCCATAACTTTTTCGTCCGACGTCGGTTTGAGGTAAGACCACTTCCATTTGAAAGCTTATTGTCTTAGCTTTCCAGAGACATATTATAAGCTCGATTTGGCCCGGTAGTTTTTCCCGTAGGTCAGTTTGAAGGGGCAGAGGTCCGGACGAGGCAAATCTGACCCGGTTTGAGAGAGGGAGTTTTTGCTTCGGTTTTCAGCTGATTTTCACCAAAGGATTTGGCTAGAAATCAAGTAAGTTGGTTCCTAAACCTTGATTAGGTATCTAGGTTGCTAAGGGACTTGAGATTGAGTAGATTTGGATGAAAAATTGGTTGTTTTTGGCCATTTTCATGCCTTGGCCGAGAATGAAGGGGAGGAGGAGAGAGAAATCATGTTCTTGAAGTGAATAGTGAAGTCAAGAGGATTTAGGTATGGTCAAAGTTGGACCATGGTTACTTTATGCCTAACTCTAGTTACTTTATGCTATTATTTAATCATGGTTAGGTTAGTTATTGACTCTAGTTAATTTTGAACCATGGTTAGATTATATTCTAACTATAGTTACTTTTTATGTGACAACATGTTGTTATGCCACGGTGTTAATTAAATATGGTATCACTATAGTTTAGTACTATAGTCGTGAATTAATTGTATGTTAGTCTAATTCTGAACGTACGGCCGTTAGTAATTGCTGCGTTAGTAGAATTAATTTTGTGTGGCGTAGATTAATTATTGCGGTAGCATAATTAATCTTGTGGCCCGATTTGACCATTGGTCTTGTATGATCTAGTCGGGTGATTCCGATTTATTAATTCTCTAACGTGAGTGAATCACGTGGTCCCGATTGAGTGTTTGCCGGTACAATTTAATCGAGTGGTCTCGATTGGGCAATTGAGAAACATTGAAGAGATCGCATGGTCCCGATCTTTTATTGGAGAAAATTGGTGAGACCGGATGATCTCGATCCGCTAATCAAGGAATCTAGCAGGATCACGTGGCAAGGATTGATCGATCGGAAGTATTTAAAGGATCGTGTGATATCGGACGAGTGATCGGGAAATTATTGTGGTATATGGTCTTAAGTGGAATGAAAGAGAGGAAAAGTGGAATTTTTACCCGAGGCGTTATGACGCGGGGTTTGTACTTTATAAGACCATATGTTGCCCGAGGCGTTATGACGCGGGCTCGATGTTGGATTGAAGAATTATAGCCTGAGGCGTTATGACGCGGGCTTTACTATTATTATACCCCGAGGCGTTAAACGCGGGGTTATGAGTATTAAAATATCCCGAGGCGTAAAACGTGGGATAGTGACCGATGCGTTATTACGCGGATCCGTCTATTCTCGGAAAGTATGAAAGTCGTGTTCAATTAAGTCGTCCGAGACCAAAGTGAGTCGTGTTCGACTAATTGTCCGAGACTTAATCCGGTCGTGTTCCTATGTGTCCGAGACCGAGATTTATGGGTCGTATTCAATCAAGTCGCCCGAGGCCAAAGTGAGCCGTATTCGTCCGATTGTCCGAGACCGAGAAAGTATGAAGGTCGTATTCAATCAAGTCGTTCGAGGCCAAAGTGAGCCGTATTAATCGATTGTCCGAGACCGAGAAAGTATGAAGGTCGTATTCAATCAAGTCGTCTCGAGGCCAAAGTGAGCCGTATTCGTCCGATTGTCCGAGACCGAGAAAGTGTGAAAGTCGTGTTCAATTAAGTCGTCCGAGACCAAAGTGAGTCGTGTTCGACTAATTGTCCGAGACTTAATCCGGTCGTGTTCCTATGTGTTCGAGATCGAGATTTATGGGTCGTATTCCTATGTGTCTCGAGACCCTAGTGTATATATATAGGGAGCCGTGTTCCATAAAGGTCGGAGGCTCAATGTTATGAACTTGTATGAAGTCGTGGAGTAACGTGGAATATTTTTGGAGTAACGTGGAATTTTATACGATAGCCTGAAGCGTGGAACGCGGGCTTTGGAGCAACGTGGAATATTTTTTTTATTCCGACCGAGACGTGAAATATCATTATAAGGGTAACGTAGAATATTTGAGAAAGTGTGGGAATTTTCGAACAAGTATGGAATATTCCGGGATTTATTAGTTGAATTATTGAGGTGAAGGAGGATATGTTGAAAAGTTGTTGTTTTTAAAACTTGTCGGGAGGCACTAGAGCCCTAACCTAGGGTTAGGGGCTAGCTTATCGAGATTTTATCTCACCCCGTCGTGGGTTCGTTGTTTTTCGGACACTCCGCATCAGCAATGAATAATTCGCCCAGGAAATTCGATATTCCCCAAGGTCATGGTACCAAGAGAAGATGGGGAGGTTGTAGAGCGATCGGATGCGGAACGGCCACCCGAGATTGACGAGGATGAGTTGGAGGCGAGAGTCAATATCGTACCGGATAGCGAGGACGAGGCCTAGGGTAGTTGGCCTCTTGAGCTTTTGTAGAGTATTTTCTTTTGGAAGCATAGCGGGCTTCGACCACGTAATCTTTTGTTATAGTTGGTCACAGGCTTGTACAGTGGCCTCTGAAGCCCTAGGTTTGAAGGTTGTAACAATTGTGTATATGTACATAAGTTGTTTTACCGTCCCAAGTCATCGTGATGTTAATTAATTTCTGTACGGGGAATTGTTTTTGCTTCCGCAAGTGTTATATCTGTTGGCCTTTGGATCCCTGGAGAACCGTACGTAAGTATGGCCGGAGGGGATGTTATCGGGCTCGCAGGATTCGGGTCGTGACATTCCCCGTTTAAGTGGTATCGAGCAAGGTCAGCTCGATCCAATTTGATTGAGACTTGGAGTAATAAGGAGTGATGACTTGAGGACGATTAGATGCTTGAGACCCTTAGGATAAGGCATTGATTTATGAATCTTGAGGATTATAGGCTTGAACTTGTAATGTATTCTAATGGTTCTAGTATCGTTTTGTTTTATTGGTAAACTTGGGTGATGATATTATTGAGGTTTATAAGTGAGCAAGCAGGAAATTGAGGAGCCATAAGTATGGATTTTGAGGTTGTACATGTGGTTGAGGCTAATAGGGGATTGCTTTTGAGCGAAGGGTCAGTTGGATTATATGACTACGATTATGGTTTGTCGATGACTCAACTTGAAGAATATGTTAGAACATAGTCAATGGATCTATGAGACGTGACAGTCATTGGTGGAATTAGAGATCTTTTGTGGATAAGAATTGATTTGGAAGCGACTATGGTATGTCGAGTAATGAGGACAATCATGTAGTGCAAGTGTTTGTGGCATTAAAACGAAAGTCGACGAATGTGCATGCATGAGCTTATCACTATCGGACCTAATAAACGTCGCTTGGTATGGGACAAGTTGACGGGATACCTATAAACCGTAATGAAACATGGTATGGGACATGTGGAACGGGACTTTCTCCGTAGGTGTATGACTTGGGACAACCTGCAACAACCAGGTGTCCGATGAGGGCGGGGAGTGATCGCCGGGATAGAGAGGTCCGGACAAGGAGCGGCTCCCGACGTGCTTCTAAGATAGCAAGGAGGCAGGAATGACCCGGTGCCATAAATTGAAAGGGAAAGTCTAGGTATCGAGTTAAGTCTAATCTTGATTAAGAGACGTGTTGCACCGAGTTGATCCTCAAGGTGAAATTTCAAAAATTTGCTTGGCATTTGTGATGGCGCTTGGGATTGGCATGATTAAAAGCTTCGTGCTGGGTAGTGGATGCCGTTATGTAATTGGTATCATGTGATTGTTATGGCCAAGGTTTAACCGAGAGATTAGACGGCGAGAGGGGTTCATACCCCGTTGAACCGATATCTTCCGAGAGTGTGATAGCCTATTGTGTTCATATTAGAGGAACAGTGCCTTTATACTTAAAATATGAGCGATTGACTCATTGAAGTAATGCTTTGAATGGTTGCTTGATGTTGGCCTAGTTGAGGCTTGCCTAATAATTGACGGTTAACCGAGAAATTGCCTTGTTGAGGCTGGCTTGATAGGTAGTCACTCGGTTAAGGGTGATTTGAAACCCTTGGATAATTGGCAAGTAGTTGAGAGTTGCCTAAAAACCACTTGGTGATTGATTACCGGTGACGAGATAATGAGATGAGCAGCCCTAAACCGCTAGACTCGAGTAGGTGACTTAAATCTTTAATTCTTGGAGGGAATTGTAGTGGTTCAAGTACCATAAGAACCTAATGAGGTCGAACGACTAGAGTAAGGTCACTAGAGAAGCATTTGGCTCGAGTATGCAAGATATGAGAAGATTCCAGAACCGAAAGGAATCCCGAGAAATGAGTAAAGATGAATAACTGGAGTACGAGCGCTAAAAGAGCATTTGGCCCGAGCTTGTAAATTGTACGAGACCCTAGAGTTGAAGGGGTCAAGAGAACCTTAAGCGGATTTTGAAATTCGATGGGTAGAGAGACTTGAGAAGGAGTTGCCATTGTTTCCCAAAGCGGATAAGACTACTACCGTTGATTGTGTTGTTAGCAAATTAAATGGTAAAGATCGTAGGAAAGACGATAGAGAATGGAAAAGAAAATCGTTGGAAAGAAAGCTTGTGCAAGGATGCATAAGAATGAGATTGATTAAGTTCAATGGAGAGAGAGTGAATTTGAGACCGCCTTCTCCTGGATTGGGGATTGTGTAAGGAAACCTCGGAGGTTTTGGGTGCACGGATGAAAAGAAAGTGACCCCGGTAGTTACTAACCTTAAGAGGCCGTCGATGATTGGTGAAGGATCACTAAAGGAAGAGTTTTTCCTTGAAGGCATGATATCTCGCCTGGATTTTTTTTTTCTTCCAAGTTGTTCAATAGAAAGTATCTTTCTAAAGATACTCGAGAACAAGGATTATCTCGACCTTTAATCGCTTTGCAAAGATCTCAAGGCGATCCACCAATGCGAGATAAAGTTCTCAAGGTTGTCTAGGTGTACTAAGGGTGGTTAGTGACCCTATTAATGAGACGTGAAGTTCCTGCGTGGATTGGAATTCGAAAGCCTTATGGCTAGTTGTTACTCCTTATTCTTAGGAATGGTAATGGGTTGTAATAAATGAAGTGGATGATTGGAAGAGGAATAAGCAAGAGAATTTTCGTTCATGAATTACGAGTAAGGGAATTTTCCCTTGTGGAGCACAGAATGTGCCTGTGAGGAATGGCTATTACCTTGGCGTAGAGCCTATAATGAAAGATTGAAGTTTCTTCTTTGTCACGGAAAAAATTATGGAAAACGTTATGTAAGTTGTCCGACTTTGTTGATCTATATGTGAGTGAGTGAGCTTGAATTGGGACCACCGGAAGTGGTATTGTGAGTTATCATCCTAAAGGATATGGTGTCATTTTTAAATGGTGATTGGATCGTGAGATGGTCGTTAATGGAAAGGAAAGTAAATGGACTCGATAGTCCCGACTACTCACAGTGTTCATGGATGGATGAGTAAGGAAAAAGGGGTACTTGGATTATAACCGCAAAGTGAATTGATTCAATCAATTAAGATATCCAAGGTGTGGATGTGCGGGGATCGAGGAAGAACCTCGACTCCTTTGAACCTTACCACTAAAGATGACTGCGTTATTAGAGGAGAATGTCAAGTATGGGGGCATCTCGAATCCTGGAGTAAGAATATCGCTATTGGCGTGGACTCCAAGGACAAAGTGGATTCGAAGTAGAAGAATGCCACCGAAGTGTATCGTTTCCTTCATAGGGTAAGAGACCCTAGTGTGGAGGAAGAGAAAGTTCTAATTGTCGTGGAATTAAGATTGAACATCTAGACCGAGAAAGAAGAAGTAGAACTCGAATGATCTCCGTAAAATTATTCTCGTGAACCTGTCTTGTAGACAATGTTGAATTCCAGGAAATGTCGATGTTCACTGAATGAATGAAATGGGGATAAGATCGCATTAATTGGTTGAAGAACCAAGAGATTGAGGCAATCGATGCTTCTTGAGGAAAGAGTGATAAAAATGAACAAAGTGTGGCATGGTCTAACTAGAAATCTATAAAGACAGAGAGCCAAAGCATAAGCTCTCAAGTGGATGGTACGAATGACAGTTTAAACGAATCGACACCTGGTAACAAGAGCTGACAATAGTCGGATTGTGTATCCAAGGAATAATTGAATTTATTGTTACCGTCTTTAAAGACGATGGTTGGACTCGTTTAAGGAGTCACAAGAAGCATGACCCCGAGGAAACAATCATTGTATGCTAAGTGTGAAGAGTGCGAGTTTTGGGTATGATAAGGTGAAATTCGGTGGTCGTGTGTAGTCCGAGAGAGGGGAGCCCTATGAATCCTTCATGGGTAGAAAGTGATGATGGATCGATTAAGGTCGATATGAGTTATTGAAATTTGAAGTTTCTTGGAATTGATGGATTGTCATAGACGGATCGTAGGAAGATTCCCCACAAGAATTATTCCATTGATGAAAAAGACTAAGGACGAGATGTAGTGCGAATGGATGAAATTGTTTACGGAAATGGGAGCGTTGCTTGTGCAAGGAATGACCTCGCAACTATGTGAACTACAAGAGTTAGAAATATTGACTGCCCCAAGGGGGGACTCGAAGGAACGGTTATGATTGTGATGCCCTTATTGCTTAGGAATGGTGAATTAAGTAGCGGAGGCATACAATCGAAAATTGAGCGTCTTGCATTTGGCAACGAAGGGACAGATCTCACCTCGAGGAATAAGAGATTCAACTTCAAAATTGAAAGTTTAGCAATTGACTAGCTTGATGGCTACTTGAAGCATCAAGCCTAAAGGTCGAAAGGAATTGAGATGTGGCGATGAATGGACCCGGACTTTTAAGGGTCATGGAAACGAATAGAACAGGTAGGAAATCCAGACTTTTGAGGACTTGGAAAAGAAACCTCAAAGTTGAGGATAAAAACCTTGAAGTCCAATAGACGAGTGTACAAGTTCTATATTAAAGAGGAAGGTGAACACAATTGAGGACCACGGGAACAAGCTTTGAAGGATGAAAACCGTTGCTGTTAAGGACGTTAACGAAGTGTCAAGTGACGACAAGAACTACGTTGGAAAGCGTGGTAGCGATGAGGCGTTAGTACCCCATAAGACGAGATGATTGGAGGATTGCAAATTTCGAGGACGAAATTTTTGTAAGGGGGGAAGAATTGTGACATTCTGAATTTCGACCCTCTTCCAGCGCTAATGATTGAATGAGATCTCGAAATTAGATATCCGACAATAAAGAATGCCAACAATTGAAATGAATTGGACTTCGAAATTGAACGTCGGACTTTCAAGGATTTCAATATTAATATATTGGATGTCGCCTCATCCCGAGCATGTGCATTTCACGATTCGCCCCAAAGTGTTCGGAAAAGTGAAATCTGGACTGTATATGGGAAAGGAGATGAATTATTAGTGGGACCCACAAGTCTTTGTCTCATCATTTTTTTAGACCAAGAATTCTAGTCAAACTTTTTATCCCAAAATATCCTAGCCTAGCTTATCTATCCACCATATTCATCTTCTTCATTTGGACACAATTTTCTCTCTCACTTCTCTCTCTCGCCCAAACCCGCAGCCCTGTTTCGACAGCCACACTGTTCCGGCCATAACTTTTTCGTCCGACGTCGGTTTGAGGTAAGACCACTTCCATTTGAAAGCTTATTGTCTTAGCTTTCCAGAGACATATTATAAGCTCGATTTGGCCCGGTAGTGTTTCCCGTAGGTCAGTTTGAAGGGGCAGAGGTCCGGACGAGGCAAATCTGACCCGGTTTGAGAGAGGGAGTTTTTGCTTCGGTTTTCAGCTGATTTTCACCAAAGGATTTGGCTAGAAATCAAGTAAGTTGGTTCCTAAACCTTGATTAGGTATCTAGGTTGCTAAGGGACTTGAGATTGAGTAGATTTGGATGAAAAATTGGTTGTTTTTGGCCATTTTCATGCCTTGGCCGAGAATGAAGGGGAGGAGGAGAGAGAAATCATGTTCTTGAAGTGAATAGTGAAGTCAAGAGGATTTAGGTATGGTCAAAGTTGGACCATGGTTACTTTATGCCTAACTCTAGTTACTTTATGCTATTATTTAATCATGGTTAGGTTAGTTATTGACTCTAGTTAATTTTGAACCATGGTTAGATTATATTCTAACTATAGTTACTTTTTATGTGACAACATGTTGTTATGCCACGGTGTTAATTAAATATGGTATCACTATAGTTTAGTACTATAGTCGTGAATTAATTGTATGTTAGTCTAATTCTGAACGTACGGCCGTTAGTAATTGCTGCGTTAGTAGAATTAATTTTGTGTGGCGTAGATTAATTATTGCGGTAGCATAATTAATCTTGTGGCCCGATTTGACCATTGGTCTTGTATGATCTAGTCGGGTGATTCCGATTTATTAATTCTCTAACGTGAGTGAATCACGTGGTCCCGATTGAGTGTTTGCCGGTACAATTTAATCGAGTGGTCTCGATTGGGCAATTGAGAAACATTGAAGAGATCGCATGGTCCCGATCTTTTATTGGAGAAAATTGGTGAGACCGGATGATCTCGATCCGCTAATCAAGGAATCTAGCAGGATCACGTGGCAAGGATTGATCGATCGGAAGTATTTAAAGGATCGTGTGATATCGGACGAGTGATCGGGAAATTATTGTGGTATATGGTCTTAAGTGGAATGAAAGAGAGGAAAAGTGGAATTTTTACCCCGGAGGCGTTATGACGGGGTTTGTACTTTATAAGACCATATGTTGCCTCGAGGCGTTATGACGCGGGCTCGATGTTGGATTGAAGAATTATAGCCTGAGGCGTTATGACGCGGGCTTTACTATTATTATACCCCGAGGCGTTAAACGCGGGGTTATGAGTATTAAAATATCCCGAGGCGTAAAACGTGGGATAGTGACCCGATACGTTATTACGCGGGTTTGTCTATTCTCGGAAAGTATGAAAGTCGTGTTCAATTAAGTCGTCCGAGACCAAAGTGAGTCGTGTTCGACTAATTGTCCGAGACTTAATCCGGTCGTGTTCCTATGTGTCCGAGACCGAGATTTATGGGTCGTATTCAATCAAGTCGTCGAGGCCAAAGTGAGCCGTATTCGTCTCGATTGTCGAGACCGAGAAAGTATGAAGGTCGTATTCAATCAAGTCGCCCGAGGCCAAAGTGAGCCGTATTCGTCTCGATTGTCTCGAGACCGAGAAAGTATGAAGGTCGTATTCAATCAAGTCGTCCGAGGCCAAAGTGAGCCGTATTCGTCTCGATTGTCTCGAGACCGAGAAAGTGTGAAAGTCGTGTTCAATTAAGTCGTCCGAGACCAAAGTGAGTCGTGTTCGACTAATTGTCCGAGACTTAATCCGGTCGTGTTCCTATGTGTTCGAGATCGAGATTTATGGGTCGTATTCCTATGTGTCCGAGACCCTAGTGTATATATATAGGGAGCCGTGTTCCATAAAGGTCCGAGGCTCAATGTTATGAACTTGTATGAAGTCGTGGAGTAACGTGGAATATTTTTGGAGTAACGTGGAATTTTATACGATAGCCTGAAGCGTGGAACGCGGGCTTTGGAGCAACGTGGAATATTTTTTTTATTCCAGTCGAGACGTGAAATATCATTATAAGGGTAACGTAGAATATTTGAGAAAGTGTGGGAATTTTCGAACAAGTATGGAATATTCGGGATTTATTAGTTGAATTATTGAGGTGAAGGAGGATATGTTGAAAAGTTGTTGTTTTTAAAACTTGTCTCGGGAGGCACTAGAGCCCTAACCTAGGGTTAGGGGCTAGCTTATCGAGATTTTATCTCACCCCGTCGTGGGTTCGTTGTTTTTCGGACACTCCGCATCAGCAATGAATAATTCGCCCAGAAATTCGATATTCCCCAAGGTCATGGTACCAAGAGAAGATGGGGAGGTTGTAGAGCGATCGGATGCGGAACGGCCACCCGAGATTGACGAGGATGAGTTGGAGGCGAGAGTCAATATCGTACCGGATAGCGAGGACGAGGCCTAGGGTAGTTGGCCTCTTGAGCTTTTGTAGAGTATTTTCTTTTTGGAAGCATAGCGGGCTTCGACCACGTAATCTTTTGTTATAGTTGGTCACAAGGCTTGTACAGGTGGCCTCTGAAGCCCTAGGTTTGAAGGTTGTAACAATTGTGTATATGTACATAAGTTGTTTTACCGTCCCAAGTCATCGTGATGTTAATTAATTTCTGTACGGGAATTGTTTTTGCTTCCGCAAGTGTTATATCCGTTGGCCTTTGGATCCCGGAGAACCGTACGTAAGTATGGCCAGAGGAGCGATGTTATCGGGCTCGCAGGATTCGGGTCGTGACACTCATTGATAGAGAGCCCTAGTAATCGTCCCTTTAAGTGAAAACGAAATACCTCGGTTCATATGCAAAAATTGATTACTTTTCTTGCCAACCATGATTGTTGGATTAGCATGTCCAATTACTCATTAAATCCATTTTTTTATCTTGATTATTTGGAATGGTAATGATTAGACCTATCAAATGGATAGGTCAGGTCGGATTTGACGCTGGTCATAAATGATTCGACCCAAATTGACTCATTAACCCATTTATTTGATATTCTTTCTTCTAATGCCGTAATCAATTGGAAACTTCTACCTCTATAGATTTTAAACTTCGGCAAAGCATAAAATTCTAAATCAAAAGCAAAGAAAACACACAAGAAAACCTAAACAAAAGCAGAAAAAACTAAAGAAATATCTTCTTAATATAAAAGTTGTTAACTCGACCTATTACTTATTCTATCCAAATATTTCGATGTAGTGCATTATAACTAAACTAATTGAGGACGAAAACAATTGCAGCATAATTCGCGAATTGTGTACATAGAAAGAGGTCAAAAACGTAAAATGGCCGTGCTATTACTTTATATATTGAATAACGATTTTTGACCAGATTTGGGCTAAGTTAGGCACTTATATCTAATCAATGTTGACCATTAGTTGAAAATAACTCTCGACTTTTCATTTATTACATCTCTCACTTTCGTTGATTTCCTAACATAAAGCCCCTCATAATCATCTCTTCAAGTGACAAACAAAATTAACTCAAAATTGATGTTGTTTAACTTTTTTTGCCAACCATGATTGTGACATTAGCATTTCAAATTACTCGTAAGTCCTATATTTTATACATTTACTAAGACTATTTGTTCGACCAAAAAAAAAAAACTATGACTATTTGAAAAGGTAATGAATAACTTCTAACAAAACAAAGTTATGACTATTAGAGTAATGAAGGACGTTCTCTTTGTAATTATTATTTTTTTTGGCTGGAGTTTTGTAATTAAGTTGATAAGGACCTTTTGCATAATAACTACCTAGTTTATAACTTGTGAGGAATAAGTGCATATGGTAAATTACAATATAAGGACCGATCTATAATTTTTTGCTTCCCACCATCCCCACTGCTTCTCCCCTCTTCTTCCTAAATTATTATCGATTGAATTTTTTAATATTTATTAAATTTGTAACTTTGGTCGAGAAAATTCTACATGCTTAAAATGTTTATTCTTTAAAGTAACTTTTCTACTAATCTTAGCAACAATGGGATAGCACGAGGCCGTACCACGGATGGGGCAAAATTTCTCTGTAAAGATTGCCATGCGGGGCATCTAGTAAGGCAATAGAGGGAGCAAGATGAAGAAGGTAAAAGCAAAGTTAGACTTTATGGACTAAATTTACAAACTCAGAATTATTGCAAAATGAAATCGGTCATTATTTAAAAAGAAGACAAGAGAAGAAGTGGCGATAGTGTGTATACTTAATTAATGATTGTTGAATTTCAAGGATTAAAGGATGTTTTAGTCTGTTCACAGTGAAAATAGAAGGTGAAGAAATGAGATGGGAGAGAAAAAAACCAGGGTGAATGAGTGAATGAACTTGTGTCCTAACATGGAAGGTTATTTTGGACAAGCGATAATAAGAGTTGTTTACCAAGTCAAAGAGGGGTGGAAATAGGTCTATCCTAAAGAATATTGAAGATTGAAAATTTATTTAGCAAATCATAAATGAAGAGAAAATTTTGATAACATATTTTATAATTCTCATCCAGTTTCCCAAGAGTGTTATTTTTTTATAGCAAAATCCAGAGCAAAGTAGAATCATCATTGGATGCCCTCCTCAAGTGTGAGAATAAGATTTTTTTGTTACCGAGATAGACCTTCCTTGTGGAAGGAGAGAGCGAGCTGGAAAGAGAAATCAACGGAGAAAGGGGAAAATTGTCCTAAAAGTCCTAAATCTATTGCACTTTGGCCAATTCAATGCTAAACTTTTCAACTTTCATAATTGAGTTCTAAACTTTTTCATATTTTGCCAATTAAGTCCATCGATCAATTTTAGCAAGAAATTGCTGACGTGGACGTCGATAGTGTCACACAGACGGCTGCCACTAACATGGATAACTTTTATCAACTTATAAAAAAATGAATTTTTTTTATAATTTTTTATTTTTTTTTCCTTTTTCTTTTCTACCAAGTGCTGTGAGGGTCGCCCGCCGACCCCCGCCGACCGCAGTGAGGGTCGGCCGGTCCTTTTCTACGACCAACGAGGGTTGGCCAAATGATCCTCATTGGGCTTGGAAGGAAACAAAGAAAGAAAAAAAAAAAACAAAAGAAAAAAAAAGGGAAAACAATGAAAAATCAGAATTTAAAAAAAATTACAAAAATTTTCCACGTCAGCGCCGATAGTGCCATATAGAATGGCCAGCGTCCGTATCAGCGATTTAAAGTAAAAATTGGTTAGATTGACTCAATTGAAAAAACGAGCAAAGGTTTAAGTCTCAATTGACAAAATTAAAAGTTTCAAAGCACTGTTTAGGATTTCTGGAACAATATTCCCATGGAGAAAGAACCCAACCACTTTTTACTAGAAAAGTTGACAATTGCTAGCTGAGATTTAGTAATTCAAACGGCAAGTCATTCCCCACATGATGGTTCAATGGCCAAAGAAAAAGGGAAAGTAACTGGGAAACGCCGAATAACTCCTTACACAAGCAACAAGTATAATCAAATCCAAATCGTTGATTGTGTGCTTTTGCTCGTGAGGGCTTTTTACGTTTGTCTTTTCTTCTTCGTGCTTTAAGTTTCCGAAGCAGCAAGCGACATCAAATCATTCCCTGCGTGATGGTTCGAGGCCAATGTGGAAAGGAAAGCAACCTGGAAATTCAGAATTATTCCGTGCGCTAGCAACAAGTTTTATCAAATCCAAATCATTGATTTTGCTCTTTTGCTAGTGAGGGCTTTTGCCTTTTTCGTTTGTTCCTTTTGTTTTGAGTTTCGGAAGCAGCAAGCTTTATAAATCATTCCCTGCATGATGTTTCAATGGCCAAAGTAGGAAGGAGAGTAACTTGGGATCTCGGAATAATTCCTTACGCTAGCAAAGGTTACTATCAAATCCGAAGCGTTGACTGTGCTCTTTTTCTGGAGAGGGCATTTTACCTTTTTGTTTCTGCTTTTTACTTTGAGTTCCGGAAGTGGCACGTATGATCAAATCATTCCTTGCATGATGGTTCGATGGACAAAGCAGAAAGGAATGTAACTTGGAAATGCGAAATCATTCCCTTTGTTCACCAACAAGTATTATCAAATCCAAATCGTTGATTGTGATCTCTTGCTAGTGAGGGATTTTACCTTTTTGTTTCTTCTTTGTGCTTAGAAGTTTCGGAAGTAGCAAGCATTATCAAATCATTTCCTACGTGATGGTTCAATGGACAAAGTAGAAAGGGAAATATCTTGGAAATTTGGAATCGTTCACAACGTTAGCAACAAGTATTATCAAATCCAAATCATTGATTGTGCTCTTTTGCTGGTGAGGGCTTTAACCTTTTTCGTTTCTTCTTTTTGCTTTGCGTTTCAGAAGAAGCAATTATTATGAAATTATTCCCTGCTTGATGGTTTAATGGCCAAAGTTAAAAGGAAAGTAACTTGGAAACTGGGCATCCTTCCCTGCGTTGGCAACAAGTATTATAAGATCCATATCATTAATTGTGCTCTTTTGCTAGTGAGGGCTTTTTACCTTTTTTATTTGTTCTTTTCACTTTGTGCTTTAAAAGCAGCAAGAATTGTCAAATCATTCCTTGCGTGCTGTTTTAATGGACAAGGTAGAAAGAAAAGTAACTTGGAAACTATTCCCTATGTTTGCAACAAGTATTATCAATTCTAAATCGTTGATTGTGCTTTTTGGCTGGTGAGGGCTTTTTAACTTTTTCGTTTCTTCTTTTTGTTAGAGTTATAGAAGCAGCAAGCACTATCATATCATTCTATGCGTAATGGTTCAATGGCCAAAGTAGAAAGGAAAGTTACTTGGAAACTTGGAATCATTCCCTACGTTGTCAACAAGTATTATGAAATCCAAATTGTTGATTGTGCTCTTTTGTTGGTGAGGGCTTTCAACCTTTTCCGTATCTTCTTTTTGCTATGAGTTTCGAAAGCAGCAAGAATTATGAAATCATTACCTATCTATCTTTTAATTCAATTGAGACTTCGATTCCTGTCCTAAATTAGGCATCTTTTGATATTCTTTTTCTAATGCCGTAACCAATTGGAAACTCTTATCTTTATTTACTTTTGATTTCGGCATGCCAAAAGATTATAAACTAAAATTAAAGAGAATGCTCAATAAAACCTAAACAAAAGCATAACAAATTAAAGACATACCTTCTTAGGCCAATGCAGTCATAAACCTTTCGCATTTTTGCCAATGCAATTCTAAACATTTTAAGTTTGTCAATTCAATCATAAACCTTTTCACCTTTTTTCCGATTCGGTCATATTGGCAGGAAATCGCTGACATGGACGTCGCTCGTCTCATGCGGCACTACCGGAACTAACGTGAATAAATTATAATAATTTTTAATAATTTTATAAAACAATTTGGAGTTTTTAATATTTTTTTTCTGATTTAGGGTTTGAAGACGGACGACCCCACTAGTAGGGATTGTCGACGTTGCCCAAAGGTTGACAAAGCACTGGTGAGGGCCGGCGACCCCCGTAGGACCCTATGCGTGGGCCGCGAAGCCCTCGCGCCAAAGAGCGAGGGTTTGCAACCCTCACCCAAGGTTCGGTGGGGGTCGTCGGCCCCCACCGGCCCTAAATTGGCAAGGCTTCGGCCTTAAACCCTAAATCAGAAAAAAGAAGAAAAAATACTTGAAAAAATTAATTTTTTTATAATATTGCTAAACAATTATTATAATTTATCCACGTCGCCAACAAAGCCATATCATCGATTTTTGGCCAGTAGGACTTGATCAAAGAAAAGGTGAAAAGGAATAGGACCAAATCGGCAAAATTAAAAGATTTAGAACTGAATTGGCAAAAGTGCGAAAAGGTTTAGGACTTTGTTGCCAATTTTTCTGGCTCCGTCTGTTTCTCGGAAAATCAATGATTTGAAAAATATTTTCTAAAATGAGACCGCTTGAAATAATTAGACACCACATTCCCTGTCTTGACTTTTCATGTATTTTCTTTTAAATTCTCGTGGATTTGTCGACAGATAGCTCCTCGTAATCATCCCTTAAAGTGAAAAAAGAAGAGTGATTTCGTATGCAAAAATCCAAGCCGTTTAATTTCTTTCTTCCAACCATAATTTTCAGACTAGAATGTCAAATTAGTCCTCAATTCCGCGAACTTTGCTTTGCTTTTTCCTGATTGGCACCTTTTATAATAAATTAATTCCAAGGATTTTCTCTAATAGTTGAAAGGAATGATTCTAAATAGCAAGTATAGCTTCCTTCGTACTATGAAAGACCGACTTTCATGCAATATCCACGAAACCGTTTCTTCTTCACTCACCCTCAGCGTTCTCCACAAATGCCAAATAAAACATTTCTCCACAAAGGCCGAATTCAATTTCGTTTTTAGATTGGAGTACGTGGATTTCCTCATGAAGTTTGTACCCTGTTTGGCAGGAGGCCTTTCAGTGATTTCAAATACTTGAGTCATCGATACGTTTTGTTCATTCTATGTATATTGGTTGAAGTCGTGTAGAGATGAAATCTGATTCCATAGTCAAGTACACTTTTAAGTCCCCTAGCCCTTGCACTTTGGGCTAATGGATTTTTGAACTTTTTCCTTTTATTTTTAGAAAATTCGATATATTTTATAAGCATAGGATAGACCAAATCTTTAGACTCATGCTCATCACAACGAAGTTTCCATCTAAACGTACTAGGATCAGAAATTTCTTACACAAATTAACATCTTTATAAATGATTAAATACCAAATTTGAAGACGAGACAGAATTTAATCTTCATAAGCCCTATAGGGTGTAGGAAATTATAGTCATTGTCAAAGACACAAATTAACAAGTCATGAGATGCTCTCCTCGGATATGATAGTAAGACTTTTTGGCTAGCGAGAGAGACCGTTCTTGTGGATGGAGACAGCAAGCTATAAAGAGCAATCAATAAAGAAAGAAACGCACCAACTTTTTGGTATAAAAGGTGATAATCAAGGGCCGAGATTTTGCACCAATGATCCAACAATTTGGTAATAGGACGCCGCATGTTCCTTACGTAATGGTTGAATGGCAAAAATAGAACGGAAAGCAACGTGGAAACTTGGAATCATTCCCTACGTGAGCAGCAATCAATCACAAATTATTCATTGTGCTTTTTTGTTTGTGAGAGTTCTTTACCTTTCTCTTTTTCTCCTTTTTTCTTTAAGTTTCGTAAGCAACAAGTATTATCTAATCATTCGATGTCTTTTGATTCAACTACTTAGCCCATAAACTTTCATATTTAGCATATTAAGAGTTCGATACATGTCATAAATTAGACATTGTTTGATATTGTTTTCCTAATACCACAAGCAATTGGAAGCTTCTCTCTTTATTTACCTTAAAAGCAACTTAGTTTGGGTACAAAAACCAAGTAATCTTCATGTTTTAGAACCAGACATTGATATTTCCTAATCCAAACTATTAGCAAAGAGCTAATAGTTTGCGTAGTCCAAGCTATGAATTTCATCCAAACTAGCCCAACATGCGGCCCGATTCGCTGCTATTTGTGCCGAATAGGACAAACTCTAAGCCCGATCCAAGTTTTTCGCTGGACCCAAGAGTTGTGAAAACCAATTCTCAGCAAATACATTCTCGCTCGGCTAGACACTTAAAAACAGAGACGAGTTAGTAAAATAAAGTCATCCCCGAACATACAAGGTGTTTCGAATCAAGAACTCAAGAGGACTTCTTATGCAGCAAGGGATCGATTCAGATATGACCCGGGGTTCAAAGTCCAGCTTCATGTACCGAGCAAGCATGTTAGTTGATGTTGGGTTATATGGATAGGTGGGTCGCCAAGATGGCTTAATCCAGCCCAATACCTAGTTGGAAAAACTGCCAAAGGCAGTTATCTTCTTGGAACATAATAAAAGAACGTTATTTTCGGAGTCTGTCGCTTAAGACATTCGTTCAACAAAGAACAAAGAAAAAGAAGAACACCGACTCCTCTCTCGAACAAGAATGGTAGACAATCGCTTTCTCTCTCGAGGCTACATTGGGCTATTTAATCTGAGAAAAAAGATGTATGTCCGTTGCGTGATGTATTTTTACGATGATTACGTGCATATTTTTTCTATGTAATCCGCTAAGTAGCAATGAGAATACGTTCCCTTCAATTGATAATGCAATTATAAGCCACTAACGTAATGATGGGAAAGAATGCTGACTTTTCTAATGCTGACTTTACATCATTCATCTCTCAAACAGAGTGCATGTACATGTACAAAACGTGACCAATAATGTGACATCCCGAAATTTTGGGTTCTATAAGAAAAAAAAAATTCGATGGATTTTAGTCTCGAATTATGGTCTAGTGAATAAGATGAGATTTTTGAGATTTAAGGGACAATGGTTGGACGCAATTGTAATTGATCCGAAAAGGAATTTGGATAATCCAAGTAGTATCGATCGAGAAAATCAAGTCGCAATAGTCAAACTAAAATATTGAGACCATTCGCGCCCGAGTTAGCCCCGACCAAACCATGGTTATGAAATTACCAAATTGCCCCTGGATATTATTCATAAAAAATAAAATTCATTGATGGGGAATTGACCAGTGGGCCCCACCTTTTCTTCTTTTTCCCAAAGCTTGGCCATAAGTCTCTTTCTTTCCTCTCTTCCCCTCCATTTTTCGTATGCAATTCCCCCCATCCCGAGAGCCCATCTTCTCGGATTTCTGCGCCGCGCCGGGAGGAAATCGCTCGTTTGAGCTCATCCGGAGGGCGAATTGAGCTCCGTTTTCTCCTACGCGACCGTAAGATCAAGGGCTATTTGGATATGAGAGTTGATTGTCCAAAACTTTGAAGGAATTTCGTGGATCTGGGCTGCACAGAGGCTGTTTGGTGGAGACCCGGTTCGTTCGGCCATCCAACGTTGTTCCGTGTTGATTTCATACCAAGCCACGCGTAGCCCTCGCCGCCGCCAAGGCGCCGGTGCTTCCGGATTTGAAATCGGGTGAGTTAACCCCTAATCTCTGATTAGGTCGTTAATTACGTTTAGGGATAGATTAATTTATGTTAATTGTGGGTTAGTTTAGTTAGTGGTGGTTGGATTAAGTTAATTGACCACGGTTGGGTTAGTTGACTGCGGTTGGGTTAGTTAACCCTGGTTAGTTAAAGTAACCGTAGTTACTTTTAGTTAACCGTAGTTACTTTTTACTAACCGTAGTTACTTTTCATTAACTATAGTTACTTTTTGTTAACCATGGTTAGGTTAGTTAACTTTGGTTGATAAGCTATCGATTTTGGTGATAAGCTATCAAGGTTTAGACGATAAGTTATCGGGGTTTGAGCGATGAGCTATTAAGGTCCGACGATAAGCTATTGATTTATTATTTTATTAATATTATTGTATAGTTTTAATACTCATCTTTGAGTATTCTATGCTTGAATTGTGATGTCAACGTTGAGAACAACCAAATAAATTGGCTTATATAATTAATTATATTGATCGAAAATCCTCAAGAATGTTTGAATATGAAAGTATGCCGAAGTTTGGTAGTTGAATCATGTGATTAAAGTTTGATCGTTGGGATGTGTCTAATCATGTGACAGTTAAAGCGTAGCGCTAATCGCACGCTATTGATCTGTTATCGACAGTTGACCTGTATGTTTAGGCCGTCCCGAGCAAATCGGCGACCTACTCGGACTTAGGCGTTGACTCACGGAGATTTTATATCTCACCCGTTGTTATTAACCATTTTTCGTGTCCTTAGCTATGAAGTGGCGAAGTGGAGGACGTGGACGTCGGTTCCCTTTTGAGTAGTATGGAGTAGTGTTAACCCCAAACCCGATTTATATCTTTTGATGGTTGTAGGAAATGGCCCCGAGGTAGGGCTTGTATAAACGTATTTCCCGGGGTTAACGATATAAATAAATAAAAGAATTTCTTTTCATATGTTGATTGACTTGATTGCCTACTTTGTTCTATCCCTACTGTTTTTAATATTGTATGGGGAAGTAGAACGTTCCGTATGCGCTTAATTAAAAGATAAAACTAATGGGTCGGTGACGCGTCATGGGACGTCCAACTTAACGACCGAGAAGGGATGTTGGCGTGCCCGCTGGGTGCGGGGCGTAACAAATAAAATACATTTTCAAAATAACACACTTTATGGCAAACTCATGGAATGTGTTGTTACTATAAACATAAACAACAAAGCCAACGTCGTCTTCAATATGGAATTTTCTTTCTTCGGGTTTGCCGAATCTTGTTTCACATATTTCATATGTGCCTTGGAGAGCTTTGACTTCGGTGTCTATCAAACAACCATCATAGTCATTATGGGTGGACTGGCTCTTGTTCGACATTGCTCCGGTGAAAACTTTTGCACATACTCATTGTCGATTGATTGTTTCCGCATCAACCCAAATAAAAACTTGTTCATGGGAAATTTGGTAGTAAAACAATTAGGACCCTTTGAAAAGAAACTTATTGATGAAATTAAATTTGACAAGCACCCACATATATGAAGAAAATCTCGCAACATACATCAACTTATTGTCACCTTCCTATTGGACCTGAAATTTGGTAGATGAGGTATATCTTTAAATGAAAAGGATGATCCTTGTCCGTTACATACCTTTCTAGTCAAACAACTTTAATGAATCCTGTGTATATAATTGTGCTGCATCCCAACAGATCACTGCATTAGGTCACTAAGCCGCCAAGACTCATGGAGAGAGAGGCTAATAGAAGTTTAGGTGGGAATAGCCATGGTGGTAATAGGATCCAAGAAAATGGGTTCGATGATGCTCGCGGCAGCTCTAATAGTGGTCGTCCATTAGTACCAACACCGACGCGCATATTTGTATGTCGTGAAAGGGAAAGTGTATATTGAAATGTGCCTGGTTTACTAACCTAGTTGAATGGGTTCACACTTAGGCCCAATGCCTTGATGTCTTGATGTTCCCAAACATTGGCCTTAGCGACCCCATCAAACAACTTCTGTTCCCATATTCTCCTTTCGGCATCCGCAAAAAGGGCGGACTTCGCAACCCCGCCCATCCCATGAGTCCCGACCGCTCTGTTGCTGTTGTCGGCAAGAGCGTCCATGACGTCCCTTATGATCTCACCTCTGGATTCGAAGACACCATCGTTCCTAATCGGCGTCCAGGCAGAAGAAACGGAGGCCCTCACGTTGGTCGACTGGTCGACCACTTTGCCCTCTCTCCTCGCTGGAGTTCGACGACCACAATAAAAGAAAGTACAAGAATAAGCAGATCTTAGCAAAAGACATTAACGAAATTGCAAAATAAAAGAAGTGCTGTCCTTTGTTATCAGCATCTGACAAATTGCCTGTATAAGGAACAATGCAAAGAGCGCATACCCCATCCACTACCTTTCGATATCCTGTATAAAACCCCATCAATTTCACTCCTAAAGAAAAAAAAAAACACACAAACACACAAAAACCCCCACACAAGCGCCACACGAGAAGCAGCGAAAAGAAATGGCGAGGCTCAATCTTGTGGTTTTGGCACAGACACAGCCTTCGAAAGGGTGCCGCGACAACACCGACATATCGTGGCACACGCACAACACGTCGGTATGCTTGACCTCATGCAGCACCCCGCGTTGAGTCCGTCGCCATCGCCACCACGCGTGAGATAGGCATATCGGCTACAAACGGAGCTCGAGAGTCGCCATTTCTTTTTTTTTTTTTTGTGCATGCAATATTCTTTATGTAGTGGTTGAATCCAAGGCAGAGCAAGAGGTCTATTAGCCGATAAGAAAATTTGAAAATTAAAATAAAATAACCGTTAGATCCCTTCTCTCGAGATTATAGGAGATATTTTCAACAAAATAGATTTGAATTATTAAGTTAATCTCACGATTTTTGTAACCAATGACCCTATTTATTTCAATTTTGCATCATCCAACAATCTCAACATTAATCAATTTAATATAGAACTTTCATTAAGATGAAGTTTACCGGTACCTCTCGAGAATATGGAAGACATTGTGAAACAAATGGGTTTGGTCATGGGACAGGAGATTTGGAGTGTGGTTTATACTCTCCATCGACATGAAGGCACGTTAATTCCGCATGTAGTAGGCCGTTCTCGCGTGCACCGGGTAACGATGTTTGAAGATTTGGGGACAGCGGGGATCTTCATTTTGATTTTATTTCTTTAGTTTTAGGTTTATTCCCCAACCTTTTTTTTTCACTTTTTCTTAATTTTTTTTTAACTTTTCAAAGATGTGGCGCTACATCAACACCAAGTAATTCGATTGGATGGCAATCGGATTAAATTGTGATTGGAACATGTGACATCCTGAATTCCGACCCACTTTCGAAGCTATGAATGAATGAAATATCTCATTGATGTATTTCAGTCTAATCTCACTCGGAGTTGATCCCTCTCGAGCGGACTAACCAAATGGGAATGGCTAGCTAGGAAAATCAAGTACGTGGACCTAAGAACTTGATCCTGGATTGACTCTTTGGCCATGAAAATTGTCGAGGGAATATTCTGGACCAATATAGGCCGATCCTAGAATGATTAAGGAACGATTTGGATAATACCCTACGCTTGGATCACGGGTGATTCCGTTTGACCTTGTATGGGTTCCGAACGTCCCTAAATTATTTTCTAACAATCGTGCCCATCGGGACTAGTGATTGACCCTCGCAATTGAATGACAACCAAAGTCGCCATGGCTCGAGAAATTTTTAAACGTGATATAAATCACGGGTCGATACGCGTAACTCCTAAAAGCCGCCCGTTAGTTTGAGATACACTCGAAATTTCAATTAATCGAGATTGATCGCGAATTTAACTTCGAAATTAGATGTCGGACCTTCAGGGGTTCCAATAATAATATTTTGGACGTCGCCTCATCCCGAGCATGTATATTTCACAATTCGCCCCAAAGTGTTCGGAAAAGTGAAATCGAATTGGATATGGGAAATGAGATGAATTATTGGTGGGACCCACAAGTCTTTGTCTCATTATTTCTAAGACCAAGAATTCTAGTCAAACTTTTCATCCCAAAATATCCTAGCCTAGCTTATCTATCCATCATCTTCATCTTCTTCATTTGGACAAAATTTTCTCTCATTTCTCTCTCTCGCCCAACCCGCTGCCCTGTCCCGACAGATCCACTGTTCCGGCCATAACTTTTTCATCCGATGTCGGTTTGAGGTAAGACCACTTCCATTTGAAAGATTATTGTCTTAGCTTTCCAGGGACATATTATAAGCTCGATTTGGCCTGGTAGTTTTTCCCGTAGGTCCGTTTGAAGGGGCAAAGGTCCAGATGAGGCAAATCTGACCCGGTTTGAGAGAGGGCCTTTTTGCTTCGGTTTCTCGCCGGAAAACTTGCTAAAATAGTGGTGAGTTGGTTTCTAACCTTAGATTAGGTATCTAGGGTGCTAATAGACTTGAGATTTAGTAGATTTGGGTGAAAAATTGATGGTTTTTAGTCATTTTCATGCCATGGCCGAGAATGAGAGGGAGAGGAGAGAGAAATTGGTGATCTTGCATGAATAGTAAAGTCAAGAGAGATTGTGTGTGGTCAAAGTTGACCATAGTTACTTTTTGCTAATAATTGAACTATGGTTGGGTTATGTGTTAACTCTAGTTATTTTTTTAACTATGGTTAAGTTAGATTTTAACCGTAGTTACTTTATATGTGACATTATTGTTATGCCACGGTATTTAATTGTATGTGACATAATTTCGTTACGCCACGGTGTTTATTTATATAGGACTAAATGTTGTTATGCCACAGTATTTAATTAGACATGGTATTACTATAGTTCAATACTATAGTTGTGAATTTATTTGTACGTTAGAAATTAATATTTGATCGGCCCGGATAAATTTCTACGTTAGTATAATATGGGCGCCCGGCGTAGATTAAATTTATGTGGTGGCGTAGATTAAATTTATGTGGTAGCGTAATTGATCGGGAGGTCTGGTTTAATCTATGGATTAGCGTGAGTCAATCGGGTGGTCCGATTTATTAATTCTCTAACGTGAGTGAATCACGTGGTTTCGATCGAGTATTTGCCCAAGTACAATTTAATCGAGTGGTCTCGATTGGGCAATTGAGAAAAATTGGAGAGATCGCATGGTCCCGATCTTTTGTTGGAGAAAGTTGGTGAGATCGGATGGTCTCGATCCGCTAATCAAGGAATCTAGCGAGAATCACGTGGCAAGGATTGATCGATCGGAAGTATTTAAAGGATCGTGTGGTATCGGACAAGCGATCGGGAAATTATTGTGGTATATGGTCTTAAGTGGAATGAAAGAGAGGAAATGTGGGATTTTACCCCGAGGCGTTATGACGCGGGGTTCGTATTTCATAAGACCATATGTTGCCCGAGGCGTTGTGACGCGGGCTTTATTATTATTATACCCCGAGGCGTTGAACGCGGGGTTATGAGTATTATAATATCCCGAGGCGTATTACGCTCGGAAAATATGAAAGTCGTGTTCAATTAAGTCGTCCGAGACCAAAGTGAGTCGTGTTCGACTAATTGTCCGAGACTTAATCCGGTCGTGTTCCTATGTGTCCGAGACCGAGATTTATGGGTCGTATTCAATCAAGTCACTCCGAGGCCAAAGTGAGCCGTATTCGTCCGATTGTCCGAGACCGGGAAAGTATGATGGTCGTATTCAATCAAGTCGTCTCGAGGCCAAAGTGAGCCGTATTCGTCCGATTGTCGAGACCGGGAAAGTATGATGGTCGTATTCAATCAAGTCGCCTCGAGGCCAAAGTGAGCCGTATTCGTCCGATTGTCTCGAGACCGAGAAAGTGTGAAAGTCGTGTTCAATTAAGTCGTCCGAGACCAAAGTGAGTCGTGTTCGACTAATTGTCCGAGACTTAATCCGGTCGTGTTCCTATGTGTCCGAGACCGTGATTTATGGGTCGTATTCCTATGAGTCTCGAGACCCTAGTATATATATATGTGGAGCCGTGTACCATAAAGGTCCGAGGCTCAATGTTATGAACTTGTATGAAGTCGTGGAGTAACGTGGAATATTTTCGGAGTAACGTGGAATTTTATACGATAGCCTGAAGCGTGGAACGCGGGCTTTGGAGCAACGTGGAATATTTTTTTATTCCAGTCTGAGACGTGAAATATCAATATGAGGGTAATGTAGAATATTTGAGAAAGTGTGGGAATTTTCGAACAAGTATGGAATATTTCGGGATTTATTTGTTGAATTATTGAGGTGAAGAAGGATATGTTGAAAAGTTGCTGTTTTTAAAACTTGTCTGGAGGCACTAGAGCCCTAACCTAGGGTTAGGGGCTAGCTTATCGAGATTTTATCTCACCCCATCGTGGGTTCGTTGTTTTTCGAGACACTCCGCATCAGCAATGAATAATCCGCCGGGAGATTCGATATTCCCCAAGGTCATGGTACCAAGAGAAGATGGGGAGGTTGTAGAGCGATTGGATGCGGAATAACACCGAGCTTGACGAGGATGAGTTGGAGGCGAGAGTCGATATCGTACCGGATAGCGAGGACGAGGCCTAGTGTAGTTGGCCTCTTGAGCTTTTGTAGAGTATTTTCTTTTGGAAGCATAGCGGGCTTCGACCACGTAATCTTTTGTTATAGGTGGTCACAGGCTTGCAGCTGTGGCCTCGAAGCCCTAGGTTTGAAGGTTGTAACAATTGTGTATATGTACATAAGTTGCTTTACCGTCCCAAGTCATCGTGATGTTAATTAATTTCTGTACGGGGAATTGTTTTCGCTTCCGCAAGTGTTATATTTGTTGGCCTTTGGATTTTGGAGAACTGTACATAGTGTTGGCCAGGTAGGATGTCGACGGCTCGTAGGGTTCGGGACGTGACGGAACAACTTGACTGCACATGATTCAAATTGTTTATGGTTTATCCCACATTGAGCAGAAAGTCAAAGATTTTTTCTTATGCAATTCGTCCAAAAAGATAAAAGAATGAATCGACATTTTCTTATGTTAGGATGAGAAGAGAGTCGAAGAAAAAACAGAGAAAATGGAATGCTTAGGTAAGTTACGAAAAATGAGAATGATGCTGATTTTGGCAATTAATGCTGAGGTGGCAAATTGTGAGAAAATTATATGATTGCCTATTTATTGTCTATGACAATATGATTGACGATTTGCTTAATTGACACATTAATGGCCAATCAACCAGCAATCTTACCATGTTAGAAGTCATTTATTTTTACTTGCCTAATTTAATTTAATTATTAGCTAAGGGCGGCGTTATTTTCACTCCTATTTTGGCTAAGCCAATCCTTTTAAGTCAACAGACCAAAATATCCTTTTCTCTATTTATTTTTTTATTTTATTTTTTATCATTCTAACCAACATAACTGCCTTTATTTCTATTTTATCTTTTAAATTAGCAATTTCACAATATAAAAATCAAATTACACCCAATATAATATCATTCATGAATCATATTATCACTTTGCCTAGAGAAGGTCGTTATCGTTAACTCATGGTCTCATTTTTTCAATTGCAAAAATCTCTAGTTATGATGGCTTATGAACACACAATTAACTACATATTTTCTATAAGATAGTTTGAGGAAAATTTTATTTTAAAGTTGAAAATTATAACTCAATCTAATTATCTAGCAGATTTTGACCTTGTGGGTGATTTTACGGAATAAATTTGTAGGTTTAAGAAGTTAAATATCGCTGATTTGTGCTTTCTTTTGAGCTTTTGACATTTTAACATGAATTGCAAGATGGGGTTGAAAAATTATTTACACAGTATGCACTTTCAAACTCACATAAGATTTTTTGTAGAGGAGAGTTTTAAGTCTACTTTAATGTTTCGATCCACTTGCTATGAGAATGAATTTACAATCGTAGCAATTGCTTTCTTCATAGCATAAGTTGAATAGCAAGAAGTTTCATTTTTTTTCCTTTATGCATTTTTCCTTTGTTAATATTTAGATATGGTCTAAATATAGATATGTTTGACATTTGATCATGCTTTTAACAAATTAACATTTTCCATATGTTGATCAATTCTCTTTTCCATTTTTATCAAGATAGGCTAAATAATTAAATTATATTTTAATTTTCGACATTGAAATATAGCTTCACCACACTATTCGGAAAAAAAAAGCACTTAATTGTGGGTTCATAAGCGGTCATAAATAGAATTTATTGTGAATGAGAATATGGGACTATAAATTAAAATTGATAGTATTCTCTAGGCAAAATAAAAATAAGATATAGTAAATTGATATATTAATAGGTGTAATGGAGTATTTGTATTGTGAAATTAACTAGAGAAATGATATAAATAAAGGCAGTTTTGTGGATTAGCCTAATAAAGAAAGAAATAATAAATTGAGAGAGAGAGAGAGAGAGAGAGAGAGAGAGAGAGAGAGAGCATAGAGTACTTCAAGTGAGTTAGCTGAAAAAAAGAGTGTCTTAGCCAAAATGGGAGTGAAAATAGCATCACCCTTAGCTAATACCAAATATTTTTTACCATAAAGGATAGTCAACCAGTGGAAATTTATGGTAATAATATATGAGAGGTTCTATTTCGAAAGCCCATATGATTTTAACTTTTTCATGGCAAACAAACTATGTTTCAAAATTTTCTAAAAAAACTGAAAAAAATACAATTCACTTTAGTGCCAGCCGTCCTATATGGCACAATCGGTGTTTATGTTTGCAATTTCTAGCTAAAATTGGTTAAATAGACTAAATTGGCAAAACGTGAAAAATTTAGAACTCAATTAACAAAATCAATAGATTTACGCTTAAATTAGCCAAAGTGGACAATTTTTTCATGGAGGAAGAAACGAGCAACTTTTTGCTAGAAAAGTTGACAATCGATGGCTGAGATTTAGTACCAGCGATCCAAAGATTTAGTATAAAACAAAAAGTCGTTCCCTACGTGATGGTTGAATGGAAAAAATAGAAGGGAAGTTTCCCTCCGTGAGCAACAATCAATCACAAATTATTGATTGTGTTGTTTGTGAGGGTTCTTTATCTTTATCTTTTCCTCCTTTTTGCTTTAAGTTTTCATAAACAACAAGTATTATCTAATCATTCCCTGCCTTTTGATTAAACTACTTAGCCTGTAAACTTTCATATTTACCATTATTAAGAGTTCAATTCATGTCATAAATTAGACATTGTTTGATACTGTTTTTGTAGTGCCATAAGCAATTGGAAGCTTCTATCTTTATTGATTTTTTTTTTTTTGGTTGAGAAAAGTGTTGCATAAATTTAAAATTTAAGGGTCCTTACAAGAAAAGCCCGACAAGAGGGCATCAACACAAAGTAAATTCGACAAGTGAGGAGGAGGTTTGTAGATCCAATTTGCTGGAACACAATTTGAATGATGGGTTTTTGCTAACTAGTTAGCCACTTTGTTCGTGTTTCGTCACAAGTGGGCTACGGAGACTTTCTGCATATGGGCCAAGAAGTTTGAACTTTGCATATTTGGGCTTCAACTTCACAATAGTTATCGCCAATCTTGTTGGCCCTCACCAAAGTACGACAGTCGATTCTACACAGTATATTTACTTTCCTCTCTCTCCACGACTTCGTAAACTTCATCCCGTATGCAAGGGCTTCTACTTCAGCTGCAATCGGAGAACAAGATGTGATTTTTACTCCAAAACCATCGAGCAAAGCACCTTTTGAGTCGCGGAGGACTCCGGCTATGGCTCCTTCCCTTGTGTTATCCCCTACAGAGAAAAGAAGAACGACGACTCCTCTCTTGAACAAGAACGGTAGACAACCGCTTTTTCTCTCGAGGCCGCATTAGGGCATTTAATTTGTGGAAAACGAGGTATGTCCGTTATGTGATGTACTTCTACGATTAGCGATTCAAGTTTGATTATGGGCATGTTTTTCTATGTAATCCGCTTCGTAGTAATGAGATTGCGTTCCCTTCGGTTGATAATGCAATTGTAAGCCCAAAATGTAATGATGGGAAAGAATGCTGACTATTTTAATGCCGATTTAAACGTATTGACTGAAGTAACATGCAACTACTTAACCATGCATTTTAATTCCAATGACATGCAATTGTAATTAAATAAACATAACATGCAAACCAAATGAAAGCCCTTCACTCTCATCCCTTTGACTATTTTAAACTAAATGCCGACTTTTCATGTATTATCTTTCAAATTCTAAGGGATTTGTTGCCTTGACAGAAAGCCCTTCATTATTATCCCTTTGAGTGAAAAAAAAAGAAAAGAGTTGGTTCATATTGAAAAACTGAATAAAAAAAAGAGTTGGTTCATATTGAAAAAAAGAGAGTTGTTCCTAGACAAGATTTGGACTATTAAAAATCACAAACATCATAAAGAACCTTCACTTCCACAAATATCATTGCCAAACATCATAAAGAACACTGCCACTTACATGTGTGCTTTTTAGATTGCAAACAACCTTTACTGCATTCACCTCACAAGCATAGCGCACGTACATGTACAAAACGTGTCCACGAATACAATACATGTTCAAAATAACACACTATACGACAAACTCATGCAGTGTGTTATTAATATAAACATCAACAACAAAACCAACATCATCTTCAATATGGAATTTTCTTTCTTCGGGTTTGCCAAATCTTGTTTCACTTATTTCAAATATGCCTTGAGAGCTTTGACTTCAGTGTCCATCAAACAACCATCATAGTCACTATGGGTGGATTGGCTCTTGTTCGACATTGAAGCAGTGAAAACTTTTGCACACACTCCTTGTCGGCTGATTGTTTCTACATCAACCCAAATAAAAACCTGTTTTCCGGACCTATATTATACCTAAACCCAAAGCATTTACAATAAACAAATTTATTGGATATAATAAACTCACACACGAATCACCGTGTTTTGTTCTCTTCGTTGGCCCGAAGAAATCACGGCATGAAAAAGAATACTCACGAACTTTTATTTCCTTTTCTATTTCCTTTGTCTTAATCCATCTATTATTAGAGTAGTGTTCTCTATTGTGAAGCGGACTTCGAACGAGTGAATGAGAATTCCTCTCCTTGAGTTGAATTGCTTAATATCGGTTTCTTTAGCCATGAAAATTGGATTCTTCCTCGATGGTGAACTAAAAGCCCTTTAACCTTGATTGGTGGTTATCCTTTAAACCTCAATGGTCAGCTTCTATTGAATCCCGATCTTGATCCTTGGCTAGTGGTACGTAATCCGATCGTAACCTATCTTGCATTTACCTTCATCGACTAATTTTCATCCGTATACACTCTAATATATTCAAACTTCTTTCGATAATAACTCAAAACATGCTCGCCCACGCCCACCATAGCGCGCCCATCATTTTCCAAATAATCTACTACCTAGAAGCCCAAAAATATCTTGTATGCCTCTTGAACTGATTAAGCTTTGCTTTTAGCCCGTGTAGCGGCTCCAATCTAGAGTAGTATGGAAGTAGTATAGCGGATTCGAATGGGGCGATCTCTAGTTTCTAAGCTGGAAATCTACAAACACCCCAACTAACTCGCCAATTGCGGGATTACAAAAGCACAATTTTTGCATTAAAGAATAAGTGTATTTTGCATTTGTATTATTTCTTATGAATGACGACACTGCGGCAACTCGAGGGCACGGCAGGTGGCAATGTGGCTCGCGGAGCAAGGGGTCCTCGGGCTGGGTCGGCAGAGGGCGACGTGGCACGCCCGCGGCCGAGGGTTGCAAGTCCGTGGATCTAGGGTTGGCACAGCCCACCGGTGGAAGGACCACGAGTAATTTGCGGCCGGGTGGCGACGACGAGGATGGTTGGCGACCGAATCGGCGGAGGCTCGGCGATTGCCGGATTTTTTTCGATTCTTAGATTGTTATCTACTATTGCACTTTCTTTTAATCTGACATTTCATCTTTATGTATCTTACCAATATAATTTATGCATTTTGCTTTTTATTTTTTTAGCAATTTTGTCTATTATTTTTATCTATATCTATTAATTATTCACATACTAAACCAATTAATTACATAAATATTAAATTATTTATTAATTATATGTCTTAATAAATTTCAAATTAATTATTAATAGTTACGTTATAAAAAAGAAGGTTTAAAAAGAAAAAAACGTTATATTTTATACAACTTATATTTATAAAGTTGTATAAATATAAATGTTATAAATAAACGTTATTATAAATATAAAAATATAAAAAATAAAATATGCGGCTAAAAAAAAGAAAGTAAAAAAAATTACGATAAGAAAGGTAAAAAAACAAAAAGAGATGGGAGGCGTACATGCCCTAAACGGGTAAATTTTTTTAAAAGTCACGTATATTGGTAAATGTTTTTTTACCATATTATGGAAAAACGCTCGGGTGGGGAGGTCAATTTACTGATATGCATTATGACCGTTTCAAAATATTTTGACTAATTAAAAACAATTAAAATCATGAGGGACACTGTTTTATAATTAGACTAAGTAGAATCTTTATCTAGTTAATAAGAATTAGTGCATATAAAAATATAGTCTTATATGGGTATCTGGTCAGTAGTGTATAATATTAACTTAGTTTGAGCCTACGTGGCCAAATATAAAATCCATGTTTTGTAAAAATTTGATTTCTCTTACTCAACATAATTGATTTTAAGATAGTCAACAAGTTGAATCAAACAACGAGGGTCAAATCTTTCTTCCGCATGGCAAAGACAGAAATCCAAAGATGCGGTGTAACAAAATAAAAATAAAAATGCTCAAAATGAAACTCTCACCCAAATTTTCTAGCATTATAAATGCAGAACAACCAATTAGCTATAAAAATAAATAACTTCTAATGACTCAAAACCATTGTATATAACATGTTTGTATAGAGAATTATCTGTAAATTCACTGACATGTGGACTCATTTAAATCAAATCAGACACTAAATTAACTTGATGAAACGATCCTTGCAACGAAAAAAGTGAAAGTTCAAATATGAAGAATCCAAGAACCGGAGATTCGGTCATCATATTTAGGAAAAATTACAGCTAAAGCTCGATGAAAGCAATTTCATATTCCGGAACATGCTTATGCTCCCGCCTCCCAAATTTTTTTAAACCAACCAACCATTTCGTTTGTGATTCATGCTTAAAAAGATGTGATTTAACCCTAATTGGATGCATAAATAGTCCCCACCCGATGTGTCTTGTTTATATATGCATACTAGAGGAATGTTTTTTTTACAGTCGTGTGAATTTTTACCTTTCGGTTTAATGAAGTTCTCACAGGAAGAGTGGAGACGCATATCGATATCATCATTCATTATGCGTTGGAGGCCAAACGTATTGACCGTCAAATTTTGTAGCATTCCAAGAAGTCCCTTCATGACAGCAGCTTTAAAAATGGAATCAAAAGAAATTGATGGAGCTACTAGATAAGTTGAGCCTCGCCCAGCAAGGGGGTAGCCGACCTTGTCTAGTGACGACGAGGCTTGGCCTCACCATGGCTGGGCGAGGCTCACCCTCGCCAGCCGATCGCCAAGGTCTAGCGACCGGGCCGAGGAAAAAGAGGGAAAGAAAAAGAAAAAAAAATTAAAAATTAAAAAAATTAAAATACTATATCGCCTAACGATCGGCATCAAAGTCGGCGCCGGCCGGTCCACATGGCTGGATGGATTGAATTGGCATAATTGCAAAAGGCTTAGGACTAAATCGGCCAAAAAAATGTTTAGGATTGAATTAACATAATTATAATAGATTTAGAACTTTTTTGGTAATTTTTTCAATGTCTCTATGTTCTTGCTCTTTTAACTATGGCTTAAACCCTTACATCAACAATTACTTCATTGATATAAGTTTAATGTGTCTTTTCAATTGTTCCAAAGACAAGAGCTCTATCAGACAAATGAATACGTATGGACCTCATTTTTTGCTTTTCGTAAATAACAGCTTTAATAAGGATGTCATAGACAAGAATATGAAGCCCTCTCACCCTTTTTCTTTTCTTGCCCATTATCCTTTGAGTTGCATAAGCAACAAGTATTATCAGATTCAAATCTTAGTATTCACTTGCGTGCTTTTTTGAGGCCCCTGCCTTATGATTATTTATGTCGTTTTCCCATATTCTATTTTCGTATTATTATTTTTTTGGCATTTTATTATTCCTTTTCTTGAGCGGTGACAGTCACGGTCTCATATTTCCTCTATTGCTGATGAACAAATATTGATAAGGTTCCAATCGTGAACTCACTCCTTGCGCGAGTCAATGAAACCATATTAGAAATATAGAACTATCATTATAATTAAGCTAATTGAATAGGAGAAAAAATCAAAGATCAATTTCCAAAATGATGTGTGAATCCAAATATTTTTTGAAAACGTACAAAGACCGTCATTTATTTATGTAGTGAATAGTTTTTTTGATAGCGGTCAACTTATTGACGTCCTAGACTTGGGCTGACTTAGACCAGCCACACTTTCTCATTCTATGTCTAAAATTCTTCCGGCAACGTCTCTGGCCTGTGGTCCAATATCGGTATCTAAGGTTAAATTAGATATGGGCTACCAAAGGTTAGACGGACTTTCGCGGTGGTCATTGTAGACGCATAATCTTTAGATCAAAGTATGAACAATTTTGATAAAAAAAAAAAAGTCAACCTTGATGAGAATTATGATCGAGCAGTACGATTAGGTCGCCCACTGTACATGATTTGCACCGTTAGCCTGTTTGAACAAATTAAACGGCCAACTTGCTGAATATCACAACTTTTAATAATAGTTGTTCGATCTCGATAAACTCAGAAAAAATTACGTTTACGGATCAAGTGATGAGATCACGTTGATCTAGTCATCAGCTTTGCAATGACATAAGAGTGTCTTCAACCAAAGTTTTCTCGAGGGAGTGGCTTTTCACCTCGATCGTTCTTTTAGCTAAATTTAAGGAAACCCTCAATCCGGCACTTTTCGGAGGACTGTATTTTTGGAATGTTTGGGCCACTAGCTTTTTGTGAGCTCGACGAAATTTGTACTCATTCATGCCTTTTTCTAAAATTTAGCCAATCTTGATGCCCAAGTGGACCTTCTCATTGGACAAATTTTATTCAGGTCACAAACTCTTGTTCGTCCGATGGCCACGCCGAATGGGATTGGTGTCGAGCGAATTTGACTAAGAAATTTGTAAAAGTACGATGACTTGATTAGACAAATAAAAAGTACATGAATTTTATTAGAAAAGGTACGTGGAAGCTCAGGAATAAAAAGCGAAATTTTCTTATTATTTTTTTAAATATTTCAATAATAACTATCGATGGTAATTCCCAAGCTACTTTCACTCTTTTTAAGCAATTTTCATGCATTAGCCAGCATTTTGGGCACCTTGGGAAGCATTTCCATTTTGCTTCCCTCTTAGCCCACTATGTAGACTCTTCATTTGCTCATTTTCCTCATAGTGTCAAAGCTCTCCCATCCAAGGACACGTCCCAACCCTTGCTCTCTCGTTTTAATAACAACGTAGAAATAAGATAACATTCATTTATCCTGCAAGCAAGATTGAGCAGGCCCGACAGTTGAGTTATAAGTTTTGATTGAACTATCATATCGATTAGATTTCATGGACACGCGCTGATTGAACATGAATGATGATCGGATAATGCCGCCCCTGAATATACAGTGTTGTGAATCAAGAACTTAAGAGGACTTCTTATGCAGCAAGGGATCAGATACCGAGCAAGCATATCGGCATAGAGCTCGTACTAAGCAATCATCCTGAGCCCCCACTTGCTTTCAGCTGCCCACAGAGGTTCACATCCATGCCTGAGACCACCAATCCATCTCCGTGACGGGATATAGCGATGGCGTGCATGAAGCATCTGGAGCTGAAAAGTGACTGGATCCATAGAAGTGCCCGAAATCTGTGTGCTGTGGCTTCCCATCGCCTGATGCGAACAGATTGGAAAATGATTTTGTTCCTACCCGATCAATGCACTGTTAGCAACGGCAGCAATCCCTCTCGAGGATAGGATTGACAATGAACATGTTTTTACTTTTTCGCTAGATCCCGAAGAAACCTTGTTGATTCCCCACAGGCTCTGCGAATTCACACCTCCTCTTCTCTCCTGTGCAAAAGGCAAATGGCATCATCCATGCTTCCTAGATTAGGATTAGTTCAGTAGTTGAACTTCAGTCTTTAAAGTCCAAATGGAGAAACCAAAAGCATAGCTCAAGCTTCATGGCGTGACTAACCTGCAAGCATAAAATGTTCCCTCCTGAAGCACCTGCAGAATCCTCTCACTGGTTTTTATTTTCTGATGGATAGTCCTCTTCTGACACAGGAAGGGAGCAGTTGTAGAAACTACCATAGCATTTATAAGCCCAACTTTGACAACTCGCTGTGAAGCGAAATGCCAGAAAGAAAATCAGAATAAATTGATCAAATAGATTCCACAAGCTAGTCAGAATGAATAAAAATTACAAGATCCTGCCCAAAAAAAGGAAGCAATCAATAAAAGTTAGCAACTACCAAATAGGGACTGTAAGAGTACTTCTTAGCTTCCATGATAGCAAGTTTAATCTACCAGAATAATTTGACTACCTCAAACTTTGCATGTTTCTCTGTGATAAGTTCACCAACTCCATGGAATCCCAACATGGTACAAGACTACATAATTCAGATTTTCTCACACCTTCCACCTCATGGAAAAACTCAGAACCAAAAATCCATGCTAAAACAGATTTCCGAAGAGCTCATTTCCAGGTCCATGCTCTTGAAGACCTCCCTATGGAGAAGTTCTCAATATTGCCAGAGGACATCTGGACCAGATATTTTCAATTCATTGCTTCTTAACAAATATTTCCCCAGTTAGGACCATATATATGAATCCTGGTGACATGATATTATTCGGTCCGTGCTCTTTTATCTATCACAGACATGAAAGATTACTGAGTTATAAATAGAAGCTCCCTATACCCCTTTGCAAAGAGACAAAGAGCACACATGGAAGATCTTTGCTCATGTTCCTCAGAGAACTTCCAAACATTTGTTAGCCTGAACTCCCATTTGCAGGCCTGAGCAATGCTGGAGGGACTTGCTTCAGAGGCTATTGAGGTGACATTGGATTAAGGCAATCATAAATTGAGTGTTTGTTGGGTGGAGTTAAGCAACTTTGTGGTCCACGGTTGCCATAAGGAACATAACGCACTGAAACTATTGCCCTAGAGATAAGTACGCCAAAAAGTTTTTTCAGTCCTTTCAGGGTGTTCAGTCATCTCACCCATGACACTCAGATTCTCCATATGCTCCAAGCAGGAATGTGCTGAGAAGACAAGTTTCATGCTATCTAGAAAACTGTTTTACATGAGGAACCTATTTTAGTTATAGTGAGTCTTTATCAAACTCCAACCAAATGGTATTGAAGCACATGAAACAGTGCAGACTAGCGTGACCAGGACTCTTAGCAACAGCCTTTAAATTGCCACATCCAATAAGCAGCACAAAAACAGAAAACACAGGATCACCTGTATATAAAAGTTGCATTCAGATGAGAGAGCTTTTGCAGAATCCGCCAGAGGAACAGCTTCAAGAGTCCTTCCACAATTCAATCCAATAAGTACACGACTGACTTCCTGAAATCAATATCATAAAGATTTAACAACAAAGTAAGATTGTATCGCAATGGAATAACATGCTTTGAGTTTTTGACATTTTAGGAAGAAGAAAGGCACCGATTGTTGAGTCATTTCAATTGTCTCAACAAATATTTTCATGGGCGGTTGGTCTGTGTCAATTTAAAATCCATTTGGACTTGGAATTACTTGATCAACTCCAGCCTTCTATAATAAGAATTTTAAGCTGTCTATCTTTACTTTTTGTATTTTTTGCCTTTTTGCTTAAATAGTGGATAGTCGTACAATTCGGGAGGTCCAGCTCCTATTTAACTCGACTAGTAAATGGTACGTCTACATATGCAGACCCGCAAGATGCAGATCATTCTCCTAGATTGACTAATGACATCAATATTCATCTAAACAGCAATGCGTAAGTTTAATTTGAAAAAGCGAGTGGGGAGACAAGACAAATTGAGCAGAACAGAATCGTACAATCGGAACACATCATTTGTGTATTTCATTCCAAGATTTTACTACAGCAATCCTTCTCCATGAAGCCTTTCCTTTCCTGATCAGCACCAATTCGAAATCTGTAGATGATGGCACCATCAAGCTTACAGAAAAGCACCAGTGCCAGAACATCTTCCCAAAAACGAAACTATGTCGTTTCTAATCCCGTGGATTTCACGAAATCAACTTCATTTCCTTAATAAGCTCAAGTCAAAATCCAATCGAAGAATAACACTCCAAAAATACACGCCAAGTCAATCGGATCAACAGTGACAAGGATTCAAATCGACCGGATACTGCTCCACGAGCCAGTATCGATTGAGCGACACTAAGGAGAGAGATGCAATTGAGAAAGGGAAACCTGAAAGACTTGGGGGTTGAGATTGTGGCGGAGGAGGCGATGGAGCTGACTCGTATCCGCAAACAGAGCCGTCCTGAGCTGCCGCGGCCTCCTCTGTAGCTTGTCCGTTCTGCGTCGTCTCCATGGGCGAGCTGGAGAGGCGTGCGTCAGTTGAATTTGAAGAGAGAGAGAGAGAGAGAGAGAGAGAGAGCGTGTGCTTTAAGAACATGAACATGAAGATGAAGAAATTCAGAACTTATGATGTAGAAGCAAAGAGAAAAACCAAAGGATGAGAATGGTTGCATTAATTGGGCCTTACTTATTCCTTGCGCGTTTTGTTGTTTATGCCGATAACCTTTGTATCTCCACATTAAGATCACCCTCCAACTCCACGTCACACTCGTATCTGAACAGTGACGCATAACTTAGTCCAGGCGTGCTTACCTTACCCTTAGAAAATATCTTCATTTTGGGGCACTCTTTCACTATAATATAATGCAAGGAAGGAAATCTCAAGATGCAACTTGTGGTGGAGGAGAAGATTCTAGGCTTGGCATATTTTTGAGTCTCAATATTTCAAGCTTCCCAAAAGAAATCACTTTTCCTTCTTCGTTTTTATCGTCTGCCACTACTTACGTCACGTCCCGAACCCTACGAGCCGCCGACATCCCACTTCGCCAACACTACGTATGCTTCTCCGGGATCCAAAGCGCCAACAAATATAACACTCATGAAGGCGTAAACAATTCCCCGCATGCAAATTAATTAACATCACGATAACTTGGGACGGTAAAACAACTTATGTACATATACACAATTGTTACAACCTTCAAACCTAGGGCTCGGGAGTGCCATCAGATGCTCCTCGTGACCACTTATAACAAAAGACATGGTCGAAACCCGCCATGCTTCCAAAAGAAAATACTCTACAAAAGCTCAAGAGGCCAACTACCCTAGGCCTCGTCCTCGCTATCCGGCACGATATCGACCTCAACTCCAACTCATCCTCGTCAAGCTCGAGGTGGCTATTCCGCATCCGATCGCTCTACAACCTCCCCATCTTCTCTTGGTACCTACGACCTTGGGGAATATCGAATCTCCGGGCGGATTATTCATTGCGATGCGGAGTGTCCGAAAAACAACGAACCCACGACGGGGTGAGATAAAATCTCGCAGAGTAAGCCCCTAACCCTAGGTTAGGGCTCTAATGCCTCCGACAAGTTTTTAAAAAACAAAGAACTTTTCAACATATCCTTCTTCACCTCAATAATTCAACTAATAAATCCCGGAATATTCCATACTTGTTCGAAAATTCCCACACTTTCTCAAATATTCTACGTTACCCTCATATTGATATTTCACGTCATGCATCGGAATAAAAAAAAAATATTCCACGTTGCTCCAAAGCCCGCGTTCCACGCTTCAGGCTATCATATAAAATTCTACGTTACTCCGTAAATATTCTACGTCACTCCAGGAATATTCCACGTGACTCCACGACATCATACGAATCCATAACACCGAGCCTCGGACCTTTATAGAACACGCGCTCCATAAACATATATATATATATACCTGGGGTCTCATACACATAGGAATACGACCCTTACATCTCGGTCTCGGACACATAGGAACACGACCGGATTAAGTCTCGGACAATTAGTCGAACACGACTCACTTTGGTCTCGGACGACTTAATTGAACACGACTTTCACACTTTCTGGGCCTCGCACAATCGACGAATACGGCTCACTTTGGCCTCGGACGACTTGATTGAATACGACCATCATACTTTCCCCGGTCTCGCACAATCGGACGAATACGGCTCACTTTGGCCTCGGACAACTTGATTGAATACGACCCATAAATCTCGGTCTCGGACACATAGGAACACGACCGGATTAAGTCTCGGACAATTAGTCGAACACGACTAACTTTGGTCTCGGACGACTTAATTGAACATGACTTTCATACTTTATGAGAATAGATAGACCCGCGTAATAACGTCTCGTGTCACTATCCCGCGTTTAATGCCTCGGGATATTATAATACTCATAACACCGCGTTTAACGCCTCGGGGTATAATAATAGTAAAGCCCGCGTCATAACGCCCGAGGCTATAATTCCTCAATCCAACATCGAGCCCGCGTCATAACGCCTCGGGCATCATATGGTCTTATAAAGTACAAACCCCGCGTCATAACGCCCAGGGTAAAAATTCCACATTTCCTCTCTTTCATTCCACTTAAGACCATATACCATAATAATTTCCCGATCGCTCGTCCGTTACCACACGATCCTTTAAATACTTCCGATCGATCAATCCTTGCCACGTGATTCTCGCTAGATTCCTTGATTAGCAGATCGAGACCATCCGGTCTCACCAACTTTCTCCAACAAAAGATCGGGACCATGCGATCTCTCCAATTTTTCTCAATTGCCCAATCGAGACCACTCGATTAAATTGTACTAGGCAAATACTCGATCGGAACCACGTGATTCACTCACGTTAGAGAATTAATACATCGGGGCCACCCGATTAATTTATGCTACCACAGAATTCAATCCACGCTGTGCGACCATATTATACTACGTAAAAGTAAATTAATAGCGTACAATTAAAAGTACACTAACGTGGGAATTGATCCAGGCCGAACCATATTAATTTCTAACGTACAATTAATTCACGACTATAGTACTAAACTATAGTAACACCACATTTATTTAATACCGTGGCATAACGATATGTTGTCACATATAAAGTAACTATAGTTAGAATATAATCCAACCATGGTTAAAACAATAACTAGAGTCAAGGAATAACCTAACCATGATTAAATACTTGCATAAAGTAACCATGGTCAAACTTTGACCACACACAACTCTCTCTTGATTTCACTATTCACTTCAAGAACATGATTTCTCTCTCCTCCTCCGAGTTCATTCTCGGCCAAGGCATGAAAATGGCCAAAAACAACTAATTTTTCACCCAAATCTACTCAATCTCAAGTCCCTTAGCAACCTAGATACCTAATCAAGGTTTAGGAACCAACTTACTTGATTTCTAGCCAAATCCTTTGGTGAAAATCAGCTGGAAACCGAAGCAAAAACTCCCTCTCTCAAACCGGGTCAGATTTGCCTCGTCCGGACCTTTGCCCCTTCAAACGGACTTACAGGAAAAACTACCCAGCCAAATCGAGCTTATAATATGTCCCTGGAAAGCTAAGACAATAAGCTTTCAAATGGAGGTGGTCTTACCTCAAAGCGACATCGGACGAAAACGTTATGGCCGGAACAGTGGGGCTGTCAGAACAGGGCTGCGGGTTTGGGCGAGAGAGAGAAGTGAGAGAAAATTTTGTCCAAATGAAGAAGATGAAGATGGTGGATAGATAAGCTAGGCTAGGATATTTTGGGATGCAAAAAGTTTGGCTAGAATTCTTGGTCTTAGAAATGATGAGACAAAGACTTGTGGGTCCCACCAATAATTCATCTCCTTTCCCATATCCAATCAGTATTTCACTTTTTCGAACACTTTGGGACGAATCGTGAAATACACATGCTCGGGATGAGGCGACATCCAATATATTAATATTGAAATCCTTGAAAGTCCGACGTTCAATTTCGAAGTCCAATTCATTTCAATTGTTGGCATTCTTTATTGTCGATATCCGATTTCGAGATCTCATTCAATCATTAGCCTCGAAGAGGGTCGAAATTCAGAATGTCGCAATTCTTCCCCATTTACAAAAATTTCGTCCTCGAAATTTGCAATCCTCCAATCATCTCGTCTTATGGGGTACTAACGCCTCATCGCTACCACGCTTTACAAAGTAGTTCTTGTCGTCACTTGACACTTCGATAACGTCCTTAATAGCAACGGTTTTCATCCTTCAAAGCTTTTTTTTTTTTTTCCTTTGGTCCTCAACCGTGTTCACCTTCCTCTTCAATATAGAACTTGTACACTCGTCTATTGGACTTCAAGGTTTTTATCCTCAACTTTGAGGTTTCTTTTCCAAGTACTCAAAAGTCTGGATTTCCTCCCTGTTCTATTCGTTTCCATGACCCTTAGAAGTCCGGGTCCATTCATCGCCACATCTTAATTCCTTTTCGACCTTTAGGCTTGATGCTTCAAGTAGCCATCAAGCTAGTCAATTGTTAAACTTCCAATTTAGAAGTTGAATCTCTTATTCCTCGAGGTGAGATCTGTCCCTTCGTTGCCAAATGCAAGACGCTTAATTTTCGATTGTATGCCTCCGCTACTTAATTCACCATTCTTAAGTGATAAGGGCATCACGGTCATGACCTTTCCTTTAGTTCCCTTTGGGGAAGTCAATATTTCTAACTCTTGTAGTTCACATAGGTGCGAGGTCATTCCTTGCACAAGTAACACTCCCATCTCCGTAAACAATTTCATCCACTCACCCTATGTCTCGTCCTTAGTCCCTTTCATCAATGGAATAATTCTTGTGGAGAATCTTCCTACGATCCGTCTATGACAATCCATCAATTCTAAGAAACTTCAAATTTCCATAACTCACATCGACCTTAATCGATGCATCATCACTTTCTACCCATGAAGCATTCATAGGGATCCTCTCTCTCGAACTTCACACGACCAATGAATTTCACCTTATTCGACCCAAAACTCACGCTCTTCACACTTAGCATACAATGATGGTTTTCTCGGGGTCATGCTTCTTGTGACTCCTTAAACGAGTCCGATCATCGTCTTTAAAGACGGTAACAATGAATTCAATTATTCCTTGGATACACATTCCGACTATTGTCAGCTCTTGCTACCAGTGTCGATTCGTTTAAACCGTTATTTGTACCATCCACTTGAGAGCTTATGCTTTGGCTCTATGTATTTATAGATTTCCAATTAGACTATGCCACACTTTGTTCATTTTTATCCCTCTTTCCTCAGGAAGCATCGTTGCCTCAATCTCTTGGCTCCACAACCAGCTAATGCGATCTTGTCCCCATTTCATTCATTCAATTGAACATCAACATTTCCTGGAATTCAACATTGTCTACAAGACAGTTCCTTAGAATAATTTTACGGAGATCATTCGAGTTACGCTTCTTCTTTCTCGGCCTAGACGTTCAATCTTAATTCCACGACAATTAGAACTTTCTCTTCCTCCACACTAGGGTCTCTTACCTTATGAAGGAAACAATACACTTCGGTGGCATTCTTCTACTTCAAATCCACTTCGTCCTTGGAGTTCACGCCAATAGCGGTGTTCTTACTCTAGGATTTAGATGTCTCCACACTTGAAATTCTCTTGTAATAACCCAGTCATCTTTAGTGACAAGATTCAAAGGAGTCGAGGTTCTTTCTCGATCCTCGCACATCCACACCTTGGATATCTTAATTGATTGAATCAATTCACTTTGCGGTTATAATCCAAGTACCCCTTTTTCCTTACTCATCCATCCATGAACACCGTGAGTAGTCGGGACTATCGAGTCCATTTACTTTTCTTTCCATTAACGACCATCTCATGATCCAATCGCCATTTAAAATTGACACCCTATTCTTTAGGATGATAACTCACAATACCACTTCCAGTTGTCCCGATTCAACCTTATTCACTCGCATATAAATCAACAAAGTCGGACAACCGACATAACTTTTTCCATAATTTATCCCCGTGACAAAAGAGAAGCAACTTCAATCTTTCATTATAGGCTCTACGCCAAGGTAATAGCCATTCCTCACGGGCACATTTCGTGCTCCACAAGGAAAAATTCCCTTACTCGCAATTCATGAACGAAAATTCTCTTGCTTATTCCTCTCCCGATAATCCATTTTATTCATTACGACCCATTACCATTCCCGAGAATCGGGAGTAACAACTAGCCATAAGGCTTTCGAATTCCAATCCACGCGGGAACTTCACGTCTCATTAATAGGGTCACTAACCACCCTTAGTACACCTAGACAACCTTGAGAACTTTATCTCGCATTGGTGAATCGCCTTCGGATCTTTGCAAAGCGATTAAAGGTCGGATAATCCTTGTTCTCGAGTATTTTTAGAAAGATACTTTCTATTGAACAACTTGGCGAAGACAATCCAGGCAGATATCATGCCTTCAAGGAAAAACTCTTCCTTTAGTGATCCTTCACCAATCATCGACGGCTTCTTAAGGCTAGTAAGCGCCATGGTGACTTTCTTTTCATCCGTGCACTCAAAACCTCGAGGTTTCCTTACACAATCCCCAATCCAGGAGGAAGACAGGTTTCAAATTCACTCTCTCTCCATTGAACTTAATCAATCTCACTCTTATACATCCTTCCACAAGCTTTCTTTCCATAGATTTTCTTTTCCATTCTCTATCGTTTTTTTCCTACGATCTTTACCATTTACTTTGCTAACAACACAAACAACAGTAGTTGTCTTATCTACTTTGGGAAACAACGGCAACTCCTTCTCGAGTCCGCCTACCCATCGAATTTCAAATTCCTCTTAAGGTTCTCTCGTACAATTTACAAGCTCGGGCCAAACGCTCTTCCAAGGCTCGTACTCCAGTTATTCATCTTTACTTATTTCTCAGGATTCCTTTCAATTCCGGAATCTTCTCATATCTTGCATACTCGACCCAAATGCTTCTCTAGTGACCATACTCTAGTCGTTCGACCTCATTAGGTCCTTATGGCACTTGAACCACTACAATTCCCTCTAGGAATTAAAGACTTAAGTCATCTACTCGAGTCTAGTAGTTTCAAGCTGCTCATCTCATTATCTGTCACCGTAATCAACCACCTAGTGGTTCTTAGGCAACTCTCAACTACTTGCCAATTATCCAAGGGTTTCAAATCACCCTTAACCGGTGACTACCTATCAAGCCAGCCTCAACGAGGCAATTTCTCGCTTAATCACCAATTATTAGGCAAGCCTCAACTAGGCCAACATCAAGCAACCATTCAAGGCATTACTTCAATGAGTCAATCGCTCATATTTTAAGTATAAAGGCACCTGTTCCTCTAATACGAACACAATAGGCTATCACACTCTCGGAAGATATCAGTTCAACGGGGTATGAAGCCCTCTCGCCGTCTAATCTCTCGGTTAGACCTTGGCCATAACAATCACATGATACCAACTACATAACGGCATCCACTGCCCAAGCATGAAGCTTTTAATCATGCCAATCCCAGTGCGCAATCACAAATGCCAAGCAAATTTTTGAAATTTCACCTTAAGGATCAACTCGGTGCAACACGTTTCTTAATCAAGATCGAGACTTAACTCCGATACCTAGACTTTCCCTTTCAATTTATGGCCTGGGTCATTCCTGCCTCCTTGCTATCTTAGAAGCCTGTCAGGGAGCCACTCCTTGTCCGAATCTCTCTGTCCCGGCGATCACTCCCCGCCCTCATCGACCCGGTCATTGCGGGTTGTCCCAAGTCATACATCTACGGAGAAAGCCCCGTTCCACACGTCCCATACCATGCTTCATTACGGTTTATAGGTATCCTGTCAACTTGTCCCATACCAAGTGACAGTTTATTAGGTCCGATAGTAATAAGCTCATGCATGCACATTCATCGACTCACGTTTTAATGCCACAAACACATGCTTTGCATGATTGTCCTCATTACTCGACGTACTATAGTCGCTTCCGGATCAATTCTTATCCACAAAAGATCTCTAATTCCACCAACGATCGTCACGTCTCACGATCCATTGCCTATGCTCTAGCATATTCTTCAAGTTGAGTCATTAACAAATCATATTCATAGTCATATAATCCAACCGACCCTTCACTCAAAAGCAATCCTCTATTAGCCTCAACCACATGTACAACCTCAAAATCCATACTTATGGCTCCTCAATTTCCTGCTCGCTCACTTATAAATCTCAATAATATCATCACCCAAGTTTACCAATAAAACAAAACGATACTAAAACCATTAGAATACAATCCAAGTTCAAGCCTATAATCCTCAAGATTCAGAAATCAATGCCTTATCCTAAGGGTCCCAAGTATCTAAGCGTCCCCAAGTCATCACTCCTTATTACTCCAAGTCTCAATCTCATTTGATCGAGCTGACCTTGCTCGATACCACTTAAACGGGGATGTCACGTCCCGAACCCTACGAGCCGTCGACATCCCACTTGGCCAACACTATGTACAGGTTCTCCAGGGATCCAAAGGCCAACAAATATAACACTTGCGGAAGCGAAACAATTCCCCGTACAGAAATTAATTAACATCACGATAACTTGGGACGGTAAAACAACTTATGTACATATACACAATTGTTACAACCTTCAAACCTAGGGCTTCAGAGGCCACCGTACAAGCTCGTGACCACCTATAACAAAAGATTACGTGGTCGAAACCCGCTATGCTTCCAAAAGAAAATACTCTACAAAAGCTCAAGAGGCCAACTACCCTAGGCCTCGTCCTCGCTATCCGGTACGATATCGACTCTCAACTCCAACTCATCCTCGTCAAGCTCGAGTGGCTATTCCGCATCCGATCGCTCTACAACCTCCCCATCTTCTCTTGGTACCATGACCTTGGGGAATATCGAATCTCCTGGGCGGATTATTCATTGCTGATGCGGAGTGTCCGAAAAACAACGAACCCACGACGGGGTGAGATAAAATCTCGATAAGCTAGCCCCTAACCCTAGGTTAGGGCTCTAGTGCCTCCGGACAAGTTTTAAAAACAGCAACTTTTCAACATATCCTTCTTCACCTCAATAATTCAACTAATAAATCCCGGAATATTCCATACTTGTTCGAAAATTCCCACACTTTCTCAAATATTCTACGTTACCCTCATATTGATATTTCACGTCGCGCATCGGAATAAAAAAAATATTCCACGTTGCTCCAAAGCCCGCGTTCCACGCTCAGGCTATCATATAAAATTCTACGTTACTCCGAAAATTCCACGTTACTCCGAGAAATATTCTACGTCACTCCAGGAATATTCCACGTGACTCCACGACATCATACGAATCCATAACACTGAGCCTCGGACCTTTATAGAACACGGCTCCATAAACATATATATATATATATATATACCAGGGTCTCATACACATAGGAATACGACCCTTACATCTCGGTCTCGGACACATAGGAACACGACCGGATTAAGTCTCGGACAATTAGTCGAACACGACTCACTTTGGTCTCGGACGACTTAATTGAACACGACTTTCACACTTTCTCGGTCTTAGACAATCGGACGAATACGGCTCACTTTGGCCTCGCACGACTTGATTGAATACGACCATCATACTTTCCCGGTCTCGCACAATCGGACGAATACGGCTCACTTTGGCCTCGGGACGACTTGATTGAATACGACCCATAAATCTCGGTCTCGGACACATAGGAACACGACCGGATTAAGTCTCGGACAATTAGTCGAACACGACTCACTTTGGTCTCGGACGACTTAATTGAACACGACTTTCATACTTTATGAGAATAGACGGACCGCGTAATAACGCCTAGGTCACTATCCCGCGTTTAATGCCTCGGGATATTATAATACTCATAACCCCGTTTAACGCCTCGGGGTATAATAATAGTAAAGCCCAGCGTCATAACGCCTCGGGCTATAATTCCTCAATCCAACATCGAGCCGCGCGTCATAACGCCCCGTGCATCATATGGTCTTATAAAGTACAAACCCCGCGTCATAACGCCCGGGGTAAAAATTCCACATTTCCTCTCTTTCATTCCACTTAAGACCATATACCACAATAATTTCCCGATCGCTCGTCCGTTACCACACGATCCTTTAAATACTTCCGATCGATCAATCCTTGCCACGTGATTCTCGCTAGATTCCTTGATTAGCGGATCGAGACCATCCGGTCTCACCAACTTTCTCCAACAAAAGATCGGGACCATGCGATCTCTCCAATTTTTCTCAATTGCCCAATCGAGACCACTCGATTAAATTGTACTAGGCAAATACTCGATCGGAACCACGTGATTCACTCACGTTAGAGAATTAATACATCGGGGCCACCCGATTAATTTATGCTACCACGGAATTCAATCCACGCCGTGCGACCATATTATACTACGTAGCAAGAAATTAATAGCGTACAATTAAAAGTACACTAACGTGGGAATTGATCCAGGCCGAACCATATTAATTTCTAACGTACAATTAATTCACGACTATAGTACTAAACTATAGTAACACCACATTTATTTAATACCGTGGCATAACGATATGTTGTCACATATAAAGTAACTATAGTTAGAATATAATCCAACCATGGTTAAAACAATAACTAGAGTCAAGGAATAACCTAACCATGATTAAATACTTGCATAAAGTAACCATGGTCAAACTTTGACCACACACAATCTCTCTTGACTTCACTATTCACTTCAAGAACATGATTTCTCTCTCCTCCTCCAGCATTCATTCTCGGCCAAGGCATGAAAATGGCCAAAAACAACTAATTTTTCACCCAAATCTACTCAATCTCAAGTCCCTTAGCAACCTAGATACCTAATCAAGGTTTAGGAACCAACTTACTTGATTTCTAGCCAAATCCTTTGGTGAAAATCAGCTGGAAACCGAAGCAAAAACTCCCTCTCTCAAACCGGGTCAGATTTGCCTCGTTCGGACCTTTGCCCCTTCAAACGGACCTACGGGAAAAACTACCCAGCCAAATCGAGCTTATAATATGTCCCTGGAAAGCTAAGACAATAAGCATTCAAATGGAGGTGGTCTTACCTCAAAGTGACATCGGACGAAAACGTTATGGCCAGAACAGTGGGGCTGTCAGAACAGGGCTGCGGGTTTGGGCGAGAGAGAGAAGTGAGAGAAAATTTTGTCCAAATGAAGAAGATGAAGATGGTGGATAGATAAGCTAGGCTAGGATATTTTGGGATGCAAAAAGTTTGGCTAGAATTCTTGGTCTTAGAAATGATGAGACAAAGACTTGTGGGTCCCACCAATAATTCATCTCCTTTCCCATATCCAAGTCAGATTTCACTTTTCCGAACACTTTGGGACGAATCGTGAAATACACATGCTCGGGATGAGGCGACATCCAATATATTAATATTGAAATCCTTGAAAGTCCGACGTTCAATTTCAAGTCCAATTCATTTCAATTGTTGGCATTCTTTATTGTCAGATATCTGAATTCGAGATCTCATTCAATCATTAGCCTCGAAGAGGGTCGAAATTCAGAATGTCGCAACTTCTTTCATTCTTTCACATTCTATTATAGTCATGTTTCGAGATGCACCAAACTTGCGATCTCCGAAGCTGCTCCTAGATGTACCAATCCAGAGGAATTCTTCACCACCAACCCCGTCAAATTCTGGAAGGATGTCGCTGCTGGAAATAATATCGTCAAACCGGGACAATCCCAAACCTCAAGTGTTTTGATGCTCCGAAGAATTTTGGACATTGAATAGTCTTCTCTCCACACACGCTTTAGCTTGTGCAGCTTGCTCAACTTAAGTTCCCTTATACTTTCAAGCACCGAATTTCTTTCCTTGTCAACAAACCCTTCGTCAAGGAATATATCTTGAAAAGAACTGCAGAACACTTCAAGGCTTTCTAGGTTCGAAATCTCTCTAGGAGGAATTTGAGAGGAAAGACGGCATTTTCATCATGAAAACATGCCAATGTTAGTGCTTCTGGCTTGCCAAAGATGTCCTCAGAAAATTTTCCATTCTGTATCATCTGAATATCTTTTTCGACTAGTAAAAGTCTCTTTATGGTGGGAAAATCCTGTCAAATTGCCAATACAACGAGAAAAGTAAATTCAACAAAGGTTCAATAATATATCATGAGTTATAAAAAGGTGAAACCTAAGTCAGATAATTCACATGATCGAGTACCATCTTCTTACGATTCACTAGATCTCAAGAGCCCTGCATACAAGCCTCAAGCTTTTAAAGTCATTATTCAAAAAACAACCGTGATCGAGTGCTCCACTATAGCCATCGATACTGAATAGTTGAAGAAAAACTTTGTGTAGAGGCTGGTACTGCTAGGTTGGTAGAGTGAACTTAAATTCAAAACCACCTAGCTCATCAAATTCATCTTTTATTAGAAATATACGTTGTCGGCGAAAATATATCATTCTTTGGAATTTTGTGTAACAAGATGCACTCATAGTCTTACTAAAATATATGAGGATCCCCACACATAAAGTTGATAAATAGAAATACCTTATCTTGTCTACGAATTGACAGGTAAAGGGTTTCGGATTTTCTATGGTATCATCGTGTGACATGGCTATGCAGTGGACATGAGATATAATGTGTGGTGAAAGAAAAAATTAGAATATAGTGAATTAAAGTTCTAATTAAATTTATGCTTTGAAGAGTGTGCTTCTTGATTTGAAAGGTCTTGTTCGTGGTCTCTCCGAGTCCACTTGTTCATAAGTGCCGCAAGGGACAATGTGTTTAGTTTATCACAGTGAGTCACTCGCAATTCCTGCAAGGATGGCCAGCTCAAAGTGGGAAAGTTTGGACATAAGCTCTTGAGTTGTAGCATATCATGTAATGCCAAAGAGGTCAATTTTGGGAAGAGAACTTGAGAAGTAGTGGAGTGTGGAGTGACATCTCCACTCGCGACTATTTCCTCAAGCCCACAAGTCTCCACCCGAAGTTCGCGAAGTTCGTCTAGACTTGTAGCCACCCAATGCGGAAACAAATTGTCAAGCCTCTTGCAATTTTGAACCTCCAGCTTCCTTAATCGTTCACAAGTGAGAGTTTCTAGAGGATTGTCGGTCCATATTTTGATTAAATTGTCCATGTGGGAGAGAACAATCGACTTAAGTTCCGGAAATTGTACCTGCCATGTTGGGAAAAAAAATGACACAATGAATCTCAGTACATTAAGTTATGAACCCAAGGAAGGAATTTCTAAACTTCCCTAACTCTCGCAAATCATGAAAATTCATAAGACTGTTAATTTTGAGAGGCTAAATGATGCTTTCTAACCCCAAGTCCCCGAACCATGGAAAATAAAAGACGTTCAAGTAAATACATAATTAGTAATATCTCCTATGATTAACAATCAAATAAATGTGTAGATACTCGTTATGATGAAACGTTCAACTCACAAATAATAATAATAATAAAAACATTTGGGGCAAAAACACAAGCATTTCCTCCATCAGAAAAGAAAACAATAATCGAAACTTGCATACAATCCCTATGTATTAATTGTCTTCTTAAGAAGTGATGTAAATTAAAATTTGGTAAAGTTGTTAGCTTGTATTCGCTGAATTCTGTCGGAGTAAAACTGAAAATTGATTTTTAATCTTCACTAAATAGAGTGTGTGGATACGTGTATATTCCTTGTTGTTCAACTTTGACGTAAACATCTCCTAAACTCTATCGAATCAATAAAATGATAATTGAATTTTAAAAGGGTATTTTGTTTTAATTTATAATCAGGAGAACATTGATTATAAAGTAAACGCCGTCTCCTCTAAATTTTGAAGTTCGGGTTTGCCAATAACAAAAGTAACACTTCTAAAAAGTTATGGAAAACACAAGTCCGATTAGATTTGATCAAAGCACTGATGACTGAAACGACGATCATTTAATGTAGCATTTGTGTCCGGACATGGCATGTACTGTGCATTGTCCAATTCTATGTGAATATATTGCAAATGAAATGCCAAAAAATGAATTTGTTTGGAAGACCGACCTGTGGAGTGAAAAGTGAAGGGGTGCTAAGCTCATTCTCCATCGAAGATTGCCCAGTTAAACTTCTCATCTTGGGGCAGTGGGCAATAATTAGCTCTTCCAAGTTGGGACACTCTAGCGCATGATTCTTCCCCAAGAGGAAACTAGTCAAATTGAGCAAGTATTCTAACTCCATCTTCGAGAGATTTGGGAATGTAATCTTCCTCTTAGCGCTTCCCTGTACTTCCTCGTCCGCAATCACTCCTTCCATTTGACCACACTCCTTTATTTTCACCTCCCCAAGGCTGGCAAGGCACCGAGCCATCGATGGAGTGAAAGCATGTCTCAAGTTGCTGCATTTATAAAGAGTCAAACGAGATAGAGAACTGAAGCGCATTATTCCTTGAAGATCTTTGTTCCATAGTCGCCTCAACTTTGGTAGATTGGCCAAGTCCAAACTCCGAAAGAAAGGCAGCACCCGAGTGCTTTCCGGACCCTCCAGGCCTTTAAAATCGAATATTTCCTCTAGCGCCTAGTGCGCACTAGCAATGCCTCCATATTTTGTAAGATGAGCATCAATCTAGATGGAATTGCGTTGATAAACGATGGACATTTATCCACCACCAGTGATTTTAATTGCCAAGATGGCTTGATGGGAATAAATTTGCTGTGCCATTTTTCAATCAACTTGGGGTACTCAGATAGTCGCATTTTCTTTACTCCAACGGCGATAGCCTGTTAGAAAATGCATCAATTAACGTAAAATTCCTGGTTACCAAAAAAGAAATTACTCTGTGAGTGAACAAAACAATCTAATTGCACAAATGTTGGTAACTCGCGCATACCATTACTTCACAAATATTTTGGATGGTTGCGTTGAGGTTTTCCTTCCAAAACCATGCTTCACGGTAAGTTACTTGTACTCTGTCTAGCTTTGGCGTCTCTATTGGTCCCTCGGAGAAGAATTCCATGTTGAGACATCCAATCACAATGACATCTTCTAATAGAGGGAACATCAAAGTGCATCCACTTGAGCTAAAGCGTCTCAACCCCATCAACATATGAAGCTCCAAATACTTCAATTGTTTGAAAGCCACTACATGCCCCTTTTCGCCTCCCTCATCAACGATGACTTCTGTCAACATTTTACAGTTACTTATCCTCAATTTTGTCAGCTCCACCAAATTTCTTGCTATTGTTGGTGTGAAAATATGGGATAACCCATTACAAAATGACATATCGAGAGTCTTCAGGTGTTGAAAATATACTTGATCGTCCCAAATCATCTTGACGTCACCCATGGCAAAGATATTTAATGTCTCCAAGCTAGGAAACGCAATCTGCGGAATTCACACAGGGTATTGGTGGTTCAATTATATCAGGAATTCATGAAGTTCAAAGATGTAAATATAGATGAGTGGCTAAGAGGTGAGGGGGGGGATTATTAAGTTGCGCGAAAGGAAAATAAAACGAATAGCATAAAAAAAAAAAAAGGGAGTAAAAAATTCCATCCGAAGAATTTCTCCTTCAGAAATGAGTGGAGCATTACTTATCTGTGTACATAACAAAGCAGGAGGCCCAACAATACTTTCAACCTCAAGTTTTGGCCCAACAAGTTCAAGTAATATGCATAGCCAGTGTCTAATGAATATGCTGATATAACTATGATGCGTTCAAATTGGTCTGTTTGAGATTCCAAATCTAAATCGAATCTTTCCGTCTCTCAGTTTAGTTGATTTCCCATAAATAACCAAATGACACTATTTATAGCAGTTGTAACATCACTAAGAGACGGCTACTTAAATTACGAAGTTGAACAATATACATTGATGTAAAATAATAATAAGAAAAAATTACGAGGTACAAGGAAACACATCGAAGAAGCAGCGGTCCTCCGAACGATCATGGTCTGTCTATCGATTGTGATCGTTCTATTCATGAAGGACAGTTGAAAATGCAACAAGAATTATTTGAGAGCAAAAAGGACGACATTTATTCAATATTGGCAGATCGATTGTTGTTGATTGTGGTCGTATTATTCAGCGGTCCTCCCACTCATTTTCTGTGAAAATATTTTAACCAAAGTACACCGTCTAAGTAATTTAGTTAGCTTTTATTTTGACGATGTTTTATCTCTCGTTTATTTAATATTTTGACGTAACGTTAATCACGTACCTCTCGGTTGAAGAGTGTAGGGGAGTGTGATTTGACGCTATCCCGACTCCGAGCGTCTCGTGAACCTGTCATCGGTATTTCATATGATGAAAAAAATGTCACCATACGCATTGCCTGGATGAACCAATCTACAAGAAGATCTCTAGTGATGGAAAGAAAAAAAAAATCAATCTTACACTTTACACAAGAGAAGCACGTCAAACTTTCCAAACGTCGATAGTGTAAATCGGTTAAATTTGGGAATGCCAGAGTTTCGATGCTTCTATTCCCCATCCTTCTTCTTCCGTAACGATCACCTGCATCTTCATGCAATCGTTTACCCTTAGTTCTCTCGGTTGCGCGAAAGATTTAACCATGGATGGGGAAAACATATATTCGAGGTTGTCTAAGTCAAAGATTTCTAATGTCTCCAATCTTGGAAAGGCAACCTGCGATATGAATTAGTGAGTCGGTTAGATTAAGAATTTTAGGATAATCCATGATGTAAATCTACATGAGTGCCAAAGTGGAGAGGCGATTATATAGTTGCACAAAAGGACAAAGGAAAGAGGAGTAAAAAAAAATCTTCATACTAACATCGTTTCCAATTTCCTAAAGCATTCCAGAGAATAACAGAAGGTTTTCTAAATGTCTCACTAAAGAAAGAAAAATGATAAGGAAATTCTTCAAGTAAATTGACTAAAAATACGTCTATATAAAAAGTGGAACCATAAAAAATTTAAGGTTAATTACTATCATACCATACGCAGGCTTGAACATGCAGAAGATTATGCCCTCTTACAATTATGGGGCGTATGCAATGACTGAATGCTTATTTAAACACTATACACAAAAGACGTGCGTCAATTAGATTAGCATAGTTGCTGCCTCCTTCCCATTCTTCGCATTGGTTTTAGAGAGAGTCGCGTATATTATACATCTTGTGGATTATAATAACAAAGTTTGATAGCTAAATTCAGTGGAATCCATTTCAAAGGATGACAAATTACTTTACTTTTGGAATTACTTTAATGGCAAAATTTCCTTCGATTTATAAAACCCTATTAAGAAAGACATACTTGCAGCGTGTAAGTTGAAAATAACTCAGAACCTATCACAAGCTAAATTCACATGGATTTCCTACAATTAGTTGGATATCTACACAAGCAAGAGATAAGAGAAGACTGCTTTATCTAGTTACAAAGAAGGCATGAACGGATAACGTAATTAGTAGAAAATGTACGGAAGATAACGAATCGAATAAGCATCATAATCTATATTACATCTAATTAGCAAAAGAAGGAAAAGTAAATAAGTAATTAATATGTTTTTGATAGAAAGTTACCTGTTGCCCGTTGAAGAATGCAGTTTGAGTGCCAACTGGGTCGTCTGATGTACTAGTTGAAGGAGCTGTCCCGGCGGTGACAAAGCTATTGATACTTGGCAAGCCACGCAATTTCAGTACACGCAACTTAGGCAACTCAAATTTGCCACGATCATTAGCTTCCATAATCCCCTGCATTAACTGGCAACTAAGCAATTTCGACCTCCTCTAGCTGTGCAAGTTCTCTCGCCACTGGAAGAGGAAATAGAACTACCATTTTGTCGCAATTTCGAACTCGTACTACTTTTAACGCACTGAAGGATTTGGAGGAGATATGGCTGTGGCATATCTTCTCCAAGTTGATGAGCTCTTGGAGAACTAACCACTCCAATGCCTTAAAATCTATATGGCCTGGCGATTGGAGGACGTAATGAATGGAGGGACAACTCTCGACCTGTAGATGTTTTAATTCTGGAAAACCTTTTTGGGATAACACGCAAATACTTTGCTCAATTCCGTCCAACTCATTCAAATGCAGATCGTCAGTTTTGCCTAAGAGACTTTGCATGCATCCTTTTCGAAGAACATCGCTTATTGGAATCAACGTAAGCTCCAATCTCCTAGAACCTTTGTTATCGAGGAACCCGTATGACGCACCTATTCGGATGTCAAACTTGGTTAATTTCTCCACGTTTAGATCATCTGGGAGCATACTCGGAACAGGAATGGCCACATGCAAAGTGCGGAGTTTCGCCATGCGATTCAACTCAATCAGACAGGCATTTGTTGGTGGAGTTTGCTCCACAGCATTCGATTGATAAAAGCTACGCTCCATGTACAACTCCTCTAAATTGATCAAGCTTCCAAGCACACCTGGTTCAATTATCTGAAGCGAGAAACAATTGCTCAGGTCTAACAATCTGAGCTCTACTAGTTGTCCAATTTCTTTTGGCAATCTCTGAATGTCGGAGCCCTGAAGGCTGAGTATTTGGAGGCCTTTGAGCTCGCCAAGAATGGACACATCCTCTAATGAACAATAATCAAGACTTAGAGAGTGTAAGTTCTCCAGGAATTGAAACGGCGAAGGCGAACGATTGAGACGTATCCCAGTAAGATGTAAGGCCATGAGATTCTTCATAGAGTTGAAATATGAATCCGAGATCTCAAGAGATTTATTGTTTTCGAATAGCAAAAAGATCTGCAATTTTGGGCAATTTAATTTTTCGGGAAGCTCCTCCAAGCCCACGTAGGGAAAGCATATTGCCTCGCAACTTTTAAGCTTGTCCTCGGACAACTCTGTTACTGACTTATCTTTATCTTTCAAAACGACAAGAGGGCGATCTGTTGAGGCAAACGAGGCAACAAACTCACGAACCAAGTCATGAATCTTGAAACCACCAGCGTCTTCTTCACTGTCTAATAAAAGGGAGGAGGCTTGCAGAGTATGGATCAGGTAGCCCAACCTAACTCTAGCTTCTTGCATGCTGCTAACTCCTCGAAATATCCCCAAACCGAAGCTGTACCTCGCCAAGTACTCGAGAGATGGCTTAGAGACGCCATAAGCAACACAAAGCCGTAATAATGACTTCGCCTCGTCGCTTATACGACCATAACTAAGTTGCAGCGTGTTAGTTATCACCTTACCGGTTTCTTCGTTCCATATTTGTTTCAAAGCATCGTCACAATCAGAGTAACTAGTGTGTATAAAAAGTTTCGCTATTTGGAGGATCAGGAAAGGCAAACCTGCACATATGTGGAGTGCTTTCTCCACCAAGGGTCCCAACTCAACTGGAACTTTGCCTCCCACCATCTTCTCAAACAATCTTTTTGCCTCTTCCTTCTCCAGCTCACCAAGGAGGAAGGCGCTGTCACAGCGCATTTCCCTTCGCAAAACACGTTCATCTCTTGACGTCAACAACAACTTGCATCCTATGGCTTTGTTGTCAGGTCCGCAAGGAATGCCGACTGATTTCAAGTCTAGCCTCTCCCACAGGTTGTCCAGTATTATGAGCACCTTCTTTTTCTCCCTCTCCTCGTTTTCCAACCTTGTACGCAGAAGCTCCGCTCGCACGCTGACAATATCTTCTTTCTTTAGGTCACTGAGGCCCAACGCATGCGCGATCTCTCCTTGAATCCTCTTGATGTCTGGATTTTCTGACACGTCAGCCTTAGCGACCAGGTCGAACAACTTTTCTTCCCTTATTCTCCTTTCGGCATCCAGCAAAAGGGTGGACTTGCCAACTCCGCCCATCCCGTAAACCCCGACCACTCTGTTGCTGTTATCAGCAAGAGCGTCCATGATGTCCCTTGTCATCTGAACTCTGGATTTGAAGACACCATCGTCCCTAATCGACGTTGAGGCAGAAGAAGCAAAGGCCGTCGCAGTGGTCGACTGGACGACTTCTTTGCCCTCTCTCCTAGCCGGAGTCAGAGCAGTGACTATCCCCGGAGCAGGACTGCTGAAGGAGATCTCCCTGTTACTGTTTTCTTGAATGAGTCTCTGAATGTCATCGGTCTTGTGCTTGGCCTCCCGGCTGAACTGATAGCGACAAATGGGGTCGGGAAGAGTCCCGCGGCAGCGATTCTTGCTGGCCTCTTCGAATTTGTCCAACAGGTCTTTCGCCTCCACCAAGGCCTTCTCAGCACTTGCCAGAAACTCTGGGACCCATCCGTGGACATTCCGAAGATTGTTTCTGGCCTCTTCCTCAACATTGCGGACCCTCACAGCCTTGTATTCCAGATTCCCGACTTCCTTCCGAAGATTGTTGGCATAGTTCTCGGAGGACATGACGTATCCGAATACACGCTTGATGGGAACAAGCACGACCTTGAAGAGATCCCACGCAATTGAAACGGCGGAATCAGCAGACATTTTTCTTTGATTTTTTGTCCGAGAAACAAAGAGCGCGGCAACAGAGAGAGTGATGAAAAGGAGTATCAAATAATGAAGAAGAAGAACAAGAAAGAAGAAGCCGAGGAGGGAGAAGAACGGTTGTGCGGAGGAGAAGAGCGAAACAGAGCAAGAGCGATGTGAGACGAAGAAGGCCAAGAGATTTGAGTGCAGATGAGGATGAAGGAAGATGAGCAAGAAAGAAACAGAGAATTGAGTGCAAATGAGGAGAAGAGAGAAACAGAGCAAGAACCGTAGGGGAAGAAGAAGGCCAAGAGATTTCAGTTCAAATGAGGATGAAGGGAGGGGAGCAAGAACGAAGCAAAGAATGGAGTGAAGGAGAAGGGGAATAAGACTTGATGACTAGAAGAGACAATACCTTCCTTGTAGATGGAGAGAGCTTTGCTAGAAAAGTTTGATGATCAACGGTTGAGATTTAGTATTAATAGCAAAGTGAAAAAGAAAGTAACTTGAGAACTCCCAAAACTCCAAAATCTTCGATTGTGCTTTTTTTTGTTAGCTCTTTACCTTTTCTTTGTTCTCTTTGCTTTCAGTTTCCTAAGGAACAAGTATGGTAAAATCCAAATCTTAGTATTCACTCTGTACCTTTTTTTTTTCCTATTTATCATATTGAGACTTCAATTCATGTCATAAATTAGGAATAGTTGGATTTCCTAATGCCATAATTTTGTTATCGTCTAATTCTTTTCACAGTTCCAAAATGGCCGTGTTATTGGTTTTTATATTGAATAGCAATTTTCGATAAGGTTCTACTTATTGGCAATATTAGACTTGGGCTAGCTTAGACCTTATAACTTAATGATGTTGACCATTAGAGGAAAACAAATCTTGACTTTTCGCGTATCATTTTTCAAATTTTCACACACTCATTGATAGAGAGCCCTAGTAATAATCCCTTTAAGTGAAAACGAAATACCTCGGTTCATATGCAAAAATTGATTACTTTTCTTGCCAACCATGATTGTTGGATTAGCATGTCCAATTACTCATTAAATCCATTTTTTTATCTTGATTATTTGGAATGGTAATGATTAGACCTATCAAATGGATAGGTCAGGTCGGATTTGACGCTGGGTCATAAATGATTCGACCCAAATTGACTCATTAACCCATTTATTTGATATTCTTTCTTCTAATGCCGTAATCAATTGGAAACTTCTACCTTTATAGATTTTAAATTTCGGCAAAGCATAAAATTCTAAATCAAAAGCAAAGAAAACACACAAGAAAACCTAAACAAAAGCAGAAAAAACTAAGGAAATATCTTCTTAATATAAAAGTTGTTAACTCGACCTATTACTTATTCTATCCAAATATTTCGATGTAGTGCATTATAACTAAACTAATTGAGGAGGAAAACAATTGCAGCATAATTCGCGAATTGTGTACATAGAAAGAGGTCAAAAACGTAAAATGGCCGTGCTATTACTTTATATATTGAATAACGATTTTTGACCAGATTTGGGCTAAGTTAGGCACTTATATCTAATCAATGTTGACCATTAGTTGAAAATAACTCTCGACTTTTCATTTATTACATCTCTCATTTTCGTTGATTTCCTAACATAAAGCCCCTCATAATCATCTCTCCAAGTGACAAACATTCGACAAAAAAAAAAAGTGACAAACAAAATTAACTCAAAATTGATGTTGTTTAACTTTTTTTTGCCAACCATGATTGTCACATTAGCATTTCAAATTACTCGTGAGTCCTATATTTATACATTTACTAAGACTATTTGTTCGACCAAAAAAAAAAAACTATGACTATTTGAAAAGGTAATGAATAACTTCTAACAAAACAAAGTTATGACTATTAGAGTAATGAAGGACGTTCTCTTTGTAATTTTTTTTTTTTTTTGGCTGGAGTTTTGTAATTAAGTTGATAAGGACCTTTTGCATAATAACTACCTAGTTTATAACTTGTGAGGAATAAGTGCATATGGTAAATTACAATATAAGGACCGCTCTATAATTTTTGCTTCCCACCATCCCCACTGCTTCTCCCCTCTTCTTCCTAAATTATTATCGATTGAATTTTTTAATATTTATTAAATTTGTAACTTTGGTCGAGAAAATTCTACATGCTTAAAATTTTTATTCTTTAAAGTAACTTTTCTACTAATCTTAGCAACAATGGGATAGCACGAGGCCGTACCTCGGATGGGGCAAACTTTCTCTGTAAAGATTGCCATGCAGGGCATCTAGTAAGGCAATAGAGGGAGCAAGATGAGGAAGGTAAAAGCAAAGTTAGAATTTATGGACTAAATTTACAAACTCAGAATTATTGCAAAATGAAATCGGTCATTATTTAAAAAGAAGACGAGAAGAAGTGGCGATAGTGTGTATACTTAATTAATGATTGTTGAATTTCAAGGATTAAAGGATGTTTTAGTCTGTTCACAGTGAAAATAGAAGGTGAAGAAATGAGATGGGAGAGAAAAAAACCAGGGTGAATGAGTGAATGAACTTGTGTCCTAACATGGGAGGTTATTTTGGACAAGCGATAATAAGAGTTGTTTACCAAGTCAAAGAGGGGTGGAAATAGGTCTATCCTAAAGAATATTGAAGATTGAAAATTTATTTAGCAAATCATAAATGAAGAGAAAAGTTTCATAACATATTTTATAATTCTCATCCAGTTTCCTAAGAGTGTTTTTTTAGCAAAATCCAGAGCAAAGTAGAATCATCATTGGATGCCCTCCTTAAGTGTGAGAATAAGATTTTTAGGTTATTGAGACAGACCTTCCGTGTGGAAGGAAGAGAAATCAATGGAGAAAGGGGAAAATTGTCCTAAAAGTCCTAAATCTATTGCATTTGGCCAATTCAATGCTAAACTTTTCAACTTTCACAATTGAGTTCTAAACTTTTTCATATTTTGCAAATTAAGTCCATCGATCAATTTTGGTGAGAAATTGCCGACGTGGATGCGGATACTTCACACGGGACGACTGGCACTAACATGGATAACTTTTTTCAACTTATAAAAAATCAATTTTTTGTATAATTTTTTAGTTTTTTTTCCTTTTTCTTTTCTACCAAGAGCTATGAGGGTCGCCCGCTAACCTTGCCGACCGCAGGTGAGGGTCGGCCTGTCCTTTTTGCGACCAATGAGGTTTGGCCAAATGATCCTCATTGGGCTTGGAAAGGAAACAAAGAAAGAAAAGAAAACAAGAGAGAAAAAAGGAAAACAATGAAAAATCAGAATTTTAAAAAAAATTACAAAAATTTTTCACATCAAGACCGACAAAGTGCCATATAGGATGGCCGGCGTCCGCGTTAGCGATTTAAAGCAAAAATTGGCTGGATTGACTCAATTGGAAAAAGAGCAAAGGTTTGAGCCTCGATTGGCAAAATTGAAAGTTTCAACACTAAATTAGCCAATGTGCAATGGGTTTAGGATTTTTGGAACAATATTCCCATGCAGAAAGAACCAACCACTTTTTACTAGAAAAGTTGACAATCGCTAGCTGAGATTTAGTAATTCAAACGGCAAGTCATTCCCTACATGATGGTTCAATGGCCAAAGAAAAAGGGAAAGTAACTGGGAAACTCCGAATAACTCCTTACACAAGCAACAAGTATAATCAAATCCAAATCGTTGATTGTGTGCTTTTGCTCGTGAGGGCTTTTTACGTTTGTCTTTTCTTCTTCGTGCTTTAAGTTTCCGAAGCAGCAAGCGACATCAAATCATTCCCTGCGTGATGGTTCGAGGCCAATGTGGAAAGGAAAGCAACCTGGAAATTCAGAATTATTCCGTGCGCTAGCAACAAGTTTTATCAAATCCAAATCATTGATTTTGCTCTTTTGCTAGTGAGGGCTTTTGCCTTTTTCGTTTGTTCCTTTTGTTTTGAGTTTCGGAAGCAGCAAGCTTTATAAATCATTCCCTGCATGATGTTTCAATGGCCAAAGTAGGAAGGAGAGTAACTTGGGATCTCGGAATAATTCCTTACGCTAGCAAAGGTTACTATCAAATCCGAAGCGTTGACTGTGCTCTTTTTCTGGAGAGGGCATTTTACCTTTTTTGTTTCTGCTTTTTACTTTGAGTTCCGGAAGTGGCACGTATGATCAAATCATTCCTTGCATGATGGTTCGATGGACAAAGCAGAAAGGAATGTAACTTGAAAATGCGAAATCATTCCCTTTGTTCACCAACAAGTATTATCAAATCCAAATCGTTGATTGTGATCTCTTGCTAGTGAGGGATTTTACCTTTTTGTTTCTTCTTTGTGCTTAGAAGTTTCGGAAGTAGCAAGCATTATCAAATCATTTCCTACGTGATGGTTCAATGGACAAAGTAGAAAGGGAAATATCTTGGAAATTTGGAATCGTTCACAACGTTAACAACAAGTATTATCAAATCCAAATCATTGATTGTGCTCTTTTGCTGGTGAGCGCTTTAACCTTTTTCGTTTCTTCTTTTTGCTTTGCGTTTCAGAAGAAGCAATTATTATCAAATTATTCCCTGCTTGATGGTTTAATGGCCAAAGTTAAAAGGAAAGTAACTTGGAAACTGGGCATCCTTCCCTGCGTTGGCAACAAGTATTATAAGATCCATATCATTAATTGTGCTCTTTTGCTAGTGAGGGCTTTTTACCTTTTTTATTTGTTCTTTTCACTTTGTGCTTTAAAAGCAGCAAGAATTGTCAAATCATTCCTTGCGTGCTGTTTTAATGGACAAGGTAGAAAGAAAAGTAACTTGGAAACTATTCCCTATGTTTGCACCAAGTATTATCAATTCTAAATCGTTGATTGTGCTTTTTGGCTGGTGAGGGCTTTTTAACTTTTTCGTTTCTTCTTTTTGTTAGAGTCATAGAAGCAGCAAGCACTATCATATCATTCTATGCGTAATGGTTCAATGGCCAAAGTAGAAAGGAAAGTTACTTGGAAACTTGGAATCATTCCCTACGTTGTCAACAAGTATTATGAAATCCAAATTGTTGATTATGCTCTTTTGTTGGTGAGGGCTTTCAACCTTTTCCGTATCTTCTTTTGCTATGAGTTTCGAAAGCAGCAAGCATTATGAAATCATTACCTACCTCTTAATTCAATTGAGACTTCGATTCCTGTCCTAAATTAGGCATCTTTTGATATTCTTTTTCTAATGCCGTAAACAATTGGAAACTCTTATCTTTATTTACTTTTGATTTCGGCATACCAAAAGATTATAAACTAAAATTAAAGAGAATGCTCAATAATGAAGGGATTTATCGAAAACCGAATCAGACGATCACACAGAGAATCAAGAAGAATTGAAAGACGCACGAGATTACCCAGGTTCACCCCAAGATTAGGGCTACGTCCCGCAAAGAGATTTCACTATATTTTTTGGTTACTGACCAATTCGTATATTACAATGACAAAACCGAATAAAATATATATGCCCCAAAACGGGCTAAAAAACCTAAACCTCTTAATTCCAACCATACGGGCCAGCTTAAATAAAAGCCCAAACCCGTAGAGGTTTAGGGGCGCGCCCCCGAACCCCCGCTCGCTCACCGGCGAGCGGGCGGCCCACGTGGGGGCGCGCCCGAACCCCCGCATCCCGCGCGCATGGGTCACATGTCGTTGGGTAACACTTCGTTTCCCTAAGCTCACGTGGGCATACCCGGTATGAGAAACAAGGGTCCCCAAGTATTCGCCAACTCCAACAAATAAAACCTAAACAAAAGTATAGCAAACTAAAGACATGCCTTCTTATGCTCCGTTGGGAAAATTGTCAAAAAAGTCCTAAACCTTTCGCATTTTTGCCAATACAGTTCTAAACATTTTAACGAGCGGGGCAGCCGCCCGCTGACCGGGCAGCGGAACCCCGTCGGGGGCGCGCCCCCGAACCCCCCGCATCCCGCGCGCATGGGTCACATGTCGTTGGGTAACACTTCGGTTTCCCTAAGCTCACGTGGGGCACCCGGTGTGAGAAACAAGGGTCCCCGAAGTATTCGCCAACTCCAACATTCTCCCACTTGGTGGATACTTCGCGCAAATAAGAGCCCTTCCAATATCATTCTTCTTCAATCCAATCGCAGCAGAGCACCATTCAAACTTCGCACCTGTGACGCCTTTAGTAAGGAAGTCGAACTATTTTCATCGTGTCGACCTTTACAAGTCGAACCTCATTCTTCTCCACTTTTTTCTACGATGAAATGATATTGAATATCAATGTGCTTTGTGCGTGAGTGAAACGCCGGATTCTTGGCTAAATAAATAGCCCCTTGATTATCACATCTTACATCTACAAGACCTTGCTCAAAACCAAGCTCCGAGCACAACCGTCGTAACCATACGGCCTCTTTTCCAGCATGAGTAAGAGCCATATACTCAGCCTCTGTAGAAGAAAGCGCTACCACGCTTTGCCTTCTACTCATCCAACTCAATGCAAGCACCAAACAATGTGAAAACAAACTCGCTAGTGGACCGTCTACTATCAATATCTCCACCCCAATCTGAATCTACATGGCCTATGATATCAAGCATGTTTTCATTCCTCGTACCTTCAAAATATAAAGAAAAATTCGAAGTTCCACGAAGATACCCGAAAACTCTTTTGATCGCATTCCCAGTGTTCTCTACCCGGGTTAGACATATATCGGCTCAAGACTCCCTTTGCTTGGGCTATATCCGGACGCGTGCACACCATAGCATACATCAAGCTACCCATTTGCACTCGCGTATGGAACTCGGGCCATCTCCTCGGCTTCCTCATCCGTTTTGGGACGTTGTTCCGCAGATAACTTGGTCCCTAAAGGTATAGGGGTACCAACAAAGCTTGCAGTCTATCATATTGAATTTCTTCAAAATTTCTTTAATGTATTTCTCCCGCCCTAGCCACAGCTTCCGTTTCTCACGGTCCCTACTAATTTGCATGCCCAAAATAAAATTTGCAGGCCCCAAGTCTTTCATTTCGAACTTTTTAGCCAACAAACTCTTCACGGACTTCACCATCTTTACGCTATTCCCGATCAACAACATATCATCAACATATAGCGTGAGAATGACAAACCGATTGCTCGTCCTCTTCACATAAACACAATGGTCAGAATTTGAACGCACAAAATCAAGTTGGAGCATATACGTGTCAAACTTACGGTACCACATCCTCGGTGGACTGCTTCACCCATATAAGGACTTTTTTAATTTGCACACCAGATTTTCTTTTCCTTTTACTTCAAAGCCTTTCGGTTGCTTCATATATATCTCCTCCTCCAAGTCCCCATGAAGGAAAGCCGTCTTGACATCCATCTGTTCTACCTCAAGATCATATGCATTTTGCTGATGTACGTAACAAATCGTATTGAGGTCAACTTCGCCACGGGAGAGAAAATCTCGTCATAGTCAACACCCTCGATCCGAGAGTACCCCCCTGGCTACAAGCCTAGCCTTGTACTTCTCTACAGTCCCATTAGGTTTCAGCTTTCGCTTGAACACCCATTTACACCCAATTGCCTTTCTATCCTTAGGCAATTTACACATGCTCCATGTTTCATTTTTATCAAGCGATCGCACCTCATCTATCATTGCGAGCTCCCACCGATTCGCATCATCCATGGATCTCGCCTCTTTTACGTAACTAGGATCAACTCCAGTAATGCTCAAAGCATGAAACGTACTCAAAGCACTAAGAGAGTATCGAAGTGGTACCTTTCTTTCCGCGTCGATCTCCCGAGAGCGGCATGCTATCTCGTATCCGAGTCTTCATCCGAATCTACATCCTCGACTTCATTAACTAAGTCCCCTTGCTCCGATTCTCGAATCGATTCTACTTGGCGTATCTTGTGGAACCATCTCCATAGCTTTAGTTTTAGGATTTTCTTCAAGCACTACCACTTTCTTGGGCTCATCCCCTTTCGTGTGCCAACCTGGGATTGTGATTCACAAAAGACGACATCCCTGCTGTATACAATGGTCTTTGATTCTGGATTCCACAGCCTTATAGCCCCTTGACCCCTTCCTTGTATCCGACAAATATGTTCTTCTCGGACTTATTGTCAAGCTTACCCCGTTTCTCCTTGGGTACATGAACATATGCATCACACCCGAACACCCGAACATGTGACAGATTCGGCTTCTTCCCAAACGCTGCCTCATATGGTGTACGATCCTTCACCGATGAGGTCGGTGACCGGTTCTTCAAATAACAAGCCGTGGCTACGCCTTCCGCCCAAAATTCTGGCTCCCGGACCCGCCTAACTCAAGATGCATCTCGCTTTTTCTATGAGTGACCGATTTAACCTTTCGGCCACCCCATTCCGTTGAGGCGTATATGGAGTCATCTTCGCCTTGCAATACCATTATCCACACAAAATTGCTCGAACTTATCCGAACAAAATTCACCTCCGTTATCCGTACGAAGGACTTTGATCTTTCCCGCCCAATTGATTTTCAACCAGGGCCTTAAATTCACGAAATTTCTCGAATACATCTCGATTTACTCTTAATAAAATAAATCCAACTATATCTCGAAAAATCATCTATGAATGATACATAGTACCTGGATCCTCCAATAGATGGAGTCGGAGTAGGTCCAAAAACGTCGTTGTGAATCGCCTCGAGAACCTCAGCCGCTTCTCGTACCGGTGTGTTGGAAGCTAACTCGGTTCCGTTTTCCATGAAGACAAGTGTTCACGTAACCCAAAACCCATAGAGCATTTTGGAACTCCTTCTACCATCCGACTCGAAACTAAGGTAGACAGCCCCCTTTTCACCAATGTGCCCTAACCTCTCGATGCCACAACATGGACATATCATGTCCATCTTCCTTGGCCTTTTCAAACAAATCCGCTACCAATAGTCACTGTTTCCCCGAGCAGCTTGTATAATGTCCCGTAACGGACTCCTCGTGCAATCACAATAGAACCTCAAGTCATCTTGCACGAATCCTTATCACGGCTAAAAGTAACCCTTGAATCAGCCATCGTACCGACCGATAATGATTTCTACTCATCAAGGGTATATGCATCACGTCCGGAATAGTCTTCACAGTGCCATTACTCATCCTCAACTTCACCCCTGCCACGCCCGACAATCAACTGCAGATCATCTCCTAGCATGACATCCCCACCATTATATTGCTCATATTCACAAAACCAAGGTGTCTATGAGGCGTCATGTGGTATGAAGCACCGGTATCGATCAACCAGATATCCTTTGTCTGATTGCGCCATACATGCAGCAGCCACATACATATCTCCCCGCATCGACCTCCTTTTTACCCGAGGATGATTCAGCTTCTTTCTTAAAAACCGGCTTGTTTTTACAGCCCCGCTTCACATGGCCCCATTCTTCACATCTCCAAAGACCGTATTCCCTCTCCTCCCCTACTCTTCGATCGCCCACGAGATTTGGACCCTGGACCCTTTCCAATTCGTAGTCTTCTCGCTGGCCTTCCCCTAACCGCCAATGCCTCTTTACCGAAATTTCCCGATCCCTTTCTTCGTGTCTCCTCCGATAACAAAGCAGAACACACACTTTCATATGATAATTCCTTATCCCCACCACCGATCACCACAATCAAGTTATCCCATGAATCCCGCAGTGAACAAAGCAAGTGTTATCGCCTTATCATCATCCTCAAACTTAACACCGATTGATACGAGTTGACTAATCACCGTGTTAAAGCTATACAGATGTGCAGAAAACGAGTCGCCCTCATGCATCCGAAGATTATACAGCTTTTTCTCAAAAATAGCTTATTAACCAACGACTTACTTTGATATAGCGACTCCAGTCCGCCACAAATCCTGGCTGTAGGTTCGCTCATCACGTTCGTCGAATCGAGTCCGTGAGACAAAGCCGAATCAAACCCTTTGCTTTCCGATCAATCCGATCCCGGTCTTCAATCTCCTTTGGATCTGCCCTTTTGGAAGACGTCTCTTCATCCTTCCCCGCTTCCTTGCCCGATTCCTTTATCACGACACCAGGCTTCGCAAAGAACAGCCTTTCCGTTTCAATTGCTGACCAAAGATCTCGATCGCAAAGTAGATCCTCCATCTTCATCTTCCACAGATCGAATCGCGTCCCATCGAATTTTTCGATCTCAATCCGTGACCCTCCCGACATCTCCGATAAACCCTAATCTCTCGAACACAAGGCTCGATACCAATTGAATGGATTTATCGAAAACCGAATCGGACGATCACACAGAGAATCAAGAAGAATTGAAAGACGCACGAGATTACCCAAGGTTCACCCCAAGATTAGGGCTACGTCCCGCAAAGAGATTTCACTATATTTTTCGGTTCTAACCAATTCCGTATATTACAATGACAAAACCGAATAAAATATATATGCCCCAAAACGGGCTAAAAAACCTAAACCTCTTAATTCCAACCATACGGGCCAGCTTAAATAAAAGCCCAAACTCAGAGGGTAGGGGCGCCGCCCGACCCCGCCCGCTCACCGGCGAGCGGGCAGCCTTGTCGGGGCGCGGCCCCGAACCCCCGCATCCCGCGCGCATGGGTCACATGTCGTTGGGTAACACTTCGCTTTCCTAAGATCACGTGGGCATACCAGGTGTGAGAAACAAGGGTCCCTCAAGTATTCGCCAACTCCAACAAATAAAACCTAAACAAAAGTATAGCAAACTAAAGACATGCCTTCTTATGCTCCGTTGGGAAAATTGTCAAAAAAGTCCTAAACCTTTCGCATTTTTGCCAATACAGTTTCTAAACATTTTAAGTTTGTCGATTCAGTCCCAAACATTTTTACCGTTTTCGATTTAGTCCTATTGGCGTGAAATCGCCGACATGGATGCCGGTCGTCCCATGCGGCACCACTGCTAACGTGGATATATTATGATAACTTTTAATAATTTTATAAAACAATTTGGAGTTTTTAATATTTTTTCCTTTTTTTTTCTAATTCAGGTGTTTAAAGGCCGACGACCCCATCGGTAGAGGTCGTCGGTCTTGCCCAAAGGTTGACAAAGCACGGTGGGGGCCGGCGACCCCTGTCGGACCCTATGCATGGGCCACGAAGCCCTCGCCCAAGGTTCGGTGGGGGTCGTCGGCCCCATTGGCCCTAAACCGGCAAGCTTCCCGCTTTAAACCATAAATCAGAAAAAGAAAAAGAAAAATACTTAAAAATTTAATTTTTTTATAATATTGTTAAATAATTATTATAATTTATCCACATCAACGAATGCGAGCCATATCGGTGATTTTCGGCTAATAGGACTTGATCAACAAAAGGTGAACATGAATAGGACCGAATCGGCAAACTTAAAAATTTTAGAACCGAATTGGCAAAAGTACGAAAGATTTAGGACTTTGTTAACAATTTTCCCGGCTTTGTCTGTTTCTCGGAAAATGAATAATTTGAAAAATATTTTCTAAAAAGGGATCGCTTGAAATCATTAGACACCACATTCCCTGTCTTGACTTTTCATGTATTATCTTTTAAATTCCCATGGATTTGTCGACGATTGCTCCTCGCAATCATCCCTTAAAGTGAAAAAAGAAGAGTGATTTCGTATGCAAAAATCCGAGCCGTTTAATTTCTTTCTTCCAACCATAATTTTCAGACTAGAATGTCAAATTAGTCCTCAATTCCGCGAACTTTGCTTTGCTTTTTCCCGATTGGCACCTTTTATAATAAATTAATTCCAAGGATTTTCTCCAACAGTTGAAAGGAATGATTCTAAATAGCAAGTATAGCTTCCTTCGTACTATGAAAGACCGACTTTCATGCAATATCCACGAAACCGTTTCTTCTTCGCTCACCATCGGCGTTCTCCACAAATGCCAAATGAAACATTTGTTAACAAAAGAATTATAAAAGAAGAATGTGAAAGGCCGAATTCAATTTCGTTTTTAGATTGGAGTATGTGGATTTCCTCATGAAGTTTGCACCCTTTCGGTGGTTTCTAATACTTGAGTCATCGATACGTTTTGTTCGTTCTATCTATATTGGCTGAAGTCATATAGAGATGAAATCGATCCCATAGTCAAGTACACTTTTAAGTTCCCTAGCCCTTGCACTTTGGGTTATTGGATTTTTGAATTTTTTTTCCTTTTATTTTTAGGAAAGTTCGATATATTTTTATGAGCATAGGATAAACCCGAGCTTTAGAGCCATGCTAAGCACAATGAAGTTGCCATCTAAACTAACTCGAACCAGCAGTTTCTTACACAAATCAACATGTTTATACATGATTAAATACCAAATTTGAAGACGAGACGAATTTAATCTTCATAAGCCCTGGATGTAGGAAAATATAGTCATTGTCAAAGACATAAATTAACAATTCATGAGATGCCCTCCTCGGATATGATAATAAGACTTTTTGGCTAGCGAGAGAGACCTTTCTTGTGGATGGAGACAGCAAGCGGTAAAGAGCAATCAATGGAGAAAGAAACGCACCAACTTTTGCGGTGGAAGTTGATAATAAACGGTTGAGATTTAGCACCAATGTGACATTCTGAAATTCCTATCCTTTTGAGGTTCATAAATGAGAAATGATCTATCAATGAATTTCGGTTGTATTTCGCTCGGATCCGATCAATTATGGGTTAACCGACCAAAAAAGGGAAAGGCTATCGCGCGACAAGGTACGTGGACCTAGGAAACTCAAATAAGAATTGGCATTTTGACCATAAGGATTGCAGAGGGGATATTTTGATCCAATAAATGACGATCATGGAATGATTATGGAATTTATTGCTAGTATTGTACGATTGGTACGTGGGTGACCCGCTTAACCAATGTACAATTTGCGAATTTTTCCTAAATCGATTTCGAAGATCGAAACCTATGGACTAGTGATAAACCTTAGCAATTACATGACAATCAAAATGGCCATGACCGGAGTACGCCTAAGAGTGATGAAAATCATCGAGTCGATACGCGTAACGCCGCGCAAAAGCCGCCCGTCGGTTTGAAATGAACCGAAATTTCAATTGATAGAAAATGAATCAAGAAATGAAATCTCAAAATTGGAACAATGGAATCAAAGAATTCAAGTTTTGGATATGGATTTGACGTAGTCTCATTGAGAGTAATGTCTGTGGTGGAAAATTCGAATTTTCACCGTCGAGAGCGAAATGACCGTTTTACCCTTTGAGGAGTAAATTCGGTTTAATATCACAAAAGGGAAATTTGATCTTTTGGATCCTTATCCCAGCTGAATATAGCAGAAATGAAGAATTATTGGGGTCAATGTTGGTCAAATAAGGGTTGAGATATTATTTGCTCAATGACAAGTGTCATTAAGGTGTGGTAACTCATTAATTACCCTTCTAGAAGCCTTTTGGAGGATAAACAGCCTTTTATCTCTTTCCCTCAGCCATTTCACGACACCACCATCTGCATCTTCATCTCCATCTTCATTTTTCTCTTCACCTTACACGAGCAGAATCGCTCAGTCCAGACCAGAAATTGCCACCGGATTTGTTGCCGTTCCGAGCTCCAACCGTCAGCTTCCAGCCACCAAGCCGACCACCCTCACCTTATTCATCCTCGTGCCGAACTATTTCAAGTGGAATCAAGTCATTTGGCCAACTGAGGAATTCTGGCCATCGATTCTCCCGCGAGTCGCCGGAAACTGACTCAACCGGAGGTAGGCTGCTGTTGGTATTTTATTGGACCACCAAACGGACGAATTTTGAGCTCAAATTTTGGTGACGTTTAGTAGACATGTATATGATGTTGCTGTAAATTTTTGGGCGAAAATGAATGAAATCTTGACCTTGAACCACTGTTGTGTTCAAAGGATCAGAAACTGTCCAATGGCGGATCAGAAGGAACTAGCGCCAAACGAAGACCAACCGGTGTCACCTTGAGCCAAAACTTTCGGTGAGGCCCCTTAATACATATAACTTGGTGTTAGCAAGTATATTGATGGATAAATTGAAGGATTAGGTTGAGTTGTGGACTGTTTGAGCTGGATTGAAACAGAACAGGGGGTACCCTGTTTCTGTTCTGTTCTTACTGAGTTAGAGGGGGCTGTTTGTGATGGAATTGAGATGTAATTTGATCCGTTGTTGGGACATGTTAGGGAGTCAAGAAGGTTGTTATTGAGGTGTACTAGTTGCGGGGTTGAAGTTTGATTAGTTATTTAGTCGAAATTGTCGAATCGCCACTGAGTATATTGCTGCCCTGTTTTTTTTGGACAGCGAAGTCTTGTGCCGAAATCAAGTCGATCAAGAGGCTTTTGGGATTATTTTGCTATTGGGAAATGAGGTGAGTGACCCCTAACCTTTTATTAGGAAGTTCGGACGCGATTGGATGTTGTCCTTGAGATGTTAAGCTCGAGGGTTGGACTATCAATCGATCTTGAGTGTAAATGAATCGTGTGTGTGCTTGCTGCGTTATAATTGCTATGTTGGCATGATCATGATGATGTGCTAGTAGATTATTTTGATTGCCTATATGATAGTGCGAGACCGATTTTAGAGCCTCTGTTGTGTGAAAGCACGTCATTCCAAGGTAAAGATGGGGATGTTCGATTACTAAATGTTCCTCATGTTGTAAGCAAGTAAATAATTGTTGTGCTACCTCATTTGTCTGGATTCCTTGAGGAAGAGCATTATAATAAGGAAATATCCTGAGGCGATGTAATCGCGGTTCCGAGGATTTGTGATATAGAGAAATATCCTGAGGCGATATAATCGCGGTTCCAGGATTTGTTAAATAAGGAACTATCCCGAGGCGATGTAATCGCGGTTCCGTGGATTTGTGAAATAAGAAAATATCCTGAGGCGATGTAATCGCGGTTCCAGGAGTTGAGAAATGAGAAACACCCTGAGGCGAGGTAATCGTGGTGCTAGGGGATGTGGAATTGAGAAACACCCTCGGGCGATGTAATCGCGGGGTCGTGATAGAACTATCTTGCGTCATAAGTGACGAGATAATGCATTTTATTAAGCTGGTACGAAGGTTTGGCCATGCATGCCATTGTTGTTTGATTGTTATAAGAGCGAAAGCTCGATTTGATGCCTTGAGAAAGTACGGTGCCTTGTTTTCGTATGTTGAGTGCGCATGTTTATGCTTGTTTTGTTTGGTGGGACGAATAGCCTAATCTAGGGTTAGGATAGCTCGCCGAGACGTAAGTCTCACCCCTTTATGGGATCATTTTTCAGATCGCGAGGGATTGAAGATGCTGCCTGTTCGCTGTAGAAGTACATATAGTGGACTTAGAGGTTTGGGGACTCTTGAGCAATCTTTTGGGATGTGGTTCTCAATCGGACTGGTTATAGTCTTTTGTAGTCTTGTGTAGTCCGTTCTCGTAATGTCGATGTTAGGCGGCGTTGTTAATAGCCCTATATATATATTTTTTTGGTTGTACCAACTAGCTTGGTGTGTATGTAAATGTTTTATCCCGTTTTCTCATTGCGTGTTGGAATTATTGGAGATTCGAAGTTTTCTTAAGTCTTCCGCATGCGAGTCTCATTTTAGTTGGACCGTGAGATTGTATCCGGGTATGTTTACGGCAAAGGCGGATGTGGCGCGCTCGAAGTCGAGGCGGGTTGTCACAACTCGTATTGGTGGTATCGTAGCAAGGTCGCTCGATCTAAGTCGATTGAGGATTGGAGTAATAAGGAGGAATGGGATTCGGGATGAGTGAATAGAGAAACCGTAGGAAGGGTTTGTTAGAATTGAATAAGAAATGCATAGCATATGAGTTGGCGCATGTGATTGGCATCATGAAAGTGGCATTTTGTGACGATTAGACATGACTGAACTTCGTACTTAGCGGGCGCTTTGATTGTGAATGCTTACTTGTTGAAGCATTGTGTACTGTTTGAGCTTGTGGCACAATCTCCGCATTATTACTTGTGGTGTTCTTGTGATTATCTAGTGAATGATCATTTTGAAATGATCTTTGCTTGATGGGTAGCATAGAACCACTAGATTGGAATAGTTGATTTAAGTCTCTAATTCCGTGGTGGAATTAGGGTGGCACATGCAAGACAAAGATGAGCGATCGACACTGTTAGACGCGAAGACCCAAAGCCAGAGGGCTGCTAATTCAAGGCCATCGCCGGTAGAGAATCCTGGAATGGGCGATGTGTTGAGAGCCTTGGAACGAATTGGAAATCTAATTGATAGACAAGCTCAAGATAGAGATGCTTGCCATAACCCAGCCGTGGGAGCTGCCTTGACTACCGTTAATGTAACGACGGGTAACAATGCGGAGGGCGGAGGTGGTGGCAGAAGTGGCCGTGGCGCAGGGCTAGCAATGCTCAAGCTAATGCGAATGCTGGCCAAAGTGTGGGAGTTGGCAATGTACCGGGTAATGTTATTGTCCCTCGAGATATGGGTCAATTAGTGGAACAATTTGTGAAGTTAAGGCCACCCCGGTTTAATGGAACGGGTGACCCGAGTTGGCACCCAGGTGGATAGAGAAGCTCGAGAAAAGTTTTGGAGTTTTGAGATGTACGGATGAAGAAAAAGTACTTCCTGGCAAGTGTACCAACCGGATGGTACGGCGAATGACCGGTGGAAGGCCATAAAAGACGGAGTATTTCTCGAAGGCACTTGTTCGAACCGGACTGTGTTCACCGAGGTCTTCAATGATAAGTATTTTTCGGAGACCGCACGAGAAAGTAAGTTGATAGAGTTTCGGAATTTACGTCAGGGTCAAATGATTATTGATCAATATGAAGCAGAATTTGCAAGGTTGTCGATGTATGCACCACGTTATGTGGAGGACCCGCTAGAAAAGATACGAAGGTTTCGAGACGGACTACGGCCCGAGCCTTGATCGAGATGGTGGCTATGAATTTGAGAACTTATAAGGAAGTTTATGAACGGGGGTCGGATGATAGAACGGGACATGAGAGAGGTCAATCGCATCGGGATCGCGGTTCCCTGTACCTCGAGACAACCGTCAATTGGGTAAGAGACCAATGATGAGTAATAGGCGTTTTGTTCCGCCTGTGAGGAGGACAATTGGGAAACCGCCGCACCGGTCCAACTTTAATCGTAGTCGTGCGGAAGAAGACATGGAAATGGACCTTGTCCGTTTAGAACGGGGCGTGCTTTAAGTGCGGACGGTTGGGCCATCGAAGAAGGATTGTCCAAACCAAGTTCCGGGACCAAGATCTCAAGGACCGAGACCACGGGCATGATCATCAACCGCTGGTCCACGGAATGATTTGATTCGACCACCGGCACAAGGACGAGTGTATGCTATGGGCCGGGGCGAAGCGAGAGTGTGCCTGGTGTGGTCACGGTATGATTTATTTGTGCGGACAAGCTGCTTATGCTTTATTTGATCCTGGAGCGTCGCATTCATTTGTGTCTCGCTCAATTCGCTGATATGGTTAGTATGGACTTAAGGCCGTTGAATGTTACCTTGCATGTTACTACTCCGCTAAAAGATAAAGTGATAGTTTCACTAGGTTGTGCGGATTGTAAGATCATCATTGAGGGTAGAGAGGAAAGAATAGACTTGGTGGTATTACCTATGTTCGACTTTGATGTGATCGTTGGGATGGATTGGTTGAGTCGACAAAAGGTCGTAGTCGATTGTGGCGATGGAGTAATCTATTTTTATCCGGGATGATCGCCCTAGCTTCGAGTTTAAAGGGAGTCGCGGGGAATTTCTATTCCTTTGGTTTCTTCGTTGGAGGCAACCAAGTTGTTAGATGAGGGATGCCAAGCTTATTTGGTCTGCAGTAGTGGATATGACGATTGGAGAACCGAAATTGGAAAACATCACGGTGGTACGTGAGTTTCCGATGTGTTTCCCCGGGGAATTACCAGGGATTACCTCCCGAACGGGAGATTGAATTTATAATTGAATTAGCTCCCGGTACCGAACCAATTTCGAAGGCACCCTATAGGATGGCGTTATCGGAATTGAAAGAGCTGAAAGTACAACCGCAAGAGTTACTTGATAAAGGATTCATTATGCCGAGTGCGTCACCATGGGGAGCCCCAAGGTGTTATTTGTGAGGAAAAAGGATGGATCCCTACGTTTGTGTATTGACTACGTGCAACCGAATCAAGTGACTGTTAAGAACAAGTATCCGTTGCCGAGGATTGATGATTTGTTCGATCAAGCTGCGAGGAGCTTCGGTGTTCTCTAAAATAGACTTGAGAACGGGGTATCATCAGTTAAGGATTAAGCAAGAGGATATTCCGAAAACGGCTTTCCGAACAAGATATGGGCACTATGAGTTTACGGTGATGCCTTTCGGATTGATGAATGCCCCAGCTGCATTTATGGACATGATGCATCGAGTGTTTAAAGAATACCTTGATCACTTTGTCATAGTTTTCATTGACGATATTTTGATTTACTCAAGGAGTAACGAAGAGCATGAAAAGCACTTGAGAATGGTTTTACGAGACTTTAAGGGAACATTCACTCTTTGCCAAGTTTAGTAAGTGTGAATTTTGGTTGAACAAAGTGGCTTTTCTTGGACATGTGATATCCCGGAGAAGGAATTTCCGTAGATCCCTGCGAAGATTGAAGCAAAGTAATAAACTAGCCTAGACCTACGACGGTCACTGAAATTCGGAGTTTTCTAGGATTGGCGGAGTTATTACGTACGCTCGTAGAAAAGTTTTTCGTCTATAGCTATGCCATTGACGCATTGACTAAGAAGTTTACGAAGTTCGAATGGACGGACAAATGCGAGCGAAGTTTTCGCGAGCTTAAGCATCGTTTGACGTCTGCGCCGGTTCTCACGATACTTTTCGGGCCCGGGAGGCTTTGAGATTTATAGCGACGCGTCGTTGAAAGGATTGGGGTGTGTACTAATGCAGCACGGAAAGGTAGTAGCTTATGCTTCGCGACAACCGAGGCTTCACGAGTTGAATTATCCGACGCACGATTTGGAATTAGCTGCGATTGTTTTCGCTCGAAGATATGGAGGCACTACTTATGTGGTGAAAGATTTCAAATTTATACGGACCATCGAGTTTGAAATATCTGTTTTCACGTAAAGAACTAAATATGAGACAAGCGTCGATGGATGGAGTTACTCAAGGATTATGATTGTGATATCTTATACCATCCTGGGAAGGCGAATAGAGTTGCCGATGCACTTAGTCGGAAGTCTAGTATCGCACATTTAATGGTCGGAGGATGGTCAATACTCGAAGGATTGAGGGACTCGAGTTCAAATTTGAAGTGAGTCAACCGACGAGTTTGATAGCAACTTTGAGAGTTGAACCGGAAATCCAAGAAAGGATAAAAGTTTCACAGGCTACGGATTCGAAATCCGGAAAATTCTTAGTATGGATGCGATGAAGAGAAAAGACGATTTCCAAGTGATCGAGGACGGAATTTTAAAATTTCGAGGACGTCTTTGTGTACCTAATGATGAGGAGCTTAAAGAAAGAATCTTGTCGAAGCTCATCGGAGTAACTCCGATATCCACCCGGGTAGTACGAAGATGTACCGAACTTGCGTCGGCATTATTGGTGGAGAGGTATGAAAGTGGACGTAGCTAAGCATGTGGCGAAATGTTTAACTTGCCAACAAGTAAAAGCGCAACATTGTAAGCTTGGCGGATTGCTACAACCTTTAGAAATTTCGGAATGGAAATGGGAGCATGTCACGATGGATTTCGTTATGGGATTGCCGCGGAGTCGAGAGGACATGACTCGATTTGGGTGATTGTTGATAGGTTGACCAAGTCTCGCGCACTTCATCCCCGTGAGAAAGGACTTTGCCATGGATAAGTACGCTGAGTTGTACTTGCGGCGGATCGTACGTTTGCATGGAGTGCCTTTAACGATAACGTCGGATCGAGACCCTAAATTTACAGCAAATTTCTGGAAGAGTCTTCAAGATGCTCGGGAACCAGTTGCGGTTTAGCACGGCATATCATCCGCAAACCGATGGACAATCGGAGAGGACAATTCGTACGCTCGAGGACATGTTACGAGCCCGCATATTAGATTTTAAAGGTGGATGGGAAGACCGTTTGCATTTGGTAGAGTTTGCGTATAACAACAGCTTATCAACAGAGTATTAGAATGGCACCTTTCGAAGCACTCTATGGCGAGCTTGCCGAACTCCATTATCTTTGGGATGAGGTAGGAGAAAGAAGCATTACGGGCCCGGAATTGGTGGAGCAATCGGTTGAAGCAGTGAAAGTAATCCGAGAAAGGTTAAGAACAGCACAAAGTCGCCGGAAAAGTTATGCGAGACAAGCGACGTAAGCCACTAAAATTTCAAGTTGGTGACCATGTTTTTCTCAAGATATCGCCAATGCGAGGTGTGTCCCTGGTTCGGAAAGAAAGGGAAATTGAGTCCGAGATATGTAGGTCCATTCGAGATTTTGGAACGAATTGGGACTTTGGCATATAGACTCGCTTTACCACCGAGTTTGTCCCAAGTGCACAATGTGTTTCATGTGTCGATGTTAAGGAAGTATGAACCGGATCCGACGCATGTTCTAGATTACGAGACTTTGGAAGTGGATGACAAAGTTTCGTATGTAGAAAAGCCTATCGGGATTGAAGATCGCAAGGAACAAATTTTGAGGACTAAGACGGTTCCACTTGTCAAAGTAATGCGGGAACACCATGGAACTCAAGGCGCAACGTGGGAGAATGAAGAGACAATGAGACGTCAATACCCCCAATTATTTGAATAGTAGGTTTGTACTAAATTTCGAGGACGAAATTTTTATAAGGGGGGAAGAATTGTGACATTCTGAAATTCCTATCCTTTTGAGGTTCATAAATGAGAAATGATCTATCAATGAATTTCGGTTGTATTTCGCTCGGTATCGATCAATCATGGGTTAACCGACCAAAAGGGAAAGGCTATCGCGCGACAAGGTACGTGGACCTAGGAAACTCAAATAAGAATTGGCATTTTGACCATAAGGATTGCAGAGGGGATATTTTGATCCAATAAATGACGATCATGGAACGATTATGGAATTTATTGCTAGTATTGTACGATTGGTACGTGGGTGACTCCGCTTAACCAATGTACAATTTGCGAATTTTTCCTAAATCGATTTCGAAGATCGAAACCTATGGACTAGTGATAAACCTTAGCAATTACATGACAATCAAAATGGCCATGACCGGAGTACGCCTAAGAGTGATGAAAATCACCGAGTCGATACGCGTAACGCCGCCGCAAAAGCCGCCCGTCGGTTTGAAATGAACCGAAATTTCAATTGATAGAAAATGAATCAAGAAATGAAATCTCAAAATTGGAACAATGGAATCAAAGAATTCAAGTTTTGGATATGGATTTGACGTAGTCTCATTGAGAGTAATCTGTGGTGGAAAATTCGAATTTTCGCCGTCGAGAGCGAAATGACCGTTTTACCCTTTGAGGAGTAAATTCGGTTTAATATCACAAAAGGGAAATTTGATCTTTTGGATCCTTATCCCAGCTGAATATAGCAGAAATGAAGAATTATTGGGGTCAATGTTGGTCAAATAAGGGTTGAGATATTATTTGCTCAATGACAAGTGTCATTAAGGTGTGGTAACTCATTAATTACCCTTCTAGAAGCCTTTTGGAGGATAAACAGCCTTTTATCTCTTTCCCTCAGCCATTTCACGACACCACCATCTGCATCTTCATCTCCATCTTCATTTTTCTCTTCACCTTACACGAGCAGAATCGCTCAGTCCAGACCAGAAATTGCCACCGGATTTGTTGCCGTTCCGAGCTCCAACCGTCAGCTTCCAGCCACCAAGCCGACCACCCTCACCTTATTCATCCTCTTGCCGAACTATTTCAAGTGGAATCAAGTCATTTGGCCAACTGAGGAATTCTGGCCATCGATTCTCCCGCGAGTCGCCGGAAACTGACTCAACCGGAGGTAGGCTGCTGTTGGTATTTTATTGGACCACCAAACGGACGCATTTTGAGCTCAAATTTTGGTGAATTTTAGTAGACATGTATATGATGTTGCTGTAAATATTGGGGCGAAAATGAATGAAATCTTGACCTTGAACCACTGTTGTGTTCAAAGGATCAGAAACTGTCCAATGGCGGATCAGAAGGAACTAGCGCCAAACGAAGACCAACCGGTGTCACCTTGAGCCAAAACTTTCGGTGAGGCCCCTTAATACATATAACTTGGTGTTAGCAAGTATATTGATGGATAAATTGAAGGATTAGGTTGAGTTGTGGACTGTTTGAGCTGGATTGAAACAGAACAGGGGGTACCCTGTTTCTGTTCTGTTCTTACTGAGTTAGAGGGGGCTGTTTGTGATGGAATTGAGATGTAATTTGATCCGTTGTTGGGACATGTTAGGGAGTCAAGAAGGTTGTTATTGAGGTGTACTAGTTGCAGGGTTGAAGTTTGATTAGTTATTTAGTCGAAATTGTCGAATCGTCGCTGAGTATATTGCTGCCCTGTTTTTTTTTGGACAGCGAAGTCTTGTGCCGAAATCAAGTCGATCAAGAGGCTTTTGGGATTATTTTGCTATTGGGAATTGAGGTGAGTGACCCCTAACCTTTTATTAGGAAGTTCGGACGCGACTGGATGTTGTCCTTGAGATGTTAAGCTCGAGGGTTGGACTATCGATCGATCTTGAGTGTAAATGAATCGTGTGTGTGCTTGCTGCGTTATAATTGCTATGTTGGCATGATCATGATGATGTGCTAGTAGATTATTTTGATTGCCTATATGGTAGTGCGAGACCGATTTTAGAGCCTCTGTTGTGTGAAAGCACGTCATTCCAAGATAAAGATGGGGATGTTCGATTACTAAATGTTCCTCATGTTGTAAGCAAGTAAATAATTGTTGTGCTACCTCATTTGTCTGGATTCCTTGAGGAAGAGCATTATAATAAGGAAATATCCTGAGGCGATGTAATCGCGGTTCCAGGATTTGTGATATAGAGAAATATCCTGAGGCGATATAATCGCGGTTCCGGGATTTGTTAAATAAGGAACTATCCCGAGGCGATGTAATCGCGGTTCCAGGATTTGTGAAATAAGAAAATATCCTGAGGCGATGTAATCGCGGTTCCGAGGAGTTGAGAAATGAGAAACACCCTGAGGCGAGGTAATCGTGGTGCTAGGGGATGTGGAATTGAGAAACACCCTCGGGCGATGTAATCGCGGGGGTCGTGATAGAACTATCTTGCGTCATAAGTGACGAGATAATGCATTTTATTAAGCTGGTACGAAGGTTTGGCCATGCATGCCATTGTTGTTTGATTGTTATAAGAGCGAAAGCTCGATTTGATGCCTTGAGAAAGTACGGTGCCTTGTTTTCGTATGTTGAGTGCGCATGTTTATGCTTGTTTTGTTTGGTGGGGACGAATAGCCTAATCTAGGGTTAGGATAGCTCGGCGAGACGTAAGTCTCACCCCTTTATGGGATCATTTTTCAGATCGCGGGGATTGAAGATGCTTGCCTGTTATTCGTAGCAGTACATAGTGGACTTAGAGGTTTGGGGACTCTTGAGCAATCTTTTGGGATGTGGTTCTCAACCTGGACTGGTTATAGTCTTTTGTAGTCTTGTGTAGTCCCGTTCCTGTAATGTCGATGTTAGGCGGCGTTGTTAATAGCCCTATATATATTTTTTTGGTTGTACCAACTAGCTTGGTGTGTATGTAAATGTTTTATCCCGTTTTCTCATTGCGTGTTGGAATTATTGGAGATTCGAAGTTTTCTTAAGTCTTCCGCATGCGAGTCTCATTTTAGTTGGACCGTGAGATTGTATCCCGGGTATGTTTACGGCAAAGGCGGATGTGGCGCGCTCGAAGTCGAGGCGGGTTGTGACAACTCGTATTGGTGGTAACAGAGCAAGGTCAGCTCGATCTAAGTCGATTGAGGATTGGAGTAATAAGGAGGAATGGGATTCGGGATGAGTGAATAGAGAAACCGTAGGAAGGGTTTGTTAGAATTGAATAAGAAATGCATAGCATATGAGTTGGCGCATGTGATTGGCATCATGAAAGTGGCATTTTGTGACGATTAGACATGACTGAACTTCGTACTTAGCGGGCGCTTTGATTGTGAATGCTTACTTGTTGAAGCATTGTGTACTCTGTTTGAGCTTGTGGCACAATTCTGCATTATTACTTGTGGTGTTCTTGTGATTATCTAGTGAATGATCATTTTGAAATGATGTTTGCTTGATGGGTAGCATAGAACCACTAGATTGGAATAGTTGATTTAAGTCTCTAATTCCGTGGTGGAATTAGGGTGGCACATGCGATACAAAGATGAGCGATCGACACTGTTAGACGCTAGAAGACCCAGAAAGTAGGGCTGCTAATTCAAGGCCATCAGCGGTAGAGAATCCTGGAATGGGCGATGTGTTGAGAGCCTTGGAACGAATTGGAAATCTAATTGATAGACAAGCTCAAGATAGAGATCTTGCCATAACCCAGTGTGGGAGCTGCCTTGACTACTGTTAATGTAACGACGGGTAACAATTATTGATTGTGCTTTTTTGTTTGTGAGAGTTCTTTACCTTTCTCTTTTTCTCCTTTTTGCTTTAAGTTTCGTAATCAACAAGTATTATCTAATCATTCCGTGTCTTTTGATTCAACTACTTAGCCCATAAACTTTCATATTTAGCATATTAAGAGTTCGATTCATGTAATAAATTAGACATTGTTTGATATTGTTTTTCTAATACCACAAGCAATTTGAAGCTTCTTCTATCTTTATTTACCTTAAAAGCAACTAAGTTTGGGTACAAAAACCAAGTAATCTCCAAGTTTTAGAACTAGACATTGATATTTCCTAATCCAAACTATTAGCAAAGAGCTAATAGTTTGCGTAGTCCAGGCTATGAATTTCATCCAAACTAGCCCAACATGCGGCCCGATTCGCTGCTATTTGTGCCGAATAGGATAAACTCAAGCCCGATCCAAGTTTTTATTTGGACCCAAGAGTTGTGAAAACCAATTCTCAGCAAATACATTCTCGCTCGGCTACACACTTAAAAAAAGAGAGGAGTTAGTAAAATAAAGTCATCCCTGAACATACGGTGTTTGAATCAAGAACTCAAGAGGACTTCTTATGCAGCAAGGGATCGATTCGAGATATGACCCGGGGTTCAAAGTCCAGCTTCAAATACCGAGCAAGCATGTTAGTTGATGTTGGGTTATATGGATAGGTGGGTCGCCAAGATGGCTTAATCCAGCCCAATACCTAGTTGGAAAAACTGCAAAAGGCGGTTATCTTCTTGGAACATAATAAAAGAACGTTATTTTTGAGTCTGTCGCTTAAGACATTCGTTCAACAAAGAACAAAGAAAAAGAAGAACAACGACTCCTCTCTCGAACAAGAATGGTAGACAACCGCTTTCTCTCTCGAGGCTACATTGGGCTATTTAATCCGAGAAAAAGAGGTATGTCCGTTGCGTGATGTATTTTTACGATGATTACGGCCATATTTTTCTATGTAATCCGCTAAGTAGCAATGAGAATACGTTCCCTTCAATTGATAATGCAATTATAAGCCACTAACGTAATGATGGGAAAGAATGCTGACTTTTCTAATGCTGACTTTACATCACTCATCTCTCAAACGAGTGCATGTACATGTACAAAACGTGACCAATAAAATACATTTTCAAAATAACACACTTTATGACAAACTCATGGAATGTGTTGTTACTATAAACATAAACAACAAAGCCAACATCGTCTTCAATATGGAATTTTCTTTCTTCGGGTTTGCGAATCTTGTTTCACATATTTCATATGTGTTGTGACATCCCGAATTCCGACCCACTTTCGAAACTATGAATGAATGAAATATCTCATTGATGTATTTCGATCTAATCTCACTCGGGGTTGATCCCTCTCGAGCGGACTAACTAAATGGGAATGACTAGTTAGGAAAATCAAGTACGTGGACCTAAAAACTTGATCCTGGAATGACTCTTTGGCCATGAAAATTGTCGAGGGAATATTCGGACCAATATAGGCCGATCCTAGAATGATTAAGGAACGATTTGGATAATACCTTACGCTTGGATCACGGGTGATTCCGTTTGACCTCGTATGGGTTCCGAACGTCCCTAAATTATTTTCTAACAATCGTGCCCATCGGGACTAGTGATTGTCCCTCGCAATTGAATGACAACCCACGTCGCCATGGCTCGAGAAATTCTTAAATGTGATATAAATCACGGGTCGATACGCGTAACTCCTAAAAGCCGCCCGTTAGTTTGAGATACGTTGAAATTTCAATTGATCAAGATTGATCGCGAATTTAACTTCGAAATTAGATGTCGGACCTTCGGGGTTCCAATAATAATATTTTGGACGTCGCTCATCCCGAGCATGTATATTTCACGATTCGCCCCAAAAGTGTTTAGAAAAGTGAAATGCGGGTGGATATGGGAAAGGAGATGAATTATTAGTGGGGCCCACAAGACTTTGTCTCACCAAATTCAAGAGCAATAATTCCACTTAGTATCTTGCCAAAATATCCTATCTATCATCAGCATCATCTTCTTCATTGAGCTTTCATTTTCTCTCTCACTTCTTCTCTCTCGCCCAAACCCGCACCCTGTTTCGACAGCCCCACTATTCCGGCCATAACTTTTTCGTCCGACGTCGCTTTGAGGTAAGACCACCTCCATTTGAAAGCTTATTGTCTTAGCTTTTCAGGGACATATTATAAGCTCGATTTGGATGGGTTCCGTAGGTCCGTTTGAAGGGGCAAAGGTTCGGACGAGGTAAATCGACCCGGTTTGAGAGAGGGAGTTTTTGCTTCGATTTCCAGCTGATTTTCACCAAAGGATTTGGCTAGAAATCAAGTAAGTTGGTTCCTAAACCTTGATTAGGTATCTAGGTTGCTAAGGGACTTGAGATTGAGTAGATTTGGGTGAAAAATTGATTGTTTTTTGCCATTTTCATGCCTTGTCCGAGAATGAAGGGGGAGGAGGAGAGAGAAATCATGTTCTTGAAGTGAATAGTGAAGTCAAGAGGATTTGGGTATGGTCAAGGTTGGACCATGGTTACTTTATGTCTAACTCCAGGTTACTTTATGCTATTATTTAATCATGGTTAGGTTAGTTATTGACTCTAGTTAATTTTGAACCATGGTTAGATTATATTCTAATTATAGTTACTTTTTATGTGACAACATGTTGTTATGCCACGGTGTTAATTAAATATGGTATTACTATAGTTTAGTACTATAGTCGTGAATTAATTGTACGTTAGTCTAATTACGAACGTACGGCCGTTAGTAATTGCTGCGTTAGTAGAATTAATTTTGTGTAGCGTAGATTAATTCTTGCGGTAGCATAATTAATCTTGTGGCCCGATTTGGCCATTGGTCTTGTATGATCTAGTCGGGTGGTCCCGATTTATTAATTCTCTAACGTGAGTGAATCACGTGGTCCCGATCGAGTGTTTGCCGATACAATTTAATTGAGTGGTCTCGATTGGGCAATTGAGAAACATTGGAGAGATCGCATGGTCCCGATCTTTTATTGGAGAAAATTGGTGAGACCGAATGGTCTCGATCCGCTAATCAAGGAATCTAGCGGGATCACGTGGCAAGGATTGATCGATCGGAAGTATTTAAAGGATCGTGTGGTATCGGACGAGCGATCGGAAAATTATTGTGGTATATGGTCTTAAGTGGAATGAAAGAGAGGAAATGTGAAATTTTTACCCTGAGACGTTATGACGCGGGGTTTGTACTTTATAAGACCAAATGTTGCCTCGAGGCGTTATGACGCGGGCTCGATGTTGGATTGAGGAATTATAGCTTGAGGCGTTATGACGCGGGCTTTACTATTATTATACCTTGAGGCGTTAAACGCGGGGTTATGAGTGTTATAATATCCTGAGGCGTTAAACGCGGGATAGTGACTTGAGGCGTTATTACGCGGGTTTGTCTATTCTCGGAAAGTATGAAAGTCGTGTTCAATTAAGTCGTCGAGACCAAAGTGAGTCGTGTTCGACTAATTGTCCGAGACTTAATCTGGTCGTGTTCCTATGTGTCCGAGACCGAGATTTATGGGTCGTATTCAATCAAGTCGTTTGAGGCCAAAGTGAGCCGTATTCGTCGATTGTTTGAGATTGAGAAAGTATGAAGGTCGTATTCAATCAAGTCGTTCGAGGCCAAAGTGAGTCGTATTCGTCCGATTGTCCGAGACCGAGAAAGTATGAAAGTCGTGTTCAATTAAGTCGTCCGAGACCAAAGTGAGTCATGTTCGACTAATTGTCCGAGACTTAATCCGGTCGTGTTCCTATGTGTCCGAGACCGAGATTTATGAGTCGTATTCCTTTGTGTCTAAAACCCTGGTATACATATATGGAGCCGTGTTCTATAAAGGTCCGAGGCTCAATGTTATGAACTTGTATGATGTCGGTGGAGTAACGTGGAATATTTGTGAAGGTGTGGCAATTTTTGGAGAAATAATGGAATATTCGGGAATTTATTTGTGGAATTTTGAATGTCGGATGATTTGTTAGAAATTACTCTCCTAGGACGTGTCTGGAGGCACTAGAGCCCTAACCTAGGGTTAGGGGCTTTCTTGCGAGATTTTATCTCACCCCGTCGTGGGCTCTCATTTTTTCGGACAATCTGCGCCTCAACAATGAGTGATTCGCCCGGGAGATTCGGTATTCCCGAGCTCATGGTACCAAGAGAAGATGGAGAAGTTGTAAAGCCATCGGATGCGGAACAGCCACCGAACTTGACGAGGATGAGTTGGAGGCAAGAGATGATATAATACCGGATAGCGAGGACGAGGCCCTGGGGTAGTTAGCCTCTTGAGCTTTTGTAGAGTATTTTCTTTTGGAAGCATAGCGGGCTTCGACCACGTAATCTTTTTGTTATAAGTGGTCACAGGCTTGCATCTGATGACCTCCGAAGCCCTAGGTTTAAAGGTTGTGACAATTATGTCTATGTACATAAGTTTGTTTTATCGTCTCAAGTCATCGTGATGTTAATTGGTTTCTGTACGGGGAATGATTTTTGCTTCCGCAAGTTTTTCATTTATTGGCTTTTGGATCCTGGAGAGCGTACACAGTATTGACCAGGTGGGAAGTCGACTGGCTCACGGGGTTCGGGTCATGACATGTGTCTTGAGAGCTTTGACTTCAGTGTCTATCAAACAACCATCATAGTCATTATGGGTGGACTGGCTCTTGTTCGACATTGCTCCGGTGAAAACTTTTGCACATACTCATTGTCGATTGATTGTTTCCACATCAACCCAAATAAAAACCTGTTCATGGGAAATTTGGTAGTAAAAAAATTAGGACCCTTTGAAAAGAAACTTACTGATGAAATTAAATTTGACAAGCACCCACATATAAGAAGAAAATCTCACAACATACATCAACTTATTGTCACCTTTCTATTGGACCTGAAATTTGGTAGATGAGGTATATCTTTAAATGAAAAGGAAGATCCTTATCCTTTACATACCTTTCCAGTCAAACAACTTTCTAATCAAACAACTTGAATGAATCCTGTGTATATAATTGTGCTGCATCTCAACAGATCACTGCATTAGGTCACTAAGCCGCCAAGACTCATGGGGAGAGTGGCTAAGAAAAGTTTAGATGGGAACAGCCATGGTGGTAATAGGATCCAAGAGAATGGGCCCAATGATGCTCGCGGCAGCTCTAATAGTGGTCGTCCATTAGTACCAACACCGACGCGCAAATTCGTATGTCGTGAAAGGGAAAGTGTATATTGAAATGTGCCTGGTTTACTAACCTTGTCGAATGGGTTCACACTTAGGCCCAATGCCTTGATGTCTTGATGTTCCCAAACATTGGCCTTAGCGACCCAATCAAACAACTTATGTTCCCATATTCTCGTTTCGGCATCCGCAAAAAGGGCGGACTTCGCAACCCCGCCCATCCCATGAATCCCGACCGCTCTGTTGCTGTTGTCGGCAAGAGCGTCCATGACGTCCCTTATGATCTCACCTCTGGATTCGAAGACACCATCGTTCCTAATCGGCGTCCAGGCAGAAGAAACGGAGGCCCTCACGTTGGTCGACTGGTCGACCACTTTGCCCTCTCTCCTCGCTGGAGTTCGACGACCTCAATAAAAGAAAGTACAAGAATAAGCAGATCTTAGCAAAAGACATTAACGAAATTGCAAAATAAAAGAAGTGCTGTCCTTTGTTATCAGCATCTCACAAATTGCCTGTATAAGGAACAATGCAAAGAGCGCATACCCCATCCACTACCTTTCGGTATCCTGTATAAAACCCCATCAATTTCACTCCTAAAGAAAAAAAAAACACACAAACACACAAAAACCCCACACAAGCGCCACACGAGAAGCAGCGAAAAGAAATGGCGAGGCTCAATCTTGTGGTTTTGGCACAGACACAGCCTTCGAAAGGGTGCTGCGACAACACCGACATATCGTGGCACACGCACAACACGTCGGTATGCTTGACCTCATGCAGCACCCCGTGTTGAGTCCGTCGCCATCGCCACCACGCCTGAGATAGGCATATCGGCTACAAACGGAGCTCGAGAGTCGCCATTTCTTTTTTTTTTTTTTTTGTGCATGCAATATTCTTTATATAGTGTTTGAATCCAAGGCAGAGCAAGAGGTCCATTAGCCGATAAGAAAATTTGAAAATTAAAATAAAATAACTGTTAGGTCCCTTCTCTCGAGATTATAGGAGATATTTTCAACAAAATAGATTTGAATTATTAAGTTAATCTCACGATTTTTGTAACCAATGACCCAATTTATTTCAATTTTGCATCATCCAACAATCTCAACATTAATCAATTGAATATAGAACTTTCATTAAGATGAAGTTTACCGGTACCTCTCGAGAATATGGAAGACATTGTGAAACAAATGGGTTTGGCCATGGGACAGGAGATTTGGAGTGTGGTTTATACTCTCCATCGACATGAAGGCACGTTAATTCCGCATGTAGCAGGCCGTTCTCGCGTGCAGCGGGTAACGATGTTTGAAGATTTGGGGACAGCGGGGATCTTCATTTTGATTTTCTTTCTTTAGTTTTAGGTTTATTCCCCAACTCTTTTTTTTCACTTTTTCTTATTTTTTTTTGAACTTTTCAAAGATGTGGCGCTACATCAACACCAAGTAATTCGATTGGATGGCAATCGGATTAAATTGTGATTGGAACAACTTGACTGCACGTGATTCAAATTGTTTGTGGTTTATCCCACATTGAGCAGAAAGTCAAAGATTTTTTCTTATGCAATTCGTCCAAAAAGATAAAAAGAATGAATCGACATTTTCTTATGTTAGGATGAGAAGAGAGTCGAAGAAAAAACAAAGAAAATGGAATGCTTAGGTAAGTTATGAAAAATGAGAATGATGCTGATTTTGGCAATTAATGCTGAGGTGGCAAATTGTGAGAAAATTATATGATTGCCTATTTATTGTCTATGACAATATGATTGACGATTTGCTTAATTGACACATTAATGGCCAATCAACCAGCAATCTTACCATGTTAGAAGTCATTTATTTTTACTTGCCTAATTTAATTTAATTATTAGCTAAGGGCGGCGCTATTTTCACTCCTATTTTGGCTAAGCCAATCCTTTTTAAGTCAACGAGACCAAAATATCCTTTTCTCTATTCATTTTTTTATTTTATTTTTTATCATTCTAACCAACATAACTGCCTTTATTTCTATTTTATCTTTTAAATTAGCAATTTCACAATATAAAAATCAAATTACACCCAATATAATATCATTCATGAATCATATTATCACTTTGCCTAGAGAAGGTCGTTATCGTTAACTCATGGTCTCATTTTTTCAATTGCAAAAATCTTTAGTTATGATGGCATATGAACACACAATTAACTACATATTTTCTATAAGATAGTTTGAGGAAAATTTTATTTTAAAGTTGAAAATTATAACTCAATCTAATTATCTAGCAGATTTTGACCTTGTGGGTGATTTTACGGGATAAATTTGTAGGTTTAAGAAGTTAAATATCGCTGATTTGTGCTTTCTTTTGAGCTTTTGACATTTTAACATGAATTGCAAGATGGGGTTGAAAAATTATTTACACGATCTGCACTTTCAAACTCACATAAGATTTTTTGTAGAGGAGAGTTTTAAGTATATTTTAATGTTTCGATCCACTTGCTATGAGAATGAATTTACAATCAATAGCAATTGCTTTCTTCATAGCATGAGTTGAATAGCAAGAAGTTTCATTTTTTTCCTTTATGCTTTTTTCCTTTGTTAATATTTAGATATGGTCTAAATATAGATATGTTTGACATTTGATCATGCTTTTAACAAATTAACATTTTCCATATGTTGATCAATTCTCTTTTCCATTTTTATCAAGATCGGCTAAATAATTAAATTATATTTTAATTTTCGACATTGAAATATAGCTTCAGTCACACTATTCGAAAAAAAAAAGCACTTAGTTGTGTGTTCATAAGCGGTCATAAATAGAATTTATTGTGAATGAGAATATGGGACTATAAATTAAAATTGATAGTATTCTCTAGGCAAAATAAAAAAAAGATATAGTAAATTGATATATTAATAGGTGTAATGGAGTATTTGTATTGTGAATTAACTAGAGAAATGATATAAATAAAGGCAGTTTTGTGGATTAGCCTAATAAAGAAAGAAATAATAAATTGAAGAGAGAGAGAGAGAGCATAGAGTACTTGAGTAAGTTAGCTGAAAAAAAGAGTGTCTTAGCCAAAATGGGAGTGAAAATAGCATCACCCTTAGCTAATACCAAATATTTTTACCATAAAGGATAGTCAACCAGTGGAAATTTATGGTAATAATTTATGAGAGGTTCTATTTCGAAAGCCCATATGATTTTAACTTTTTCATGGCAAACAAACTATGTTTCAAAATTTTCTAAAAAACTCAAAAAAATACAATTCACTTTAGTGCCAGCCGTCCTATATGGCACAATCGGTGTTTATGTTTGCAATTTCTAGCTAAAATTGGTTAAATAGACTAAATTGGCAAAACGTGAAAAATTTAGAACTCAATTAACAAAATCAATAGATTTACGCTTAAATTAGCCAAAGTGGACAATTTTTTCATGGAGAAAGAAACGAGCAACTTTTTGCTAGAAAAGTTGACAATCGATGGCTGAGATTTAGTACCAGCGATCCAAAGATTTAGTATAAAAGTCGTTCCCTACGTGATGGTTGAACGGAAAAAATAGAAGGGAAGTTTCCCTCCGTGAGCAACAATCAATCACAAATTATTGATTGTGTTGTTTGTGAGGGTTCTTTATCTTTCTCTTTTCCTCCTTTTTGCTTTAAGTTTTCATAAACAACAAGTATTATCTAATCATACCCTGCCTTTTGATTAAACTGCTTAGCCTGTAAACTTTCATATTTACCATTATTAAGAGTTCAATTCATGTCATAAATTAGACATTGTTTGATACTGTTTTTGTAGTGCCATAAGCAATTGGAAGCTTCTATCTTTATTGATTTTTTTTTTTTGGTTGAGAAAAGTGTTGCATAAATTTAAAATTTAAGGGTCCTTACAAGAAAGGCCCGACAAGAGGGCATCAACACAAAGTAAATTCGACAAGTGAGGAGGAGGTTTGTAGATCCAATTTGCTGGAACACAATTTGAAAGATGGGTTTTTGCTAACCAGTCAGCCACTTTGTTCATGTTTTCTGTCATAGTGGGCTACGGAGACTTTCTCGCATATGGGCCAAGAAGTTTGAACTTTGCAGATTTGGGCTTCAGCTTCACAATAGTTATCGCCAATCTTGTTGGCCCTCACCAAAAGTACGACAGTCAGATTCTACACGGATATTTACTTTCCTCTCTCTCCACGACTCCGAAACTTCATCCCGTATGCAAGGGCTTCGCTTCAGCTGCAATCGGAGAACAAGATGTGATTTTTACTCCAAAACCATAGAGCAGAGCACCTTTTGAGTCGCGGAGGACTCCGGCTATGGCTCCTTTCCTTGTGTTATCCCCTACAGAGAAAAGAAGAACGACGACTCCTCTCTTGAACAAGAACGGTAGACAACCGCTTTTTCTCTCGAGGCTGAATTAGGGCATTTAATTTGTGGAAAATGAGGTATGTCCGTTTATGATGTACTTCTACGATTAGCGATTCAAGTTTGATTATGGGCATGTTTTTCTATGTAATCCGCTTCGTAGTAATGAGATTGCGTTCCCTTCGGTTGATAATGCAATTGTAAGCCCAAAATGTAATGATGGGAAAGAATGCTGACTATTTTAATGCCGATTTAAACGTATTGACTGAAGTAACATGCAACTACTTAACCATGCATTTTAATCCCAATGACATGCAATTCTAATTAAATAAACATAACATGCAAACCAAATGAAAGCCCTTCACTCTCATCCCTTTGACTATTTTAAACTAAATGCCGACTTTTCATGTATTATCTTTCAAATTCTAAGGGATTTGTTGCCTTGACAGAAAGCCCTTCATTATTATCCCTTTGAGTGAAAAAAAAAAAGTTGGTTCATATTGAAAAACTGAATAAAAAAAGAGTTGGTTCATATTGAAAAAAAAAATAGTTGTTCCTAGACAAGATTTGGACTATTAAAAATCACAAACATCATAAAGAACCTTCACTTCCACAAATATCATTGCCAAACATCATAAAGAACACTGCCACTTACATGTGTGCTTTTTAGATTGCAAACAACCTTTACTGCATTCACCTCACAAGCAGAGCGCACGTACATGTACAAAACGTGTCCACGAATACAATACATGTTCAAAATAACACACTATACGACAAACTCATGCAGTGTGTTATTAATATAAACATCAACAACAAAACCAACATCATCTTCAATATGGAATTTTCTTTCTTCGGGTTTGCCGAATCTTGTTTCACTTATTTCAAATATGCCTTGAGAACTTTGACTTGAGTGTCCATCGAACAACCATCATAGTCACTATGGGTGGATTGGCTCTTGTTCGACATTGAAGCAAAGTGAAAACTTTTGCACACACTCCTTGTCGGCTGATTGTTCCTACATCAACCCAAATAAAAACCTGTTTTCCGGACCTAGATTATACCTAAACCCAAAGCATTTACAATAAACAAATTTATTGGATATAATAAACTCACACACGAATCACTGAGTTTTGTTCTCTTTGTTGGCCTGAAGAAATCACGGCATGAAAAAGAATACTCACGAATTTTTATTTCCTTTTCTATTTCCTTTGTCTTAATCCATCTATTATTAGAGTAGTGTTCTCTATTGTGAAGCGGACTTCGAACGAGTGAATGAGAATTCCTCTCCTTGAGTTGAATTGCTTAATATCGGTTTCTTTAGCCATGAAAATTGGATTCTTCCTCGATGGTGAACTAAAAACCCTTTAACCTTGATTGGTGGTTATCCTTTAAACCTCAATGGTCAGCTTCTATTGAATCCCGATCTTGATCCTTGGCTAGTGGTACGTAATCTGATCGTAACCTATCTTGCATTTACCTTCATCGACTAATTTTCATCCGTATACACTCTAATATATTCAAACTTCTTTCGACAATAACTCAAAACATGCTCGCCCACCATAGCGCGCCCACCATAGCGCGCCCATCATTTTCCAAATAATCTACGACCATGGGAGTGGAGACCTCTCTACCTAGAAGCCCAAAAATATCTTGTATGCCTCTTGAACTGATTAAGCTTTGCTTTTAGCCCGTGTAGCGGCTCCAATCTAGAGTAGTATGGAAGTAGTATAGCGGATTCGAATGGGGCGATCTCTAGTTTCTAAGCTGGAAATCTACAAACAGCCCAACTAACTCGCCAATTGCGGGATTACAAAAGCACAATTTTTGCATTAAAGAATAAGTGTATTTTGCATTTGTATTATTTCTTATGAATGACGACACGGCGGCAACTCGAGGGCACGGCGGTGGCACGGGGCTCGCGGGCTTGCGGAGCAAGGGTCCTCGGGCGGTGGGTCGGCAGAGGGCGACGTGGCACGGCCCGCGGTTGAGGGTTGCGAGTCCGTGGATCTAGGGTCGGCACAGCCCACCGGTGGAAGGACCACGAGTAATTTGCAGCTGGGTGGCGACGACGAGGATGGTTGGCGAATCGGCGGAGGTCGGCGATTGCCGGATTTTTTTCGATTCTTGGATTGTTATCTACTATTGCACTTTCTTTTAATCTAGACATTTCATCTTTATGTATCTTACCAATATATTTTAAGCATTTTGCTTTTTATTTTTTAGCAATTTTGTCTATTATTTTTATCTATATCTATTAATTATTCACATACTAAACCAATTAATTACATAAATATTAAATTATTTATTAATTATATGTCTTAATAAATTTCAAATTAATTGTTAATAGTTAACGTTATAAAAAGAAGGTTTAAAAGAAAAAAACGTTATATTTTATACAACTTATATTTATAAAGTTGTATAAATATAAATGTTATAAATAAACGTTATTATAAATATAAAAAAAAAAAAATAAAATATGCGGCTAAAAAAAAGAAAGTAAAAAAATTACGATAAGAAAGGTAAAAAAAAAAGAGATGAGAGGCGTACATGCCCTAAACGGGTAAATTTTTTTTAAAAGTCACGTATATTGGTAAATGTTTTTTACCATATTATGGAAAAACGCTCAGATGGGGAGGTCAATTTACTGATATGCATTATGACCGTTTCAAAATATTTTGACTAATTAAAAACAATTAAAATCATGAGGGACACTGTCTTATAATTAGACTAAGTAGAATCTTTATCTAGTTAATAAGAATTAGTGCATATAAAAATATAGTCTTATATGGGTATCTGGTCAGTAATATTAACTTAGTTTGAGCCTACGTGGCCAAATATAAAATCCATGTTTTGTAAAATTTTGATTTCTCTTACTCAACACAATTGATTTTAAGACAGTTAACAAGTTCAATCAAACAACGAGTGTCAAATCTTTCTTCCGCATGGCAAAGACAGAACTCCAAAGATGCGGTGTAACAAAATAAAAATAAAAATGCTCAAAATGAAACTCTCACCCAAATTTTCTAGCATTATAAATGCAGAACAACCAATTAGCTATAAAAATAAATAACTTCTAATGACTCAAAACCATTGTATATTGTTAGAACATGTTGTATAGTTTTGTAGGTTTTCCCTTACCTCTCTTCTTTCTCTTTAGTCCCACATAGGAAGAATGCTAGGCTCCTTTTCTCCTCTAAGCCTATATAAAGGCTTCTCATGTACAATGTTCCACACACCATTATTAGAGAACAAATACCATTCTCTTTTAATCTTTCTTTCTTATCATGGTATCGAGCCAAGTTCATTGTCTTGAAGAGTATGCTTCTGCGGTTGCCATCAATTGGATCTTCCGCATCGGAAAATAAGACAATGAGCTCATTATTTTTTAAAGTATGCTCTGCGGTTGCCATAAATTGGATCTTCCGCATCGAAATTAAGATAATGAGTTTGGGCCATCATTCTTGCTCGTTCTAATCCGCGCTTCTTCTTTCTCGATCCTTTCGATCAATTTTTCCACCTCAATCCATATTTCTAGCTTTGCTAGTGATTTCTTTTTCTGTCGTCATGGGTGATTCTAGTGATCGTATTGACGTCAAACTCGATGGTTCAAACTATTCTCTTTGGAAACCATCGGCAATGGTAGAGCACTTGTTTATCGCAACCTGTTTGAGCATGTTGAGGGGACTTTATCCTTGTCCTGGTGCTCTTCAAAGTGACTCATCCGATGAAGTTGCGAAACGTCTGCTGAAATTCGAGCATGGAAAGTTCTTTGATCGGAAGGCATGGGCTATCATTTTTGGTTCCATTGATCCTGCTCTTCGCCCACAATTTTCTAATATTGTTGAGGCAAAAAGTTTATGGGATCAGCTTGCCGAGATGTTCACCTGCACAGGGGGACATTCGAGTTTATCGATTGGAGCAAGAAGTTTACAATGCTACGCAAGAGTCTCGCTCTATTCGAGATTTTTACAATTACATGCACTCACTTTGGAGTCAACTGGATATTCTTGCTCCTATTCTCTCGCCCATCATGCCCGAACTGTACTCGGTGTCCATCTACTCGGCTTCGGACTCAAGATAGGCACCGTCTACATTCTTTTCTTATGAAGCTTGGCTCTCCCTATGAAGGTGTTCGCAGCCAACTTCTTCACCGCTCTCCAAGACCATCCCTCCTTGACGCTGTCAAAGAATTGCGAGCCGAGGAAACTCGTCTTGGTCTTCTTTCCTCCTCGGCAGTTTCGATTCAACCGCTATTTTGGCTGCTCCACCACGTCCTTCACCTATTCGTGGTCCTCGCCGCCTTTCATGTACGTATTGTCATCGTCTTGGTCATGACGAGTCACATTGTTGGAAGAAGAGGAATGCTTCACGCCTTTCTCGCATCACCACGAGTCACTACCGCATCTCAAATCTCTCAGCCTATTACTCTGGTTTCTCCCTCTACGGATGACCGTATTGCTTGCTCTTGAGGCCCAACTTGCCCGATTGAGTCCTTCTCGCCCAGGTCTTTTTCCATTCGGTACTTCTACAACTCTCTCATCTGCTTTGGAAGCACCGCTGCGATTACTCCACCTTCGGGTGATATTTCTACTACTTGGGTACTTGACTCGAGGAGCTGCTAGACATATGTCTACTTCCGCTGTTTTTCTCACTAAGCTCTCTCGAGCTCAAGCAACCAAGCACATTTCTTTACCGCTAATGGTTCTCCTCTACTAGCTACCCGACGGGGTACTCTTACCATCTCTCGAAGATTTCAATGTTCCCGATGTGTTACATGTTCCCTCTTTGGCTCTCAATTTATTATCCGTTGGACAACTCACCGATCTTTGGATGTACTGTAAGCTTTACAAATAGCTCTTGCTTTGTGCGGGATCGTTTGAGTGGCAAGATGATTGGCGAGGGCAGTAGACGGGATGGACTTTTTTATTATGCAACATCTCCATCTTCCAACTTCCTCTCTTCCTCATCCCGTGTTGGCTACCCTCGATCTTGCTCGGTGGCATCAGCGTCTTGGACATATTCCGTCTTCTTATATAACATGTTTGTATAGAGAATTATCTGTAAATTCAGCGACATGTGGACTCATTTAAATCAAATCGGACACTAAATTAACTTGATGAAACGATCCTTGCAACGAAAAAATGAAAGTTCAAATATGAAGAATCCATGAACCGGAGATTCGGTCATCATATTTAGGAAAAATTACGGCTAAAGCTCGATGAAAGCAATTTCATATCCCGGAACATGCTTATGCTCCCAAATTTGTTTAAACCAACCAACCATTTCGTTTGTGATTCATGCTTAAAAAGATGTGATTTAACCTAAATTGGATGCATAAATAGCCCCCACCCGATGTGTCTTGTTTATATATACATACTAGAGGAATGTTTCTTTTATAGTCGTGTGAATTTTTACCTTTCGCGGTTTAATGAAGTTCTCACATGAAGAGTGGAGACGCATATCGATATCATCATTGATTATGCGTTGGAGGCCAAACGTATTGACCGTCAAATTTTGTAGCATTCCAAGAAGTCCCTTCATGACTGCAGCTTTAAAAAAGGAATCAAAAGAAATTGATGGAGCTACTAGATAAGTTGAGCCTCGCCCAGCAAGGGGGTAGCCGACCTTGTCTAGTGACGACAAGGCTCGGCCTCACCATGGCTGGGCGAGGCTCACCCTCACCGGCCGGTCGCCGAGGGTCTAGCGACCGGCTGAGGAAAAAGAGGGAAAGAAAAAGAAGAAAAAAATAAAAAATAAAAATATATATTAAAATACTATATCGCCTAACAACCGGCATCAAAGTCAGCGCCGGCCGGTCAACATGGACTGGATGGATTGAATTGGCACAATTGCAAAAGGCTTAAGACTGAATCGGCTAAAAAAAGTTTATGATTGAATTGACATAGTTATAATAGATTTAGAACTTTTTTGGTAATTTTTTCAATGTCTCTATGTTCTTGCTCTTTTAACTATGGCTTAAACCCTTACATCAACAATTACTTCATTGATACAAGTTTAATGTGTCTTTTCAATTGTTCCAAAGACAAGAGCTCTATCAGACAAATGAATACGTATGGACCTCATTTTTTGCTTTTCGTAAATAACAGCTTTAATAAGGATGTCATAGACAAGAATATGAAGCCCTCTCACCCTTTTTCTTTTCTTGCCCATTATCCTTTGAGTTGCATAAGCAACAAGTATTATCAGATTCAAATCTTAGTATTCACTTGCGTGCTTTTTTGAGGCCCCTGCCTTATGATTATTTATGTCGTTTTCCCATATTCTATTTTCGTATTATTATTTTTTTGGCATTTTATTATTCCTTTTCTTGAGCGGTGACAGTCACGGTCTCATATTTCCTCTATTGCTGATGAACAAATATTGATAAGGTTCCAATCGTGAACTCACTCCTTGCGGGAGTCAATGAAACCATATTAGAAATATAGAACTATCATTATAATTAAGCTAATTGAATAGGAGAAAAAATCAAAGATCAATTTCCAAAATGATGTGTGAATCCAAATATTTTTTGAAAACGTACAAAGACCGTCATTTATTTATGTAGTGAATGGTTTTTTTTTATAGTGGTCAACTTATTGACGTACTAGACTTGGGCTGACTTAGACCAGCCACACTTTCTCATTCTATGTCTAAAATTCTTCCGGCAACGTCTCTGGCCTGGGGTCCAATATCGGTATCTAAGGTTAAATTAGATATGGGCTACCAAAGGTCAGACGGACTTTCGCGGTGGTCATTGTAGATGCATAATCTTTAGATCAAAGTATGAACAATTTTGATAATAAAAAAAAAAAGTCAACCTTGATGAGAATTATGATCGAGTAGTACGATTAGGTCGCCCACTGTAAATGATTTGCAACGTTAGCCTGTTTGAACAAATTAAACGACCGACTTGCTGAATATCACAACTTTTAATAATAGTTGTTCGATCTCGATGAACTCGGAAAAAAATTACGTTTACGGATCAAGTGATGAGATCACGTTGATCTAGTCATCAGCTTTGCAATGACATAAGAGTGTCTTCAATCAAAGTTTTCTCAAGGGAGATAGAGTGGCCAAATTTAAGGAAACCCTCAATCCGGCACTTTTCGGAAGGACTGTATTTTTGGAATGTTTGGGCCACTAGCTTTTTGTGAGCTCGACGAAATTTGTACTCATTCATGCTTTTTTTCTAAAATTTAGCCAATCTTGATGGCCAAGTGGACCTTCTCATTGGACCAATTTTATTCAGGTCACAAAATCTTGTTCGTCCGATGGCCACGCCGGATGGGAATTGGTGTCGAGCGAATTTGACTAAGAAATTTGTAAAAGTACGATGACTTGATTAGACAATGGACCCAGTGAACGTGCATGGACATATTGGAAAGGGCCGGTTTGGCCTATCATAGCCCGAATTTCGTAATTCCCAAGGTACTTTCACTCTTTTTAAGCAATTTTCATGCATTAGCCAGCATTTTGGGCACCTTGGGAAGCATTTCCATTTTGCTCATTTTCCTCATAGCGTCAAAGCTCTCCCATCCAAGGACACGTCCCAACCCTCGCTCTCTCGTTTTAATAACAACGTAGAAATAAGATAACATTCATTTATCCTGCAAGCAAGATTGAGCAGGCCCGATAGTTGAGTTATAAGTTTTGATTGAACTATCATATCGATTAGATTTCATGGACACACGCTGATTGAACATGAATGATGATCGGATAATGCCGCCCCTGAATATACAGTGTTGTGAATCAAGAACTTAAGAGGACTTCTTATGCAGCAAGGGATCAGATACCGAGCAAGCGTATCGGCATAGAGCTCGTACTAAGCAATCATCCTGAGCCCCCACTTGCTTTCAGCTGCCCACAGAGGTTCACATCCATGCCTGAGACCACCAATCCATCTCCGTGACGGGATATAGCGATGGCGTGCATGAAGCATCTGGAGCTGAAAAGTGACTGGATCCATAGAAGTGCATGAAATCCGTGTGCTGTGGCTTCCCATCGCCTGATGCGAACAGATTGGAAAATGATTCTGTTCCTACCCAATCAATGAACTGTTGGCAACGGCAGCAATCCCTCTCGAGGATAGGATTGAGAATGAACACGTTTTTACTTTTTCGCTAGATCCCGAAGAAACCTTGTTGATTCCCCACAGGCTCTGTGAATTCACACCGCCTCTTCTCTCCTGTGCAAAAGGCAAATGGCATCATCCATGCTTCCTAGATTAGGATTAGTTCAGTAGTTGAACTTCAGTCTTTAAAGTCCAAATGGAGAAACCAAAAGCATAGCTCAAGCTTCATGGCGTGACTAACCTGCAAGCATAACATGTTCCCTCCTGAAGCACCTGCAGAATCCTCTCACTGGTTTTTTATTTTCTGATGGATAGTCCTCTTCTGACACAAGAAGGGAGCAGTTGTAGAAACTACCATAGCATTTATAAGCCCAACTCTGACAACTCGCTGTGAAGCGAAATGGCAGAAAAGAAAATCAGAATAAATTGATCAAATAGATTCCACAAGCTAGTCAGAATGAATAAAAATTACAGGATCCTGCCCAAAAAAAGGAAGCAATCAATAAAAGTTAGCAACTACCAAATAGGGACTGTAAGAGTACTTCTTAGCTTCCATGATAGCAAGTTTAATCTACCAGAATAATTCGACTACCTCAAACTTTGCATGTTTCTCTGTGATAAGTTCACCAACTCCATGGAATCCCAACATGGTACAAGACTACATAATTCAGATTTTCTCACACCTTCCATCTCATGGAAAAACTCAGAACCAAAAATCCATGCTAAAACAGATTTCAGAAGAGCTCATTTCCAGGTCCATGCTCTTGAAGACCTCCCTATGGAGAAGTTCTCAATATTGCCAAAGGACATCTGGACCAAACATTTGCAATTCATTGCTTTTTAACAAATATTTCCCCAGTTAGGACCATATATATGAATCCTGGTGACATGATATTATTCGGTCCGTGCTCTTTTATCTATCACAGACATGAAAGATTGCTGAGTTATAAATAGAAGCTCCCTATACCCCTTTGCAAAGAGACAAAGAGCACACATGGAAGATCTTTGCTCATGTGCCTCAGAGAACTTCCAAACATTTGTTAGCTTGAACTCCCATTTTCAGGCCTGAGCAATGCTGGAGGGACTTGCTTCAGAGGCTATTGAGGTGTGTTGACGCCTAAATTTTGACTAATATATTTTTTGCATAAAAATTAGAACTAATTTTAGTTCTAAACAAAAATCATCTCACATATTCATTTAGCATTGGCATACAATTTGAGCTTAATTTAACGGGGTCCTGGACTAGGCATGCGGTGAAAAAAATGCACCAAGAAGATTTGGGCTTGAAAGTAATATTTTCTCGGGATCGTATTGCAAATACTCATAACTTCGTGGACCGTATTGCAAATACTTAAAATTTCGGGATCTGTATTGCAAATACCAAAAGAAGATGGAGAAAGGAAGATGGTGAAGAGAAGATAATGAAAGGAAGATGAAGAAGAGAAGATGAAAATGGAAGATGAAGAAAGGAATATGAAGATGATGAAGAGAAGATGAAAATGGAAGATGGAGAAATGAAGGTGAAGAAGAGAAGATGAAGATGAAGAAAAGAAGATGAAAATGGAAGGTGAGGAAATGAAGATGAAGAATGAAGGATGAAGAACTTTGCCTATAAAAGAAGAAGAGTTCTTGAAGAGAATAGAGTTTTTTGGGAGGGGAGTAGAAGAGAATGGAGAGTTTTTTGGAGTGGAAGAGAATTGAGAGAGTTTTTGAAAGGAATTCTTTAGAGAGGAAAAAGAGAATTCTTGAGAAAAAATTTTGAGAGAGTTTTGAGAGGGCTTGAGTGTTTTGAAGCTCGGTGCTACCATTGCCAATTTCTCGCACCCATCAACACAAGCCACAAGTTCATCACCATCGTTCAAGCTCTTGCCAACAAAAGAAAGTTAAATGATTCCCTAACTTTCTTTAATTTCGAATACAAATTAAATTTCGGATTTTCTACATTTGATTTTTTTTCTCTACGTTTTTATGTTAAATAACGGTTGCATATCAACGATGAGACATCAATGGTACAAGAATAGAAGGAGAGCAAAAGGGAAAAAATATCAACGCCCGGATCATAGCCTCATGAAATTCTAGCGATATGAGAAAGAAGCGTGAAGGAGAAATAGGACCAAGAGATTTCTCGATCTAACGAGTCACCAAATCGGTCCAATAGTCAAGACAAGCCCGAAGCACGAGTTTGGTGCACGAGTTCAAATTGGGGAGTAACCTTGAACCTATTTCATCCTAATTTCATGTAATTTCTTTATTTCCAAAAATGTCATGGGAAGAAAAATCCAAAAAAATTGATTCTTTGATCTTCAAGTAGAATTCATCAAATTTGTCAAATCCATTATTTGTTTCATGAATTTTAAGGTACCGAAAGGGCATTAGTTGTAATTAATGTAACCAAGTCCCCGGACTCTTAATCTCTAGTTCGCGAAATAAGATAGTTTTTTCCCGCTATTTTATTTAGGTTTCTAATCGACCTACCGAAAATGATTAGTGGCGACTCCAAATTCAAATCACATTGCATGTTAATCATTCGAACCTTAAGTTGCGATTTGGTATGGACTTGGGAGAGTCCGAGTTAGGTTAGTTAATTAATTAACCTGATAATCCATTAGCCCGGAAATGATAACTTGTTTATTATTTTTTAGGTCGCGACACTTAGCGACTCATTGGGGACCCAAAGAGGACTTAAGCCGGATAAGTTCATGAAAAGGAAAATTACTTGATTTGGCAATCTTGGTTGAATTTTAATCCCTAGGTGTTAAATGATTTTGCGGGAAGGGAGTTATAAGGGGAGGAGTCTGTGGCTAACCTCTTTTTTGCGAGGCTTAGTGATGAGAATTTTATTTTTTGAACTATCGGAGTGCTGATTGCCTTTAAAATGTCGTGCATGCCCGTAATATAATTGCACTACACCACCTTGACTTGTGACCGAACCCGGGTCACCCGATAGTTTCGAGGATGGTATTTATGTGGTTCTTTAACCTTGGCGGTAAGGCTTCGCTAAAGGTTATCCCACTTGGATCCCGAGTTCTTCAAAAAATGGCTCAAGGGTTGTTCTCATGCGCATGAGGCTATGATGCATGAGAGTTGCCCTTGTCGACCGAACCAAACCGAGATGATTGGACCCGACTAGTCATGACTATGTATGCGAGGCGGCAACTAGTCATGATGAACGTGCGCGAGGCCGCGACATGTCGTTCTGTCTTTCATTTCATTTTTGCTAAAAGAACTAAAATCCGAATCCACGTTTCATGCGCATGTCTTTGTGATTGACATTTTCTTCATATGAGCGGTAATTTCTTGTCTCTTACGCCCTGTTATCTCATTTTTATTTTGGGCCGGTCCATGATTTAGGTTGATTGTTTATGAATCTCATTGTCTTGTTTTCAATTTCACACTTTGCTTCCGTAGTTTTTACAATTTCATCAATTGTCCTCAATTCTGATTTGGTTTGTTCCTGTTGTACGATTTTTACTAAATTCTATGATCGAGTTTTGAGTACGTGCCAAACATGAAAGTTGTAGACCTATGTTTCAACTAATATCCTACAAAATTTCAGAATTAAATTCATAATTTAAGATGGCCTTTCGTTTTTTTAACTACCTGTGGTTATAACAGTTTTCTGAATGCGATTTTTCGGAAAGACACATTAAACTGATTTGATCCGCTCATTTCTAGTCCGATTGGTCAATATAAAAGTTGTTCATCATCTTCTCAACTATAAGCTCGTAAAAGTTGGACATATTTTGACCAACGTACGAATTAATACGGATTTTTTCGTAAAAGCGGACAAACTGAAAATTACATGTTTCAATTCTTTGGTCATAATCACTTTGTTCGTTTGAGTCTAGAGAGATGCCATGGGCCGGCTCGCTATTCTCGCTCCCTCGTACTCATTTTTGATTTGTTACTGCGTACAGGTAATTTATCACGGATCCTCCACATATTACTCGATCGATCGCGAAGAGGATGGCCGATATTAACGCCACCGTCGGTCTTGCCCTAGACGAGAAATTTGGCTCATTGATCGAGCGCTTTGAAGAGATGATGTCCCGAAAGATGGAGGAAATGATGGCCGCCTTCTCCGCCAAACTTCAATCATCCGCCAAACTTCGCCGCTAACCATTCCTGCTCTAATTCCTCCTACGGACAACTCCGGTAAAGCCCCGGAAACTGCTCTCTATCGACAATGCCGCTAGAAGATGTGATCTTCACGGGCGTGAGCTCGAGCACGCGGCTTGTAGTCCCAATCTCCCAAACCAACCCGATGACGATAACCAACGACCAACAAGTTTGTCATCATGGGGGATACATGAGGAAGGAAATCTAGTGGATTCGAAGTATACGACCTAGATGAGTTCAATCCAGATTATGAGGAAGTTCGTCAAGATTTCGAACGACATGAGGAGATCAAGCCCTTGACCGGTGAACAAATTATCTCGGTCAGCCTAGGCGATGCGGAAAACCCTAAAGAAGTTAAGATCGGGGCAAGCCTTTCCTCGAGAAATATCCGAGCGCCCGATCGGACTCTTGAAGGATTATCGGGACGTTTTTGCCTGGTCCTATGCGAGATATGCCCGGTCTTGACCGCTTCATTGTCGAGCATTGTTTGCCGATCGATCCTTCGGCTAAGCCGGTGGTGCAAAAGTCAAGGAGGGCCAGACCGGAACTAGTGCGGAAGATCAAAGAGGAGGTCATGAAGCTTCTTGATGTAGGATTCATCGAGACTACCGAATATTCCGATTGGGTCGCTAACATAGTCCCCTGTCATGAAGAAAGACGGCCGCATTCGATCTGCGGGGTTTGAATTGTTTTCATTTATGGATGGTTTCTCCGGGTACAATCAGATCCCGATGAATGTCAATGACAAGTTGAAAACCACTTTCACCACACCATGGGGAATGTTCCATTACCGGGTAATGCCGTTCGGTCTCGAAATGCCGGAGCCACTTACCAACGAGCCATGGTTGCCCTTTTCCACGACATGAAGCATAATGAGATTGAAGTTTAAGTCGATGACATGATAGCAAAAACAAGGCATAGAGAAGATCACGTCGAAACGCTGAAGAAATTGTTCGACGGACTCCGAAAGTACAAGTTACGCCTCAACCCCGCCAAGTGTGTCTTTGGGACCAGCTCGGGCAAGCTACTCGGATTTGTGGTAGCAGTAAGGGCATTGAAGTCGACCCTTCGAAAGTTAAGGCTATTCGTGAGCTTAAGCCGCCGACGACGGTTAAAAAAGTTCGAAGTTTGATGGGTAGGCTAAACTATATTGCTCGATCCATCTCTCGGTTGTCGAAACCGCTAAGCCATTTCTCAAGCTATTAAAGAAAAATGCGCTAGTCCAATGGGATAGCGAATGTGAAGAAGCTTTTGGAAGATCAAGCAAAGATCTCATGAATCCACCCGTGCTTGTTCCTCCAACACCGGAGCAACCTTTAATCCTCTACCTCACAATCCTTAGTGAATCCTTGGGTGCTATGCTAGCCCAAGAGAAGCGGGGAGGACGGAAGAGAACGAGCCATTTATTATCGAGCAAGAAATTCACAACCCCGGAAATGAAGTACTCCGAAGTAGAGAAAACATGTGCGGCGTTAGTCAGGGTACTTGCACAGGCTTCGGCAATATACCTTGCATTACCAAGTGCTTCGGTGACGGAATGCAATCCCATCAAATATTTGCTTAATCAACCCGCCTTGATTGGTAGACTTGCTAAATGGCAAATCCTCATCTCCAAGTTTGACGTTCAATATTTGTCCCAAAAGTCAATCAAGGAATGAGTTATAGCGGATGTCCTAGCTGAAAATCCGGGGCAAGATGATGATGCCCATCGTTCTAAGGATCGAATCATGTCGGTAGAGGATTACATTTGGACTATGTATTTTGACGGAACTGTCAACTTATCGGGATCGGGCACGGGCGCGGTTCGATATCTCCGGGTGGTCAGCATTATCCTGTGGCAGCAAAATTGGTATTCCCTTGCACAAATAACATAGCGAGAATATGAGGCATGCATCCTCGGTCTGCAGGTCTGCGGTTGAAATGGGGATAGCCCGACTCAAGGTGTTCGGAGATTCCGCTTTGATTATCCTTCGATCTGTTGGAAAGTGGAAGACACGAGAGATGCTAAATTGCTACCCTACCATGAGTATCTGGATGAATTGGTGGAGGAATTTGAAGATATCTCATTTGAATATCTGTCCGGGACTCATAATCGATTGCCGATGCATTGGCTACCATGTCTTCAATGTTACAAGTCGCCAATGGACTTGAGGTTGACCCACCGAAGATCGAGGTACTAAAAAAGCCGGCATATTGTATGACCGTGATCAATGAACCCGATGGTAAGCCATGGTACCATGACATCAAGACTTATATTTAGAAGCGGGGAGTTCCCTGAAAAAAGTACCGTATTCGACCAAAAGTACATAAGAAAGATGGCCTCAAGTTCTTCTTGAATGGAGAGAATTTGTACAAGCGGTCATTCGATTCTATCCTACTAAGATGCGTTGACTCAACCGAGGCAGATTCGTCACGATGATGGAAGTACATGAAGGGATCGTGGTCCACACATGAACGGCCACTTGTTAGCTAAGAAGATTATGAGGTTGGGTTATTATTGGCTCACACTCGAAAGAGATTGTATTCAGCATGTTCGTTTGTCACAAATGTCAAATTCATGGTGACAAGATTAATGTCCCTCCAAATGAGTTGCATCGCTTATCCGAACCATGGCCGTTTTCTATGTGGGGCATTGATGTTATCGGTCCTATCAACCCTAAAGCGTCCAATGGGCATTGATTCATCTTGGTGGCGATTGACTATTTCTCCAAATGGATCGAAGCCGCATCCTATTTAGCAATCACGGCACGAAATATCACGAAATTTATCCGCCGGGATATCATTGCTCGATACGGTTCACCTGAAGCCATAATCACTGACAATGGTTCGAACTTAAACAACAAACTAATGGACGAATTGTTTAAGGAATTCAAGATCAAGCATCCGAACTCTTCCCCATATCGCCTCGGATGAATGGAGCAGGTAGAAGCCGCCAATAAGAACATTAAGAAAATTTTAGCGAAGACGGCTGAAAATTATCGCGATTGGCATGAGGGGTTGCCATTTGCACTTATGGCGTATCGGACCTCGATCCGGACATCTACCGGGGCAACCCCGTATTCGCTTGTATATGGAATGGAGGCTGTTCTACCGGTTGAAGTGGAAATTCCTTCATTACGTATATCGTCTCAAGCTAGATCGACGGAAGTCGAATGGATCCACGAGAGAACAAGCCAATTGAATCGATCGACGAAAAAAGACTTAAGGCTGTATGTCATGGCCGGTGTTATCAGCAGAGAGTTGCTAAATCATTCAACAAAAAAGTTCGGCCTCGATATTTTCGGATCAATGACCTGGTTTTGAGAAAATTATTGCCAATAGTCCCACTCCCGAAGGGAAATTCGCTCCAAACTATGGTGGTCCATATATAGTGAGGAAGGTGCTCCCCTGGTGGTGCTTTGATTCCGGCCGAGATGGATGGTCGTGTCTTTACCAATCCAATCAATTCCGATTGTAAAGAAATATTATGCTTGATTCACTCGATGTTTTCATAATCGAGTTATAATATTAATACAGATTCACGAGTTGTTCACATTTGAGCATTCGTTTATCTCCTCACTACTAATCTTTCTTTGAGAGATTGTTTTGAATGTGGGAGCCTCTATAGCCCAATTGAATTGACCATCGGGAGCGTGAGATTTACATATTCGCAGAGTAAGAGGGGTTATCTTGCGAAAAAATACGACGACCAAGATGAAATGAGTAAAAACTTGCATTCATTTCATTCATCGGAAAGCCTTACAAATAGATCAACGAGGTGGGAATGTAAAGCCAAACCGAGCCCTAATGAGCATCACAAAGGAGTTTAACCGACTCTCCATACGGTTGATGCTCCGCCTGCACTGATCGCTCCGAGAATCGAGATCCGCCAACTTAAAGAGGAGGAGCTCACATTTCTCTTTGAGCTTGGCTACCTTGTCCTCGTGATGCTCGGCAGCAAATTTCGGGTCATGGATCGGCATTCTCCCGCGGGCTATATCCAGGGTCGGATCGTCCAACCTTTCTTCCAGCCATGTGCATTGAAATTTTAAAACAATATTGAGCGGATCGCGCTCGAAGATGGTCCGGGACATGGCCAAACACCCCACCAAGTTTCCCTCTCACGAATCGGCGGGAGACTTGTTCATTACCGTAGTCGAGGGCCTTCTTATAATTGTCGGGCTACAAGACGGCCAACACCAAGCTGTCCGACCGATCCCGATAGCGTGCCTTCACAAGGTGGGCCAAAGTAACATCTTGATAAGCAACATGGTAAGCCTCCGGAAGTTAGTGAAGAGGGTGTGGGGGAAGATCCTGTATTCCTCCTCTAACTTGGTACCTTCAATGGAAGCAGTGCCCATATCCCTAAACATAAGACGAATCTCGGTTTCGACCTCCGAATGGTTGGCTATATAAGAGTAGCCCTGGCCTAGGAGATTATAAAGTTTCTCCCATTTGGCCAAAACTTCAGCCGAGAAGGCGTGTGCAGGAGGGGAAGCCATTGTTGTTGAAGCGGCTAAAAAGAGTGGATGCAAAAGAGTGCTTAGAAGGTTGGAGATGAAGATATGAAAGCGATAATTGTCTCGGCGTTAAATCCTAATTTAAAGGGCAAGAAAGGCTATAGCAATAATTATTGTGGATGCCGAGTCAATTATCCGGGTAAAACTACGGACGTTTCATCCGTGAATCACGGATCTACCATCTCGAGCCTCATAAATCCGAAAAAGTTACGAAAAGATTTGAGGACCCCACCATATTGAAAACCGAGCGGGAGACAAGCATACTTTTCGGGAAAAGAAACAGCAATTCTTGCGGAACCACGTTAGTTACTCGGGTAAAACTACGGGCGTTTCGTTCATTGGATCCTGGATCTATCGTCAATCCGTGATCTCGAGCCTCACGAATCCAAAAAGTTACAAAAAGAGTTGAAGTCCCACCATGATTGAAAACCGAGTGGGAGACAAGCATACTTTCCGAGAGAAGAAACAACAATTCTTGCGGAGCCACGTTAGTTACTCGGGTAAAACTACGGGCGTTTCGTTCATTGGATCCTGGATCTATCGTCAATCCGTGATCTCGAGCCTTACAAATCCGAAAAGTTACGAAAAGAGTTGAAGTCCCACCATGATTGAAAACTCGAGTGGGAGACAAGCATGGTTATCAAGAAAAGAAAATCGGTGCGAATGGATTCGGGGTCCCATCACGTTGAAAAAATAAGGCAAAGCGGAAACACGAAATCTTGAGAAAAACGTCGGCTTAGTGATTTTCATCCGCGTTTAAAGGGAGGCTTTGGAACATACCCGATTACTCGAAAGAATTTGGAGAGAGTAAGCATACATCGGAGAATAGAGTGAACAAAAGGCGGTAAGAGGTATTTCAATCCAACATGTTTAGAGGCCATCAAGACTTACCGGGAGGCAACCAACCTAGACATCCCCGAAAGCGAACCGCTGGATTTCGAGACCGGATCCAACGCCGAAGCCGTAAAACCCAACTCTCTTGGCGGTGAAATTCAAGATTTCGACAAAGAACAACAATGGCAATGGCGACGCTTAATCAACCCCTTAAAAGAAAATATCAAATCAAAGTGCTCAAAGTCGCCTTCAAGGAGTGCTCTTACGTGAATAGGAGACGCAAAAATGAATTGAGCCGGATGATAGGAATGGAGCCCTTGAAGGTCAAGTTTTGGTTTCAAAACAAGCGGACCCGATTGAAGGTTAAAAATGAAAGTCATGAACTTACGTTTTCGAGGGAAGAAAGCGAAAAGCTTCGAGCAGAGAACAAGAGGTATAGGGATGCTATTAACACCGCTGTTTGCCATGTCCGTAGCGGCCCCATCTCCTTTGGTGACATGTCCCTCGATGAGCCACATCTCGAGCATTGAAAATGCTTATTCACCGATTCATCCCCCGAGCAAGTTCTCGTACAATCCGATCTCGTTGGAAATACATCCCGCAGAAAGTCGGTCTTGCAGAGGCGTAACCGATACACTTCGAGGGAAGAGACATGCATCACTACAATTGGAGTTTCCTTGATGTCACACCCAGCCCAATTCAACGCCGATGGAACTCCGAATGTGTAGCCTACATGAAGCTTTAGTTTTTTATTATGGGCTCTCAAAATATCTCTTTTTTGAGCATTACTAGCCAACTCTTACGAATCCTCAAGAGAAGTAGTGACATGTATGAATGAATGTACTTGAAATCCCCATGTGAGACATTCTTCTTTTAATGCCTAGAGTTAATCCAGGGGCAAAGAACGAGTACTATCCACGAACATCATCATGCTTAAATGCGTGAATTCCTCGCCGGATTTGACTAAGCATTGAAAGCCTTCACGTAAGTAAATGCGAAAAAGATTTGAGGAGGCAAATAACCGCCTCGTTCGTAGGAGAAAGCGAAAAGATTTGAGGAGGGCAAATAATCGCTTCGTTCGTAGGAGGAACCGAAAAGATTTGAGGAGGGAAATAACTGCCTCGTTCGTAGAGAAAGTGAAAAGATTTGAGGGCTCCTCCATATCGGAAAAGTAAAAAAAGAACGACGGATTGAGTGAGGGGTAAGAGTTATTACGAAATGGATCCAAGGTACTAAGACCGAAAAGGAGAGAAAAGTCATTCACGAGACTACGAGTCGAGAAAAAGTTTATAAAGAATTTGAAGTCTCCATGCACCTCCGTAACTCGCCTTTGTGATTTTCCGGCAATTTATTTTTGCAAGTCCAAAGAACATCTAAAGCCCGGTCTCTAGTCGAAACACCCATTTTTCGGTCTACATATGGAAGGTTTTGAAAGGAAAATAAGTATGCGTTCATTTCAGAGCGGAAGTATGGGAAGCTTCCTATCCCGAGGATCTGCGAGTCATGGCCATTGATAGCAACCCCATTTCCCTCTCGATCCTCGTTGCCATGCTGAGAAAGTGCATGTACGGGGTTTCAGCCTTATGTGAAAGCAACGGAAGCCTTAGAGAAGGCGAGGCAATACAAATATGATTTCGACATCGTCACACGGCCCATGGTAGGGATCGATATGGACGGTCTCGACCTTTTAAAGATCATTGATTCGAGTTGGATATACCGGTCATCATAACATCAGCAAGTGATGATCGCAGTTCATAACGAGGGCCATATTGCATGGTGCTCGGGACATCCTAAAGAAGCCGGTCTGCGTTCAAGTGCTCCAAAACATTTGGCAACATGCTGTAAGGAAGCAATTACTCGAACAAAAGAACTATGGCCAAACTTACTACGACGATTTTGTCGGAAAGAAAAAGGCCCCTTTGGTCCGCCGAGCTTCATTCTATATTCATCGAGGCGGTTCGACAGACTAGGAATCAATTCGGCACGACCAATGGCTGTACTCAAAATGATGAATATAGACGGACTCACCCTACGAAGTGTCACAAATCACCTTCACGATTTAGAGATAAGTCGAAGAAGCACGATGTAGCTTGGAACCAAGGCGACCGGAGCAAAGTTGATTGGAAGATCAATCCCGGGAAAACCTACGGAGCAAAAAGTATCCGACCACTTCCCAATCAAGAATACCGGCCATACCGACCTTCCGCTGGTGGTTCTAGCAAGCGGACCGTTGATCATCCCTACGAGTTCCCGAGCGACGGCGGAGGCTCAAGCTCAAGGAGTCGACCGCTCACGGCAAAAACAAAGTGGAAAATCGCCGCCGGTGTTAGCAAGTAACAATGCCCAATTCGAGTATCAATTGCCCGAAAAAAATCAAAAGGTTACTTTGATGATGAGCTCACCGCCTTGGTCGGCTAGTTCGAGTGAAAGACCTCCGAGTTGTGATCCGAAGCAAGTGATTATGGATCCTCAAACAACGATCGTTGGTGTATGATCCAAGACAAAATCAGCCAATCATTTGAATAGCCGAAAAAAGAGGTGGAACCAATCTCGCATGAATACTCCTTTAATTCCATGTATAGTTCCCTGCGTGGGATACTTTTACTTTCTAGTTGTCTAGAATTTGCCTAGAGTTAAAGGGCGAATTTTCTCCTCTCTTATCAAATGCGTAAGTTCCTTATTAAGCTAGGCCTCGTAGCAAATCAATTTGTGGACGACGTCCCCGAACGCCCGTAAAGAGAGATTCTGAATAGCCTTACTTGGGAGAATGCAAGTAAAACACCAAGCGGGCTCAAAGATCGGTAACTCCGTATCGTCCCAATTGGCTCTCGGTCGTTTCAAACTCTAAGTTAAGCTTATTTTATTCTCCACGGGAGATTGCCAACCGCTTTGAGAACAATATAACAAAAGCGAACCACCCGTGGACGCCAACAACACCGCAAAGATAGTGGTTGGGGAATGACAAAGTGGTCCGAGGCGTCCTGTGGTCGATCCCGGGATTTGGCATCAATGTACAAAGATTAATAAAAACTTTTTGCTTCGCAGATCGAAACTCAGCCCTGACGGTTATAGAACCTAGAGAGATGACATTCCGGACATACAATCCGATCCAGATGAATCGATCTTTTCAATTCAAAGTTCACGAGGAATACGTACATGGGTAAAGTGGTATCGTTTCAACTCTTTTAGAACATGAGGACATACATTGATGCTTTCCCTTTTGATTTTTACAGGGTTCACTACCTGTCCAAACAGAGAAGTATCCCTTCTCCATGAAAAATTAATGAAATGAGAAATTCTTGGAGCCTTTGACAATCTCATGTCTCAAGGCGGACAATGAAGTTTTGCAACGCATTTGCATGAGCAGGGGCAACTCACGATCCACGCCCTAAGAAATTTTTTATGTACTCGCGAACTTTGTCCGCCAAGATAAAAAGTCGCTACATTTTATATGCTCGAAAACACTCATACACTCGCATAGTTTGCACATGATTGTTCCTCATGCTTAATTTACCAACTCCGAATAAGGAACATGAACTACATAAGATACATCGAATGTACGGAAGAGGGGCATGACAGGATGATGAAAGGCAATCCTTTCCCAAACACGTCCAATTTTTTTCGAGCGAGATGAACGGTGGCAAATTCCGCATTCCCCGAGGTAAAAAGTTTTCTCGCGAAAGGTACGATAACCGGAAGTGATGGAGGCATTCATTTCTCTACCCTAAACACTGCAAGTTATCCGTTGATCAACCCATTTGAGCGGAGATTTCACTTCACAACCCTGTCAAGAACCACCCCACATTGGGGCAAAACAGAGGTAATTCCATCAGCATCACGAGACAAATGGTTAGAAATCTTCTTGCTTGGACTAACATCAATCTTCGGGTGGTTCTTTACATTGTACTTGCGCTTTAATTCAAGTGCCTTAGGGTGACGAAGAGCATTTCTTTTTCTATCCCACACATCTATATCCATTTGCACAATCCATTTGAGCCTGCAAATTCGTTTCTAAAAGCCCTTATTGGTGATCATTGTTGTCCCAAAACAAATATGGCCCATCTTTGAGTAAAAGGACACGAAAAGCTGGATCCATAGAAAATCTCCCAATGAACTCATCAAGATACAATCGTAAAAGAGAGTTGGGAGTAAAAAAAAGGAGAAGAAAGAGGAAAAGCTGATTCCACAAAAAAACTCCTGGGCATTTAAAAAGCAAAGTGCCTACCAAAAGCAAGGCCAATGCCCTTTCAATTCATTGTTCATTTGTAGAATATTTCCGAACTTGAATGCACAATTTTCCCGTATATCCTAAAAGGGTTGAGAGAAAAATCTCCATGAAGTGTCAAATTGCAAATGCAATCTTCGGTTCATACCATCCTCGAGCAATAATGGTATCATAGAAGGCCACGATCGGTGACAAGATTGTAATGATCACCAACATCAAGCCCCTTCTCAAATATCTTCGAGCCAAAACGAACCCTTTCGTTTCTCACTCCCCAAATCATTACCTCCATTACAACCCTTTAAAAGCCTTTTCCGACTAGGGCACTTGAATTAATGTGGAGTTCCATGATTTTAAGCATCACTCGAAGAAGTTCGAGCAAGATTACTTCTCTCTCATTTTTGCAGTAGTTCTTGACTTGTAAACCCAGAGAGATGACGAAGAAATTCATTTCAAGCAGCCTTGACTCAACTAGAGTCCCCTTTGTAAACCTTTGACCTAGCCCTCATTACGGTCCTAATCAAGACCTCCGGATCGGCTCGGTCGTATCAATTGCGAGATTACTCGGATCCTTATCGAATGCGATGATGGAAAGATTGAGTGATTTCTTTTGAATCCTGCAGACGGGATAAATAACTTTTCTTGAGAGTGAGAAAAAAACCCTTTCGGATTGAAGTCCCCCATTCAAGCTCACATTCGAGGTATTCATAATGTGAGAACATCCCCGGACAGGATTGGTAACGCAAACTTGATAGAATGGTTATGCATAAACCATGGTATGAGTGATTGCATTATATACATCATTGCAAGCTCGGTAGGATAGTTTTGCATGAACTCATTGTTGAATATGTTTGCGCATGTTGCCTTTGACATTTCTATGATGGGTAATACATTCCCGATGTTCGATGTCCCTCCCAAGGTCTCGAAATTCATCCAAGGATTATTGAATGAGTAAGTTCTCCTGGCAAATGCCTACCATGTATGATATGAGCGATCCGTTTCGTTCTTTGATTAATCGTTCGGAGAACCCGGGTAAGTTTTCGAACCCATTTTCAAATCAACAACTCCTCCGATGATAGTTGTTACGATTCAATCCAGTGCAATATGCCTCTCCCGTCGTCAGTCGTGTAGGCATATGCACCGGCGATCTTGACATCTTATCATGACGACGTAGCTCTTATGATTTCAGCCTCGGATCACGAAGACATATGCACCTGGTGATCTTGACCTTTAGTCGGCTCATAATGACATAACTCTTATGATTCTCGGGCTCCTTTATCAAATCACGAAGACATAAGCACCCGTGATTTTGATCCAAACCAAATCATAACGACGTAGCTCTTAAGATTTTGGTTCCCTTTGTCGATCACGAAGACATATGCACTGGTGATCTTGACCTTTAGTCGGCTCATAATGACATAGCTCTTATGATTCTCGGCTCCTTTATCAAATCACGACGACATAAGCACCCGTGATTTTGATCCAAACCAAATCATAACGACGTAGCTCTTACGATTTTGGTTCCCCTTTGTCGAATCGTGAAGACATATGCACCGGCGATTTTGACATTTAATCAACTCATAATGACATAGCTCTTATGATTCTCGGCTCCTTTATCAAATCACGAAGACATAAGCACCCGTGATTTTGATCCAAACCAAATCATAACGACGTAGCTCTTAAGATTTTGGTTCCCCTTTGTCGAATCGTGAAGACATATGCACCGGCGATTTCGACATTTAATCAACTCACAACGACGTAGCTCTTGTGAACTTGATTCTACTTCTTTCGACTCACAACGACGTAGCTCTTGTGATCCGGAAGGATATACATATCTTGCGCCTGTCTCGCATTAGGGAGAAGTCTGCGATAACGAGATAGGCCGAATACCTTAAGGTCCTCGTGTTTGCAAGAAACTTGGAAATTAAGGGAATCACCAACTTATGAGGTATTTGGTAAAACAGTATTCTCGTATGCGATCCATGTGTAGGTTTCTCTAACATGGAAAAGAGAAATTATGACACATGTTATTTACGGCCTTGCATATCACGCATCACTTCATTACAAAAATGGGATTAAAACTCCCGCAAAAAAGTTCATCCATAATTTGCACCGTCAAAATTCGGGATTCAATTCTGTCTTTGAGCGGAACCTCTACGAGCCTCCACTCAAAGAGGGGCACTGTTGCGACGCCTAAATTTTGACTAATATATTTTTTGCATAAAAATTAGAACTAATTTTAGTTCTAAACAAAAATCATCTCACATATTCATTTAGCATTGGCATACAATTTGAGCTTAATTTAACGTGGGTCCGGACTAGGCATGCGGTGAAAAAAATGCACCAAGAAGATTTGGGCTTGAAAGTAATATTTTCTCGGGACTGTATGTGCAAATACTCATAACTTCAGGGACTGTATTGCAAATACTTAAAATTTCGGGGACCGTATTGCAAATACCAAAAGAAGATGGAGAAAGGAAGATGGTGAAGAGAAGATAATGAAAGGAAGATGAAGAAGAGAAGATGAAAATGGAAGATGAAGAAAGGAATATGAAGATGATGAAGAGAAGATGAAAATGGAAGATGGAGAAATGAAGGTGAAGAAGAGAAGATGAAGATGAAGAAAAGAAGATGAAAATGGAAGGTGAGGAAATGAAGATGAAGAATGAAGGATGAAGAACTTTGCCTTATAAAAGAAGAAGAGTTCTCGAAGAGAATAGAGTTTTTTGGGAGGGGAGTAGAAGAGAATGGAGAGTTTTTTGGAGTGGAAGAGAATTGAGAGAGTTTTTGAGAGGAATTCTTTAGAGAGGAAAAAGAGAATTCTTGAGAAAAATTTTGAGAGAGTTTTGAGAGGGCTTGAGTGTTTTGAAGCTCGGTGCTACCATTGCCAATTTCGCACCCATCAACACAAGGCCACAAGTTCATCACCATCGTTGAAGCTCGCACAAAGAAAAGAAAAGTTAAATGATTCCCTAACTTTCTTTAATTTCGAATACAAATTAGCTCGGATTTTCTACACTCGATTTTTTTTTCTCTACGTTTTTATGTTAAATAACAATTGCATATCAACGATGAGACATCAATGGTACAAGAATAGAAGGAGAGCAAAAGGAAAAAATATCAACGCCCGGATTGCAGGTCTCATGAAATTCTAGCGATATGAGAAAGAAGCGTGAAGGAGAAATAGGACCAA